>CM069434.1:31046237-31646237 GCA_035610365.1 Aquatica leii
ATAAAAATTCTTTACATTTGTTAACGTAATAAAATTTATAAATACGCTGGAAGACGTATTTAACTTATAAACTTTTAAGTAACAGTATCTTAACCTGAAGAGAAAATCCTTCAAACTTTTTTGACACGAATCTATACTTAGTTGATCGAGTGTTTAACTTTAAAAGTTTTTTTCTGTATTTTATCATGCAAAAAAATTTAAGAACGGATTTGTATAAAAAAGCATTTTGAATATTTTTTACATATTTTTATACCAAAATTCTATTTTAACTGTAAAAAAAATTTATTGTTGTAGTTAACTGGTTATCCAAAATTTAAAATTATTACCAAATTTAGATTACTTATTATGATGTAAGTGTTTAAATAATAGATAATAATTAAAAAATTATCTTAATCTTAAATTACCAACATACAATTATGTATGCAAAAAAATTAATGTACAAATATATTACATTAAAATATACCCACTAAACACGGATTGAAACTGTTACAGTCACAAGATTAAAACAATTGTTTCATTACGTTGTTTCGTGTTAGTTCCATTTTTATATCATTTACATGTAACTGACAGTGAATAAATTGAAAGAGTTCCGATTTTTCACAATCAGTTTTAAACCGTTTCAGTACTTGCAATTTTTTTCCCATAATCAGCAACCGTCTAATAACTGATTTATTAAAACCGAATATTTTTTGAATCACTAGAATTGTTTGAAGATCGGTTAAATAAAACTGAATTATTTTCAAAACAGTAGAATCGTTCCAGGAAAAACGAATACTTTGTGATAAGTCAGCATTAGTCGTTGCTATACTTTTGATTACTGCCGTCAACGCTTGCGCTGCAAATTGATATCTTTTCACTTGTTCGGTTGCAGTTTGATAAGTGATGCTGTGTGTACAATTACGAAATGGAACAATAAACGGTAAGTCGAAGCATTTTATTATAATCCATAAATGTAATCAATATTATTATCATTTCTGTTCTTTATGTATCATGTTTTAATTTGTATAAAAAATGTAAATTAAAACACATGGTTGCGTTAAGGTAGATTATTGCGTAAATCTGGTGATACTTTAGGATTTATAATTACAGTTCAATTCTTCAAGTTTTCTATACGATTATGTACAGCTAACGGTATTCACAGTGTTTTTATAATAATATTATTATATATTATATATTAAGTTTGTGTTGTTTTTGATTAAAAAAGTGTATTTAATTTTTTCCACTACTAGTTGTATACGCTTGCATTATTACCTATAATAGAAGGCCGTGAAGTTGTACTTTTTTAAGCGCAGGTAAATAATATTTCATTATTAACTAGTAGTTAATAATGAACATATTTACATTTTCTGATAATACTACAACAGTTTCAAAGAAAAAAAGTTTACCTAACTGCGTACCAAGAGCAAGAGATTTTATTTAATGCTAATTTAAATTTTCAAATCGCTCAATTAATAAATTAATTTGATTTTAAAAAGTAAGTTATTTGAAGTTCGCGCTTAATTAAATGTGAATATTATTGAGTTAAATATGTTTTAGATATAATCAATGCTTAAAATAATAATGTTTTTAAACAATTTAAACAACTTTAGCAATAAAAACTTACGTTATCTGTTTATTTTTGTGTTTTAAATCACAATTAAGAATTACGTCAAAATTAATTCTATTAAACTAATGACAACTGTCAGAATTACTGACTTGATTTTTAATTTAAAATTAATAACTTAAATTTTAAATTTGATTTAGTAACAGGTAGAAAGGTTTTAATAATTCTAGTAGTGGAAAAAATTGTATATATAACACGGTTGAGAAGTTCATTATAACCTGCGCGATTTATATCCCTCGACGCTTCGCGTCTCGCGATATAATCTATCGCTTAGGTTATAATGATGCACTTCTCAACCTTGATATATAATATACTATTGTGTAACTATGATTATGTATGTATATAAACGAAATATTTATTTCTATGTTACAGATGCGGTTAAAAGTTGCTACCCAACAGTAACTGATGCAGTTTTCGAGGCTTCCGTGAAAAGATCACAAAAAGAAAGTTGCAATATGTAAAAAACTCATTGTGATGTATTTAAAAATATTTATTGTGCAATAAAATTTGAAACGTGCATTCGAAAATGTATTATTGTATTATTGAAGGAATTGTTTTAGTTCATTATTGAAACAAGAAAATCATATATTTATTGATCATTTAGTATCAGTTCAAGAACGAAGCTTTTAAAACGTAAACCGAATGCAACATTTGTTTTGCAACAGGTTTGAATTTAAAATACCGAAACTATACGGATTCAAATAAGTGAAACAGCGATGGACTTATAGCTATTTTATTGCAGTTAGGTTTCTTTCATGTTTGAAACAAGAGTGAATCATAAATTTTTTGTTTTGAAACTGTTACTAAACATTATCAGTTTTGTGTTTACTGGGTATAGGTACGTGTGTCTTAAAATGTTTAAAATTTTCAATGAAAATTATAATTGAGAAACTAAAACCAAAGCGTATCACTAATAAAGTTGATTGCCGAAAAATCGGCACCAAATGGATTTTTGATTCTTTAAAGAATTTTTTTATGGCAACTAATTGTGTTTGTCTGAAAACCTATTAGAAATACCAAGTGATTTTCACTTAGCTAGAAAATGGCGATTTTCAGAATTGTCTAAATTAAAAATTGCTATTTTTCGTAAATTAAGCAAGATTTTAATGAGATTTCTTAATCGCCTGTCAGTTTTGCCTTACCAAACAATCTCAAGACCAAAAAACATTTTTTTCTTTAACTTCCGCTAAAACTAAAATTTTAATTTTTTGGAATATGTTCAATTTTATTTCGTTAAAAACGTTAAAGATTTATAATTGAAAAAAACAAAGAAAAATGCTAATTATTCCTTTAGGTTTGTTGTTATTTACAAAAAAGTAATATTGTTGAATAATCTTTATGTTTTTGGTGCAAGATACTTTATGGGAGAAATGTTTTTTAATGATAATGAATATCTATTTACATGGCTTTTAAAAACTTTAATTTACCCTTACTGATTAATTACTTTCACAAAAATTCTGTAAATGTTCTTTTACAGTTGCCTAATTGAGGAGGTTTTTCATTAATTATTTTACATGTTTTAGTCAGTTAAATAGGTAGAATATGAGACGATTGTGGATTGTTTAACTGTCAAGAAAAATAACCTTTCGTGAAACTTGAATCATCGGTCTAACTAAACAATAATTTTAATAACCGTCGAAAATAATCAATAATAATATAATCAAGAAATAATGTTAATTTAACTAACATACAACAAATAACACTAATAAGTAATTCATTCTGTTATGTAACTAATAAATATTGCATAATTTTAAGAAATAGCATCAAAACAAACAGAAATTAAATTTTAACGTGTCGTCTCTTTCAATACACAGTATGGTTCGTTCATACATTTCTCTTGAAACATGCCTTAACATAATAGGCAATACTTCAGCGGCACATTCTCTAATTGTATTTTCAAGATGGTTAATATTCCTAAAAAGTCTGCGTTTGTAGATCTCATTTTGAAGGTAATCCCACAAAAAGAAATTGCATATCCGGAGAGCGCAAATGCCAAGGAATAAATTTCCAAAAAAATTCCGATCTATTTATGGGGAAAAAGATAATCAATAAAATTACGAACGTCAACTGTACTGTGCGCTGAAACACCATATTGCTAAAAATCTGCAAAGATCTAATAGAATATCCCCTATTACATTAAAAAAGTTTGAACGAAATGCAGGTACCTCTTAGAATTAAGACTTCCTAGGAAGAAAAATGGTTCAATGATTTGATTAATAAAGATTCCACACTAGAGATTCGTTTTGAATCAGTATTTGTCCCGTGCTTCTAAGACAAAATGAGAATTTTTGGTAGTTCACCACCAAAAATTTTGAGAACTAACAGTTCCATTTGACGAAAATGTAGATTCGTCTCAAAAAAGCACATGTTTAATAAATTATCTGTCCTCTTCTATTTGTGCTTGAATTCAAAAACTAAAATATAGCCAAGCATTTAAATCTCGGTCTTGCAACGTGTGGATAATTTTTAGCTTGTAAAGTCTAAATTTATTTGCTTTTAGAATTCTTTTGGCCGTTGTGCTGGATACTGGGTTTAGTTGAGCGATTTCTCGAAGAAGAATTTATAGAGTTTTGACAACAGTCTGCATTACTTGAAGCTAATGTTCTTCAACATTAACTAAAGGATTATGAGGCACTATAAACTTAGTTTCAACACTGCCCGAACTTTTACATTTCTTTAAAATTTTAGTAATGATTGAGTGGTAAATGTGTCTGTGTCGCTCGTTAAAAATTGTTGCCGTTTTTTCTGTGCGTTTTATAATTCTCACCGACAATCAAAACTATTTTGATTTTGTTTTTTTAGTAAAATGGTTATTCATTTTGATGAATTTTCAATCAAATACATTTAAAAATTACTAGGAAACAGAAAATAACAATTTTCAAATGCAACTGTCAATTATGAAATAATTTAGTTATTTTTCTTAACAGTAAAACAATTCACAGCCGTCTCATATTCTACCTACTTAATTTATTACCCTGGTTTTCTTGTAACAAAAAAAAAGCGACGGTTAACACAGTTTTCCCGAAGTGGGAGTTGCAGGCTATGTGATGCTAAATTATAAATTAAATATAAAAACGCGACAAAATGATGAAAGAAAATAAATTAGGAAAATATTGTTTAACTCTACTCGCAGCTGTAAAAAACAAATAACACAACAAAAGTGATAACACAGAATATATATTTATTGTATCACAGAAGTAGTTGAGGAGGACGAAGACAGCACATAAGTATCGTTATATAAACGTTGCAAACAATAGTGCATGGGTTGATATCGCAGGCCAAGTATAAGTTACATCAAAGTGGCTTAATCGATCTAACTGTTACATTTAACGAAAAAATAACTTTACTTTATTAAGTTAAATTACAAGAATACGAAAATCAAAAGTATAGAGAATCAAAGCGCACCTGATAAGTATGCGACACACAAAAAAGAGAGTTGACGATTAATTGTTATTACAACCTAGTATGTACGTATGGCCATTCCAATAATCGACATGACCAACGAAGTAAAATAGAAAACGCAATACTTACAGTTGTGTATTATCCAGTACGGTATTAGCCAATTCCGTACCAGTATGACCTAAAACGTAATATACAATTTGACGCAAAGCATACATACGGTGCTAGCACAAGTAATTTGATTTAATGCATACGATATTTGACGTAAAAGAATGCGCCGAGCTTCTCTCTAATGAACATCGCACTTGTGTAAGTATTTCTTTCCATAAAGTAGTGTTCAACCCCTTAGCCTTCAGCGACCCGACGTCGTCAAAACTTTTTGACAAGCAATCACATACCACAAAATAAGCTTTTACTCAACAATACGCAGAATTCGTTCACGTATTTACGTCAGATGGCGTAAAACAATTTAACAATGAAAACTTTGTTGGGCCAGAGATACCGCTAAGAACGGTCCGTATTATATAAAACGTTAACAAAAAATTCGTTTGACAGCCGATTATGAAAAGTAGGTGTGTCAAAGGACAAATTTTATACTCGAAAAATAATCTACCAACTTTTTAACATAACAAATTGACTGAATTAAGTAAATTGAATAAAGAGAACTCTCTTTACTTAGACAATTGTAAAAGAACATTTACAGGGTTTTTGTGAAAGTAATTCATCAGCAAAAATAAATTAAAGTTTTTAGAAGCCATGTAAATAGATATTAACTTTGATTACAAAATATTTCTCCGATAAAGTATCTTTCACCAAAAACGTAAAAATTATGCAACAATATTACTTTTTTGTAAATAATAACAAACCTAAAGTAATAATTAGCAATTTCTATTGTTTTTTTCCAATTATAAATTTTTAACATTTTTGACAAAATCACACTGAATTTTGAAATCAAGTCTTGGTAAGTGAAAATTTGAAAATATTTCAAAAAAATGAAAAATTTTGTCTTAACGGTAGATAAAGAAAAAAAAGTTTTCTGGTCTTGAAATTGTTCGGTAAGCTAAAACTGACAGACAATAACAAAGTCTTATTCAAATCATGATTAATTTACAAAAATAGCATTTTTGAATTTAGACAATTTTGAAAAACGTCATTTTCTAACTCAGTGAAAATCACTTGGTGTATCTGATAGAAATAGGTTTTCAGACCTGCACAAATTATTGCCGTAATTTAAGTAAAGTAAAATAAGTCGTTTTGTTACCGCTGTTTTTCTCTTATTTGTGTTTATGCTATAACTTATGTTATCTACAATCGATAACCAGACTAAACCCAACGTTTTCATATTATCATTAGCGCCTAACTTAAGACATGAGAATCAGAATAATTTCAATCCCACTTGAAATGTAAGGTTGGTTGGATACCCATTTACAAAGAACAAGACAACCACCTTATAATACTTAAGAAAGTTTTTGACGAATTGACACTGCCGTTTTAAGTGTATCTGCTCCTGTAATAAGATCATCAACGTAAAACTCAGTTAAAATAATTGAAGAAATATCAGGATTTTTATTTGTACAATCGTGTGCTAATTGTTGAAGACAACGTAGGGCTAAAAATGAAGCCGCTGTAGTCCTATAAGGATTTTCACTCTACACAATTCTTTATAAGTTTCTGTAGATAATAAATTTGTTTAGAAGTATATTCAGTAAGCGCGTGATTAACTAAGGATGTGGGTGTTGTAGAAGTTTTGGGTTGTATGTTTGTGTTTCTCTGATCAGTTGTCTCATCGCGGTTGATGGTGTTGTTTACATTTGTATAAAAATGCAAAAGCGTATCATCTTTGCGGCCGCAATGCTTACACCCAGATGATCTACATGCTTTGTAGTAATGTGAAGCTCTTAAAACAATTAATACACAATTTTTTATTCATAATGTTTACTCTTCTCGATTGCACGGGAAGTTTTTTAAAGTCTGGATGTATGGAAAATGTTTTTACAATAGGATAAATTTGTTGTATTTGAAACTGAGGATAGATAGCTACCAGAAGAATAAACTTTGAGATTTTTTTGAGTATTTTTTGTGATCAGCATGTTACTGGAACTTCACCATAAAATATTTCAAGTTTTATCACGATTCCGCAAAAAAAAAGAAGGAAGGAACAGAGAAGGACAGAAAAAAAATTATTAAAAAAAATACGTTATTTATCAATACGAATAGAAAAAACAAAACAAAAACCAAATTCAACGTCCAACAAAGAAATAATAATAAATTTGGGAAGGATAAATACCCCAAACAGCAATAGCTATATTGCAAAGAGAACAAAAAAAACTAAGAGCTCTGGACATAAACTTAAAGGTTATACTTACGGAAATAAACACTGCGGGTAACCAACAAAATAAATAAATCACAGAAATAAAAAATTATAGGTATATATTAACTGTTAATATTAAAAGGCTTTTTAATATATATAGCTCAGAAATAAATAAATTAAATATGTTTGTTGATCTCACCCGCATTACCCTCCAAAACTAATTAAGATAAATAAAATTACTGTGCGACTGCGGTCTTAAGTGATATCCGCTACACATTCCCGTTGACGTCAATTAAGACACTAATCCTAACGCAAGTGACAGTAGCAATGACAGTAGTACCTAGATTAAATAATAAATTATTCAGTAGTAACAGTAACAACAGCAACAATAATATTCAAAATAAATATATAGAATTACAAATTAAAAGGTTTGGATATAAAGAAGAAAGAAAAAAAAGTAAATACCTAAGTAACATTTGGTAACTAATAATTTTACAATAAGAAAGGTACATGCATTTACATTTACAACATAATTTAACCTCCAAAAGGTTGAAATAGTCGTTCACCGTTTAATTTTAGGTAACAAAATGTATCTCTGACCTTGGTTACAACCTGAAGCAAACCTTTTTAATAAAATTTGTGAGTTATTGATATAGGAAAGGGTCGGTACTTTAAATTGATTCTACAGGTAACAGTATGCTGACTTGACGGGCACACCTTGGTGAACGCGTTTTGCGATTTTAATAATGCAATCCGCGGAGGTAAACATATATGGCACAATAACACGCACAGAAACGATACTTCGAAAAAGCCTAAAGACATAGCGTTAATATTGTTATCAGAGTTAATTTGATTCTTACCAAAAGATGGTGGGTTGTTTATATATTTATAAAAAAAATTTAATATAATATAAAAAAAATTAATTGTATACATAAAATCGAAACAACCATGCACAACCAAGTATCTAGTGATGATAATAAAATGGCCTTTAAAAGTTACAAAACTTCCTTCTGACAACAGGAATTTAAAAGTGAGAAATTTAAATATTAAAAACTAAGTATAAGTAGTGGTTCATCATTTTTAGTGAATTATATTTAATGAAACAGAAAAGATAAATTATTTAAATGAAACTGTTACAGTTTCTAAAAGCTCGCATTTAAACTTTAAAAAATCTTTTAATTCTCAATTATAGGAAACTCTTCTTTGAATTTCTGCGACTCCCATTCGTGTTTTCTTACCAAATCTAACTTATTTACTAATATGAATGTTAATAATGTGTCCCAATATTTAACAAGTTGCCTTAACGCTTTTAACGGTTTTTAATTTTTAGATATGCCATCAAGTAATTGGCGTAATAGAGTATGAGATTCTTTTTGCACATTAAACAATGATTTTACAAATTTATGCACAATTAAATTTTTGTTGTCATAGCGATTTACCAACGCATTCCCCGCTATCAAATAATTCGCATCATACACTTATAATGACTGTAATATGCTACTAGCTTCCCCTTTAGCGAACGCCTTTAAATAATCAAACTTTTGTGTGTTAAAGAATTATTTGTATAAATTAAAAAATAAAAAGTATCCCGAAACTCTAACTATGTCACGTGATCACCCGTCAACGTAGGTAAATTCATAGCAGGTAGCTTAACTTAATTTGACATATGGAAACTCTTACTTTGTAATATCGACTCAGGTACACGACGAGACGTCACTGATTTTTAATTTGTTGATTAGCACCGACTAATAATTGGTTAATTTATGCAATTTTGGTTTAAACACAGCTCTATTAAAATTGGCGATAACTTGATTGTATGTAACAAAAACAGCGCTATTACTACGTGATCTTACTATGACTCCCAAAAAAATTTAATGTATTTTGTGTTTCACTTACACTGAATTACATATACATAAACTGACTTGCTGTATATGCAACTACGACAGACAAATTTTTATTTTAAAATAAAATTTTTGTTGTAACTTAATATTTTTTATTTAGTAACTTTACATGTATCTATACTTATTACCTGCTGTACCGCAAATGTCTTTTTCGTTACTTATTTTTCCGAATTTCCCACGATGTGACACGAGGTAAATAAGTGTTAATTTATATACATTTGGCCATATGCCTACTAAACTGGTGCATATACAAGATTTATACTTAACTAAATATTAACGTATATGTTGGGCTTATAAAAGTCAAATCAAATATTTTAGAAATCCAGTTGTGTCACTATTTACTAAAAAATCTAAAAATTATTATTTGTTTTGTTATTTAAAAGAATAGACACTTCGGTCACTTTTATAATTTATTGCTAAGCATAATATCGAATAAATGAAAAAAATTGCTGTTTTCATACACAAGCAGTTAAAAAAGCACTAAAGTTATTATAGAATCTTCATAAAAAAGAAGAATTCAACCAGATGTACTTGAATATTGTATGCAGACGCAAAGCAAATGTTAAAAATATTTTGATGTGATTTTCGTTTTGTAGGAATTTTGCTTAATGATACGTCATTTTACATATCGGTTACTAAAAAGGTCACTTTTATTTTATACGTTAAGAAAGTCACACGTATGTTTTAGTGTCAAATCCGTCAGTTTCCACATTTTTAAGTATCTTAAATTATCTACGGTGATTTTAAATAATAAATTGTGGCTTAAGATGTGATTGTATTGAGAAACTTACTGGGGTAAGAATGCACTTTTATTTTACAGTGCAATTTGATTTTTTCATTTGATCATTAGCAACTTTGGTTACCTGCACATGTTTTTTAAGTTTGGGATACCTGCACATGTTCTATCTTCTTGGAAAATTTCTATAAACAATTGATTAGGCACGCATGGAGTGTTGAGAATTGTTCCGGGTGCGTATTTTGTAATTTTATTTTTGATGAAGACATTGAAACCTACTGAAATATCTACCTCAACTTTGTTAAACGCGTTTCAGTTTTTTTATAACGTATGAAACTGAGTCATTTATTTGTGATGTAATAGTTTACTTTTCAGCAATTTTCTAAAATTGCTGTTGTGGAGTTATTCTAAATGTAATGTTAAACCAATAGATTTGTTTATATGACAAAGTGTTGTTTAATCTAAGGAGCCTGCATAATTACTATTAAATATAATATTTATTGACAAACTCTTAATTGCTATTTATCTGCTATAGTTTTACCTTGTTTTTAACTTATTTTTCTTTGTTGAAATAAATATCTGGGAACTGTATTGGACTGCCGCCTGCATTGAGTTACTGCTAAAATTACGTTTAACTAGCTACCTAATTTACATAAAACTTTTATAAAATTTACATTTAAACTGAAGTAATGTAATAGTTTTTTTTTGTAATAAAAATGCAGGTTATGTGTTACAAAACTTAGCAAACAACAAAAAACCAATACTTATATTTCAGTCAATTGTAATGCCAATTTATAAATTATAAAAAATACTAAATAATAAATAACAGCTTTTAATTAAAAATAAAATGTTTTAAAATTCTAAACACAACAAACAATTTAAACAAAGTTTATAAAAAAATTGTAAGATAAAAACTTTAAATATTCTACGTTTATGGTTATTCGTCTAATACAGTTATTACATGCACTTAAACTATAAATTTTACTTAATACGCAATTATTTATTGCAACAAATTTTGTCAAGTAAACTTTCTTAATTTTGTTTTTAACCGTAAAGATATAAATTTTTCTAATAGAAACTAATTTGTGGTAATGCAATTTAATTCAATAAACTTTTACTTAATTGCGGCTATTCTTTATTTTGCGCAGTTTTATTAGACGGTATTTTACTGTGCAACATACATTTTGTTGTATTAATTACAAAGAAAAATAAATTGTGTTTTCCATTAAAGTTTAATTTGATCATACTAAGTGAAAATGTTGCGTATTTTTTTATTAGATTAAATGCTTATGTAAAAAAAATTATATAAAAAAACATTAATTGGTATTTTATGATATAAATCTATTATAATTACTAAAAATGTTATTACAATTTTGATTATAAACAGTACAAATTAAATTAATTTTTTTGTAATAAACTTAATTATGAAACTGCAAAGGTATTAATTTGCTGCCTATGATAGAAAACATTTTTCAGTTATACAAGTACTATTTTATTTAATGCAATTTTTGTTATATACAATTTAACAAATTTATTGTATTACAGTTTTAGGTGACAAATGTAAAATGTAAAAATTAAAAAACTGAGCATTTAGAACAAAAAAGTTTGCATCTTTATTTTCCTAGAAAAGTTGATAAATAGAGAATCTAAAATAATTATTCAAAAAACCGACATATTATTTGGAGTTATCCGCTTTAAGATATTGAAGTGTAAAATAGTTAAAAACCAACTGCAAAATGCAAAGTTTATTAAAAAGTTATGATAAGACAAACAACTATAATACTAAATTTAAACTGAAATCTAATGCTTGAGTTTTTACCGCTAAAGCGGTACCTATTTTAGAAGTTTTAAAATATGGATATCATAATAAATTAAGAATAACAATAAGAATAAGAATAATGTCACACTCCCAAAGTGTATTATAGAGATTACAGGCGAATAAGCATTAAAGTAAACAAAACCCTAAAATAATACATAAAATTAACATTCTAAAACAAAACTTTAGCGATGTTAAACTTTACTAGATAAAAGGACATTCTAACATTCAACAACAACGTTGTTGGCGCTCTTGCAAAACAAGCAATCTGACAAGAAAATGTGTATAATCAACCACATGTCCCTGTACTTAAAAAGATATCTTGGAGAGATAAATGACAGCAATTTTAGACCAATTCAAACCAACCATATATGTACAACTCAGTATGTACTGGTACGGCCATAGTTACCTACAAACAGTCGTATCAAAACTATACTCACATACGACAAAACCTCTAAACTATAATAAAAAGATTAAAAACTAGTCATGGACGATATTCGTGCAAGTCCAAGTGTTATCGATTGATTCAGATGAGGCTTTATCATTTAACGAATTTGAAGAAAAATATTTTAATTTAATTAGTGGAGCTACGATTATTCTAAAAAATTATACACAAAAAACGGTTCTTGTCAATTCAAGCAGTACTTCAAATTTAACTCAATCTCGTAATAAAAATAACGTAAAACTCCCGATTTTGTCCATTCCGAACTTTTTGGGGCATTATTCCGAATGGAATAGTTTCTATGAAACTTTTGTGGCGCTCAATGATAATAATTAAAATTTATCTGACGTCGAAAAATTCTTTATTTGCAAAACGCTTTGTGGGTTATCACTAGGCTAGGTTAACAAGTTGTCAGTAACTGCAGGCAATTACAATATTGGCTTACAAATGTTAAAGGACAGATATAATAATGAAAAATTAATTATTTTTTCTCACTTAAAAGAAATTTTTGAAATTAACAAAATCTATAAAGAATCGACATACGATTAAAAAAAAATGTTTAATAATTGGTCACGTCATTTACGTGCTTTGGAGAATATAAAGTTATCTACTGAACAATTTAAAGCTGCTGTGGTGGCTTATATTTTAAAATTTAAAGTAGATCCAAATACTGCAGCAGAAATTACCAAATTTAAAGTAAAGCAAATACCTAGCATAAGCGAAATTTATACGTCTTTAAAACAAAGATGCGAAGCTTTAGAGGATATGGTTTCCAATCAAAAGGTATATTTAAGTGCTGTGAAAAACAGTGCTAATAATGTTACTAAAAGTTTGTTTTCAAAGTACAACTCTAGTTGGCAGTCATTTGCAATAACAAATGCAAGATCATGTTTATTGTGTAAAGGTAATCATTTAATATCTGTTGGTCCAACCTTTTTTAATCATTTCGTCAAGAAATGATTGAATAAAATGTTCGAATTAAACGTGTGCAAAGTTTGTTTAAAATATACATTACGTGTTAATACAAAATGTTATTCAAAAATCAAATGTAAATTTTGTCACAGAACTCATAACAGCTTGTTATATTTTTAAGCTGAATCTAAAGCAGCTAGCAACTGAAGTAGTAACATAGTCACTGTCGATAACTTAAATTGTAATGTTCCAACTTGGTCACAAACAGTACTTTCATGCACTAACGCTAACGATCAACTATTTCTGTCAACAGCTGTTGTCAAAGTTTTAATAAATAATAATAAATGGGTAACTGCTCACCGTTTGCTAGATAACGCGTCTCAATCTAATTTTATTTCTCAGTAATTTTGTGATTGCACGAATCTAAAAATAATACCCACTTCCGCATCCGTGTCAAAATAAATTTGAAATTGTCTACTACTCTAAAAAGATTACTAAAGATTAAAATTGCATCCTTGCAACATGACTTTTAAAAGGAACTTTCTTGTTTAGTTAGCTCAGAAATAACTCGTAATCTACCGTTGAAAACCTACACCAAATCAAATTTAAATATTTCAAATTCAATTGCTTTAGCGGACCATAACTTTAATGCAAGCGCCCCAGTAGATATTCTAATTGGAGCTTCTTACTTCTATGAGCTAATATGGCCGAATCTTATTTTATTAAGAAAACATAAACATATAAATGTGTTGTGGCTGTCGCCATCTCGTGGTTAACGAGCCAACGAATAAAATATAAACAAATTGGTGCTGTAGAAATCTTAGCATGCTGGTAGTTGGATTTGCTAACCGCTAAGATTTTTTATAGCACCAATTTGTATATATTTTATTCGTGGGTTTGTTAACCACGAGATGGCAACAGCCACAACACTTTTATATGTTATTGGAACGAAACATGAATATAAGCTATAGAAATATATCAGTATAATTGTAGAAATACATCAGGTAGTATTTCCCAGTGCTGATGATCCCCAAAAGGTTCAAACGGCCGCACACTGGTTCTCTCTAGTGGTAATTTTTGCAATTGTACTGATATAGTTACTTTTCACTATATTTGTTGGTGGATTTCAATTGTGTTAATATTCGATACGATTTTCGTATTTTCGCGGTTAGCAAATCCAACTACCAACATGCTAAGATCTCTATAGCACCAATTTGAAAACATAAACCTGCTTTGCAAGAAACTTTATTTGGTTTGGTAATATAAAGTATTATGTCGACTTACGAAAATTCCAATAAACGTAATCTTAATGATGCGTTAATTAAATTTTGGCAATTGGAGAATATTTTACCAAATGATAACCAATCTCTATCATCAAAAGAAGAAAAGAAATAAAAACCTGGCTCAAGAAATTGGTTTCATGGTATTAGAATTCTCAGAATTAAATCCAACCCCGGCACAAGAAGCAACGTTTAAGCAAAGATTAAAAAACATCATTAAACTATGCAAGCAAACGCACTAAAAATTAACACACAATCTCTGAACCAACTACACACTGTCGCCTGGAATGCAAATGGTATTGCAGGTAAAAAACAAGAACTGCAAATTTACATAAATTTAAACAAACCGGACATAATTGCAATTATGGAAACTCACCTAAATCCTTTACACAAACTCCAAATTCCAATTTACGTCACTTACAGAAGAGACCGTCTACACCAAAGGGGAGGCGGTGTGGCCGTGTTAATTAAAAAAAATTGCCAACATTACCTTTTGCAACCGTCAGATGTAGATGCAGAGCTAGAAGCCATTGGGGTTGATGTAACAATTGGCCAGGATGATCATTTACACTTCTATTCAGCGTATTTACCTACACATCATAATTTTGTGGAAGCTGAATGGAACAAAATTTTTAACTCAAACCATACTACCATAGTACTCGGTGATCTAAAGGCCAAACATCAAACCTGGAATTGCAACACTACTAATATCAACGGTGCAAATTACTGAATTATGCTACAATAAATAACCTTAGCATTGCGGCTCCACTGCAACCAACTTACTACCCAACAACCATCAGCAGTAGACCAGACATACTGGATATATCTATAATAAAAAAATAAACAAGAAACTTTGAACTGATCACATTCCCATTCACTTTACTCTAGAAGGTTTGCAACCACATCTAACGCACACCACTAGACAAACAACAAATTGGGATAAATTTACAAAAACGCTAGAAACATTCACGCTTCCAAAAATCATAAACAATAAAACGGAACTCGAAAATGAAGTTGTAACAATGACACAAAATATCATTGTAGCACAACAACAACATACTACTGTCACTGCAGAAAGAAATTTATATAAAACTCCTGCGCACATCCTCACCTTAATAAAACAAAAAAACTTAAAACATACCAGCAAACCCTATCACCGACGGATAAAAACTTGCTAAAAAATTTAAACAATAGAGTTAAACAAGCAGTATCAGAACATTTTAATGAACTTTGGAACAAAAAAATTGAAAATTATAACGACACAAATGAACCTCCTTGGTACATTGCCAGAGCCCTTAGGAAGAAAAAGATTATAAACTCGCCAATTGAATACAATCAGCAAATTCTGTTCACTGATAAAGACAAAGCAGAAGCTTTTGCAACAATGTTACAAAATCAATTTTCGCCAAATCCTGACAGTAACTGTAAATAGCTATAAACGCCGGAAAATACGTTGAATTAGTTTAACACCCGCGAAATTCAAAATCAGCTTTGAATTATTCGTCGGGATAAAACCAGAACGTAAAAGGACATTGGGGGTAAGCAATGTCAATGCAATTGTGCAAACGCCACCAGAGTGAACTACTAGACAGCCGTTTCGCCCTTTTGGGGCTCATCAGTTGTAGGAGATACACTCTAATGTTGTTCCCAATTGCATTGACGCAACTTATAGCTTATAAGCTATATACATATATTGGAGCCAAAAGACTCAATGACTATTCATTTAGAATTGGTTACTGATTTAACAACTAAATCGTTTAGAAATAGTTTTAAATGCTTTATACACAGGGAGAAATCTTTGTATATTTTATCTACAATTGTTAATAAAAATTACACAAATTGGACCTGAAAAAGTGACAAGACCAATTTGTGCAGTTATATTGCATTCATTTGTGTAGATTAAATTGTACAGTTTTTTTTCATTACATGTAAACAATTTTTACATTTCAAGTTGATTGCACCTTATCATATTTTGTTTAAAAAATGGTCTAAAACGCATAGTAAAGTTTTGCATAATGTTGTCATACTTTTTTTAAGACTGTGCTTGAAGTATTTTTACCCAATGCTATATAAAATGTCTAATAGCGTTAGATTATCTAGATACATATTCTCATTGGTTAATTTTGCACAATATTGTGCAAATTGTTATTATTTCGTATAGCTTTTTATTGTACAACTTTATGCATCTTGGTTAAATGTTATTTATTTAAAAGTAACATATATTGGGTGAATTGTCAATAAAACGTTGCAAATCTTAAGAGCATTATTTATTTTTATTTAAATACTACAAAACTAAAATAATTGTTTAAATATGGATAAAAACAATAAATACCTTTATCAACATTGGATAACGATTTACTAAACATTTTGAAAGATTATTATCTAATAATAATAAAGAATAAGCCTATCTATCTTATTTTCTAAACAGAACATCTTATAATAGAATTATACAAAAGTTTACACTTCATTTGCACTCAAAACGCTATTGGTCATAATAATAGAACGGTTCGCTTCCTGGTAATGTTTATAGTTGTAATTTGATCAAATTAATAGTCCCTTTTTTTAAGAGGTTGGACAGAAGCAACTACTTCAATTTTTTTGCGACGTTTCGTATTCTAGATAAACAATCGTCAGGCTTGCTCTACTGAGCCAAAAGAGATTTAGATATAAATAAAACATTTAATTAGAAACATAAAATTTTCCGTGTCATATTGTGCACCATGAGAAACGTACGACAATTTCAATTATCATCATCAAGGAAGCATTTGGGAAGAAAATATCTAGTAACGCTTGTTAGTTATTAAGATTTAAGTACAACATGTAGTCATTACATAACATATTTGTTTTTATATTGTTTACGTTAATAAACAGTCAGTTGTCGTAAAAACATAATCTCAACAGGTTATGAGTCGCCAGCGTGAGTAGTTGCATCACGGTTAGCAGAATACTTTTACGTTTTGACATTACTTGTCAATTAATTAAAATTAAATTACTAATACTACCAATTTTGTAGAAAAATTACACCAGTTTTATTAAAGCATGCAAAAACTTTTATTAAAGCACGCAAATGACTTCATTTGGGTTTTTTAATAAGATCTTTTAAAGACGAAAGTTCTAAAATAGTACATGAAACAACAAATTCCATAAAAATCTTGTAAACGAGCTTTTTATACTATTTTTTAGAATTTGTGCCTTTATGTGGATTTTAAACAAAAATTTAATATTATAGAAATTTAGAGAATTTTATAGATATTGGTACTTAGCACTACATATTTTGACGTTTGACAACTTTTTTGCACGCCACAAGTTTAAAATATCATTCGCGCAGCAAGGAAACACGTTTTTTATACTGTTTTTTCTATTTTGCATGAATTTTAAATTTAAAAAAATTGCGTTTGCATAATTCTTTAATATACTAAAGAATTGTTGGTAACACTTTTTTAAAACAATATATGTGTTACTCCTATATTGCCCTACAATATACACAACTATACATCGGTACCAGTACCAACACGGACAAAATAAAAAAGTAGCATCAGAAAGTAAGACGTGCTATATTAGTTATTACGCTATGGAAATGGTTGTCGTTATACCTTCATTAGAAACGCAAAATAGAAAAATATAATTACAGATGAATTATATAGAATATTTGTTGTGAATTAAAAATACAGTTCAGTTTTTAAGAAAGTTAAACAAAATAAGTTAAAAACATTTTTTGGTGTTACCAAAAACGTTTAAACCCACGAAAAAGAAGTAAGGCAAGATGGCTAAAATGCAAAATTGTAATAAAACTTAATTTAAGTATTTCTTTTTAAACAAATAAATTTAAAAATTAATATTAAATTTTTGCAAATAATGTCTTTTGATAAATAAAATTTAGGTGTTATTAAAATAACTGTAAAAAGTTTACTTTAGTTTTGTTTAAAAGTATTTAAAAAATACTTCTTTTATACGTACAAGTTATAATTTTGTTAGGTATAAATAATTAATTTTATATTTCTATTTGTTAAACAAACACTAAAACTTGTTAAGAACAAAACATTTAATTTTTTATGTATTTATCTTCTAACTAGTTGCTAACAGTAAAGTTTTATTAAAATTACTTGTAACTTGCATGAATGCTTGTATAATATAAACTACTTCAAACTTAGTTAAAACAGAAAGTACTAATACTAATTTCACACAAAATTAATTTTAAAACATTACTTAAATTTTACGAGAATCAAAATTAGGTTGGTTTTAACTTTGTTATGTAATGTTAAAAAAAAACGTTCTTAGATTTTAGATAAATCTGAATTTCTGTTAGGATGCGTTGTATAAAGGAAACAACCGAAAACAATATCACTTTAAAGTGAACTCAATTACTAAACTCAAAAACTAAACTTGTAAGAAATTAAAAATGGATTCTAAAAATGTATGTGTAATTTGTTATCTAGATACATAATTTATTTATATTTAAGTAGTTTAAAGATATTATTATTCATTTAATTTAAAATTTAAAACGTTAATTAAATTTTTCAGTTAGTTTTTATAATTAATGCTATTTAATAAATTAATCTAAACGTTTTAATCTTTTACGAAGAGTCGAAAAAAAATTTTAATATTTTTTAATGCTTTAAGTAAGAATGAATTTTATTTCAAACAACAAAAGCAGTTTGATGCAGGCTTAAAATATGTTTGTGTGACAAAAGAGTAGGCTTGTAGCAAGCTTACTTCAGCAAACCTACTTCAAGGTTAAATTAGGCATTGTAGTTATTACAAGAAAAACGAAAAATCCATAATTTGCAAAGTTAAACTAAATTTATTTAGTGTAAATAAAAACATTTTAGTTTACTTAATATACAAACTCGAAATATAATTTACGTAAAATTTTGCAAAATTAAAATCAAACCTATTTCAAGTAATAACTTTTTTAATTAAATTATTTTTTAACGTTAAAAGTATGTTGGCAAAAAGATAAACAAAATTGATTAATTAAATCAAATAAACGTATTATTAAATTGCTTAAATTGTAAAAACTACTCCATTTTTATAAATTATTAGAAAATATTAAATTAGTTATCTACAAGCAGCAATTGTTTAATTTATATTTAGTTTTAAAGTGTCTACTTGTTTTGGTATTTTTGTAGAAATAAAATTTAAGAAAAAGAAATACAATACAGAACATATACTACATATGCAAGTATAACATGTATCGTTTATAATTTTGTTTTTTTGTATATTTATTTCGTACATTCAAACTAATTATGATGCTTAACGAAAATGAATTTTGATTTTATCGATGGTCTTTCTGCAATTTCACTATTAAAATTTAATACGAGTATAATTTTATCTATAGAATTTTTGTTAAGTCAAAAACTTTTTGTTTTGTATCTAAACTTATTTTACTTCTCTACTTTTTCACTATAATTTATACTTTTGGAGCTTATTTATTAAGACGCTGTTACTTTTAGCTCCAAGAATAATCAGCTTTTTGAAGTGAAACTTCTTTATCGGCGTTGGAAAAAAATTTACCGTCACATTTTTCGCTTACGCGTCACATTTTTTTTTTGGTTACGCGTCACATTTTTTATCGTCACATTTTTTATCGTCACATTTTTTAAATTTAAAATATTTAAGGTTAACCTCAGTTTCTGATTGAACGATGACATTTTAAATTTAATATATTTAAGGTTAACATCAGTTTCTGATTGAACGATGACATTTTAAATTTAATATATTTAAGGTTAACCTCAGTTTCTGTTTGAACGATGACAATGATATTAATAATTCTATTTCAATTAATGAAATGCTGTAATAATCTTAGTAGCAAAAAGTTAAAGTGAAATAATTGTATTATTTGTATTCATGTCTATTATAATAAAATCCTTTTGTTTAAAATTTATCTAATTTTAAATTTAAAATATTTAAGGTTAACCTCAGTTTCTTATTGTAATTAATGGCTTATGGTAACTGAAATATGAAATTGAATCTACAAAAATTAATTAATTGATTTACAAAAATTTGTATTCATGTCTATGATAATAAAATCCTTTTGTTTAACATTTATCTAATTTAACTTTATTTAACCAATTTCTGAAAAGTTTTTGTATTCATGTCTATTATAATAAAATCCTTTTTGTTTAAAATTTATCTAATTTTAAATTTAAAATATTTAAGGTTAACCTCAGTTTCTTATTGTAATTAATGGCTTATGGTAACTGAAATATGAAATTGAATCTACAAAAATTAGTTAATTGATTTACAAAAATTTGTATTCATGTCTATGATAATAAAATCCTTTTGTTTAAAATTTATCTAATTTAACTTTATTTAACCAATTTCTGAAAAGTTGCATGTAGATCATTTTGCGAAAAATAAGGCCATAAAGAAGTTTCACTTCTTACATGTGTACACTATTTGCTACTATAATTGATGCTTGAGTAAAAGACTTTTCTAGCACTTAATAAGCTTTACATAAAAAGAGTAACACATTGCGTTATATTAAGTATTCTTTATCAATCTATTATTTGTGTATGCACTTATTATTGTTACTTTAGCTTAAAGTGTTGTATCGACTAGATCTAACTAAAAAAACTTTTCAGTGAGTATTGGAATTGTTTAATTTTGCTGAATCTAAAATGATTGTCTTTTATGCATTAATAAACTTTATCACAAATTTATTAATTTTGTGTGAGTCATTAAATTGAATTAAACTTTGTTACGAGAAAATCAGATTCCTCGAGTTGGACTATAAAAGAATAAATTGTTACGCTAGTCTTCTTGTAACAAAACAGAGTAACGGCTAGCACAGCTTCTTCGGAAAGGGATCGCAGGTTTTGTTATGCGAAATAATAACGTAAATCTGAAAAAAGACGCTAAGACGATGAAAGATTAAATTAGGGAGATACCGTCTAACTCTACCCGTAGCTGGAAAAGAATAAATAACACTACAGAAGTAATAACACAAAATATATATGTTTATTTTATCACAGAAAATGAAGAAACTATACATAAATGTAAGTTTTTCTCGTTGAGTTGATCTGGAATATTAATGAACATAGCAAACCGTGTCAGCACAATGAGTGACGAAATCAAAAATCTACAACACTATTAATTAATGCTAAAAGGAATTAGAAATAAAAACCAGGTTATCGAATTCTGTTGCACACATTAAATTAAAGGAGATATCCCAGTCTATTGGTTCGTAAGTAACAGTACATCGGAGAAAAGTTTTTCTCAAAGTTTAAATTAAGCCTTCTAAATTGCAATATTTCCATTAAAGTATTTGGTCGATATTAACCCTTTACTGGTGAAGAATACACTAAAGCATATGGACTAACATGTGTCGGGTCGTGCTAACAAATTAACATAGAAGTTACAAATAAATTCGAAATAATAATAGTAAAAGTTTACCCTGTGATAAATAAACTAATAAAAACGCGTTGTCGTTTTATATCATAGCTTCACCACACGCCGATGATGTTAGAAAATGAATTTAGACATCGCAAGCACGATTTTAAGTAATAGACGGTTTAACGTCTTGACAGGAAGTGAAGTAAAAACGAAACTTGTTAGAAGGCGTCAAAAATCTAACTTTAGTGTAATGAATATACAGAGTATTACATTTTGAATTTTGTGCACGTAATCAGATAAATAAGATTGAAATAAAAACAAAGAAACAAAAGAAGATTTTGAAAGAAATTATTATCACATTGATAAAAACACAACGGTTGCGATAGGCTAGACGCATTATGAGAAGATGAAATAAAGAATACCGAGAAAACACTCGTTAGACCTACAAAACCAGGAAGATCAAACAAAGATGCTGTAGAAAACAAATTAAAAGCATCGAGAGTCAAAGATTTGAAATTTAACTGCAGAGGTAGAAAAAATTGTAAAAACTGCAGTTTCATGACAGCAAATGATTAGCTTTTTGCTTCTACACTGTTATAAATGCATTAGGAATATATACATTATTAATTAAACTAAAAAAAGTTAGCATTTATCGACAAGTGTAAACTACATAGATGTTCTTTCTAAATATATCTGTACGTTAATATATTTAATGCTGTACTTATATTGGTTTATATATACATTTACTGTCTCACAAAAACAATCAACCGTAATTGCCGTTATGCTTATTAAAATAAGTAGGTTTTCCAAGAACATAATTTTTTTTACTGATTAACAATATTTGTTTATTTTAACATTTTTTAGGGTAAAAGCTTAATTATGAACTTTTAAATTTTATCTAAATCTTTAATTTTCTAGAACAATTTTTTAATTCTTAATACTTTTTTTATCTATAGCCAATTTTATAAATGTTTTTTTTAAGTTATGTTTTTACAATAAAACTTCATTCTTAATAATAGTGGTTAATTATTTAAGAATATAAATTAATTTACTTTATTGGCTTTATAAACTTTGTTGATTTGTATGCCGCATCTGGTAGATAGAAGTATTTTATTATTTCTGCTCGTGAAGGAAAGGTATGTACACGGTACTTAAACCCGTTGTTATTTTTTCTTGATAAAACAACATATTTGATGAAAAGCTCGAGTGGATATCCAACTTCATAATACTGCAGATGCTCATAAAAACTAAATTTATTATTAAGATACAAAAAAGAAATGATAGAAGGTAAATCTACAAAATATACAGAAAAAGTTGTGTCTGCATTAAGTTCTGACTTTATTCCAAGTCCGTTATTTGTAAGAATATTTTTACAAAATCTTTTTTCCACTAACCAGTTTATAAGAATATATTTTTTTTTCTAAATACTGACAAAAAGTTTGTTGTTGTCTGTTTTTACATAAGAAACAATTTTTATTTAAACTAGAAAAAATATCTAAATAAACAAACTAAAAATAAAAAGATATTTTTGTGCTTTCTTTCGATGTATGTATTTTATTTTGTCATTATCGGTTTTAGTTTTATCGACATATATAATTAAATTTTAATAAAACAAACATTTAAATAACGGTTTTTAACAAATTTATATAAGCGTTGACACAAAAGATTTTGTGTATCACACGACCTGAATGTATTTTGCAAATATTTGCATTTGGTAGATCTTACCTCAGACTAAAAATATGCTCGTACTTGCAAAATACCACTTTCTAGACTAGAATACAAATAAATATTCTAAGTTAATTTTTAACAGGGCGACTTAGTTAAGGAGGAGCTGTAGTGTGCATAAACCCCATTGTTTTGTGAACTTCAATAGTTCACTAACCAAATCCCTGTGTAAAAGTTTTTTGTAAAAGTACAAGTCGCCTGTAAGTCTTTCTAGTAAAGTAAACGGTCCATTTAAACTATTTCTTAAAATTCCCACCCAAACATAAATAGAAAACCGCCACTAAAAATTACTTAAAAAAATTTTATGAGGGTTTTCTTCATTCCGAACATGCTTGTTATGAAAATTCAGCAAATTAGTGTAAAAGAAAACTATCTAAAAATTATATTTTGGTACTAAAATTAAGGTCAAAAGTTTTTTGTTGTTGCAACTACTTACAAAACTTAAGTCGCGGTTCAAAATCGATTTTGATTAAGTGTTGGACTTGTTGAACATTGTAAGGGTACAAAGAATAATTCTTTAAAACTTGATGTAGCGTACTATAGAGCACGTTAGCTGCGCAGCATATTTTTTTAGTGCTACTTTGTGTCCAATTATTTACAATTTACAATATTTGCACATACATTCAAGAAAAACAAATATTAGAGTTGTGATTTTTAGTTGCCAATACATGTGGTAGTCTTTTTCGACTACGGCCTTTGTAAGTAAGAATAACATTTCCAGTTTCTCTAAGTCCTTGCACACACGCTAAAATAAAGTTTAATAAACACAATTGCCTATTAAGATATTACTCAACCTGTTACAAGCTTTAGCTGGTTACGAACCTGCACGGCCAACTCTCAACAGTCGGAGAGAGGGTAGGGTTGCTAGAGGTAAATAAAAGATAATTAAGGGCGCCAGAGCCTATCCAAAGTAAGTTCCTGCTTGCTCACCACAGGAATGGTAATAAACTTGTAACTAGGTGGGAAGTTCGTAACTGCTGAAAGAAACGACTAAAATGGAAAAGAAACTCGATCATTAACAACAATGGTACTTTAATTCCTCTAAAAAAATAAATGTAGTAACAATTAAGTAGTTCAATATAAGTCCGTGCTGTAGAGAATATAGAACAGAGAATAGCAGCAGGATCGGCAACTTACACTACACGTCGAACAAGCGTGTAAGGACTATAACATGTATATAATTTTATCAACAAGTAACATTAGCAATGATAATTGATTGTAGATATAGGCAGCAAGCGATAAGTAATTTATCTAACTTAATTTAGTAACAAACACAAGTAACAAATCAATTAGCACGTACAATTAGCAAATATAACAAGTCGTGAGTACACCGTAGCGATCACGTATAAATAAGTAAAAATTGACTTACCAAGTTCCAGAGTGCTGTCAGAAAAACGTTTTTCCTACGGCCTCCTACAATTAAACTTCCTGAAAAATATAGACGTGTCTACCTGGCGACTCACAAACTACAAATAAAGACACATTTAAAGGACAGTAAACGAACCGACACTTATCGTATGCTGTTACATTACGGTACGAATATGATGGTATTAAACAATTTCCTCCGAATAGAATTCCATCAAATCCAATAATTAGGATCTTCCGGATAAGGTAATAGTCATCGGTGTTAAGTTACGGCCTTCGACTCGAATTCCCTCGTATTCGATAATTAGAATCTCCCAAATAAGGTGATCGTCACCAAAGTTAATTTATGGCCTCCGAATATTTGTTTGAAGAAATAGTAATACGAAACGGACTCCTCATTAATAAGTAATAATTAGAACTAGATATGCGCACGTGGCGGAAGGCTGTCAAAATACAAGAAATTACAACGAAGTTTTAATAAATGAAAAGTTACAATCTTACCCGGTGTCGACGCAAACAAATTTTAAATGTATTTCACTTATTGATTGATCACCATGGTGGTGTATAATTGTAGAAGAGGTTTACTTGTCAAATCCACCGGCCATTTCAAGTAGTTTCCAAGTTGAAGAGCACGTCGTAAATGACAGTCACGCGTAAAAGATAGTTAGCGGTTGTCAAAACTCGAATCTAATTTCACGTCGCAAATCCATAGGCGTACCTAACGAAGATTTCAACCGTAACAACAAAGGCGTACTTAATGAAAATTACTGTCACAGATTCCCCCAGCAAGATAAAAGCGTGGAGCGAGAATAACGAAAACAAAGCTAAAATGAAGACAGAAATTTAGGCATACGCCAAGGACAGAACCCTAAAATCCAAAACCAACCCAATTCCAAGAAACCCAACCCCGTGTAATCTCATCAGATTACCACAAATACAGAAGAGACAGAGCTTTTCCAGAATCTTAAGAATGCCGACAACCAAAACTGTAACAGAAGCGCACGAAGCGAAAGGTATCTCCAAGAAACCAAGAGTAATTTGATCTAAAAGCAAAGAAGAATACCAACATGGTTTACTAATTTCCGAAGCGCATAAAGCGATACCAAAAAGTAAGGTACAAACAATCAGTAACCCAATACAGTAAGGATGTAAGTATCGAAAGAATTCCAGAGAAAAGAAAAGAACATAGGAAAGGTAGAATAAGCCCCAACCCTTAAGTACAAATATCAAAATAAGTAACCCAAAATCCCAAGTACTAATAATCCCCAGAACTAGAACTCGAAGAAAAGAAAGAAGAGGAAAGAAAAGAACGTAAGAAACTATCAGTGGCTAAGCGAGCACTTGTTAATTATCGATCACTGTGTTGGACTGTAACAATGAAACTTACAAGCCGATAAACGGAATAGAATATCCCAAGAAAAAACCAAAGAGAACAGTAGCAAAAGAGATATCCCAAGAATGACTAACAACATCCAGAAAAGCCGAGCAAGCGGAAGTACATAAAGTACAGAAAACGGAGTTGTAGTCTGTTTCAAGTTTCAGACTTACACAGCAAAACGAATAATTTACTAAGCCCAACGTAGCAAAAGAAAGAATTAGCAAAAAGCAAATGAAGAGAAAAGAATATGGTTGCAGTGAATCCAAGAAAATAAAGAAAGACTAAGCTTAAGCAGAGAGAAAACTTTCAAAGCAACCTCAAACAGAACCAGAAGAAAAAGAAAGTATGAGTCAATAAAGAACAGAAAACTTCACTTGCCAATTGAGCGTCGTGAGTTAGTGCTCGTTGCGTTGGGATGTCACAAGGAACCTAAATGCCGAAGAACGGATTAGAATATTCCAGGAGCAAAAGAAACCCAAAGAAAAGGAATATCCTAACGGTGACTAACAACATCCAGAAAATGCCGACTAGCGGAAGTACAAAGTACAAGAAGTGACGTTGCAGTCTATCCCAAGTTTCAACCCAAAACCAACAAAACAAAAACCCATTAACCCCAATAAAGCGAGAGAAGTAACCGAGAAAGAAAACCAAAAGAAACGAACCATAGTTGCGTGAATACTAAAGAAAGAAGTTACTAAAAGAAAATACCAAGAAAGTATTCAAGCAACAAATCCAGATAAAAGAAAAAGCGAAAGAGTTAATTGCCCTAAAGACAAATCCCAAAAAGCGAAAAAGAAAAAAAATCAAAAGTAAGAAAGACTAGAAAGTATAAAAAGAGACAGACGGAGAAAGATAAGACAAGGTGTAATGTCTGATTCGTTCTTCTCTCCGTAGAAGAAACGAAAGGGAGTGACCAGCCCTTCAATGCCCAACCAACCGCCCATGAGGCGAACCATAAAAAGGATCAAAACAAAGAATAATGGTTGGCACAAAGAAAAGATAGATAGGCCTAAGAAGAAAAAAAAAAATGAAAAGTAGAAAAGATAAGAGATATAGAAAGACGGAGAAAGATAAGGCTTGATGTAACTGCCTGATTCATTCTTCACCCCGTAAAAGAATGAAAAGAGAGACCACCCTACGGTGCCCTACCAACCGCCCTAAAGGGTAAACCTTTAGGAGGAAGAAGAAGAAAGAAAGAGATGTGGCATGTAGGTGATCAACAAATCAAGAAGAAGGAAAAAATAAGAAGTAAGAAAAACAAGAAAGGGAGAAAAGAAACAGACGGAGAAAGCTAAGACAAGATGTAAGAGTCTGATTCGTTCTTCTCTCCGTAGAAGAAACGAAAGGGAGTGACCAACCCTTCAATGCCCAACCAACCGCCCAAAAAATAGAAAAAAACAAGGTATGAGAAAATGTATCACTATTAGTTATAGAACGAATGCGTACCAATTGCTGTCCCAAATTGGAAAGTATACTTCACGACTTTAATGCCGACGAGCGGAATAGAAAACTCAAGAAAAGAAAACCAAATCCAAAAGCAGAAAAGAGAATTCTATATATGACGTACCGATCCAAAAATGCCGACTAAGCGGATATAAATATATACAGACGGAAAGGTAGTCTGTCCTGAAGTAAGATGGAGAAGAAAGAAACCAAAACAAAAGTACTAGAAACTTAAGCAAAGAAAAGAAAATCGGTGACAGCAATATGAGAAGAACAATTGGGTAGCATCCAAGCTACAACCAACAAGATACCGACGACGTATCCAAAGACTTGAACCACCAAAACCGAAAGAAAAGAACCAAAAGAATAGCAAAGGTCGAAAGTCAAAAGCCCAAAAAGTGAATCTAGCACTTACGACGTTTGCGACGCCGATGAAAGGGAAGAGAACGATTAGAAGAAGGAGACAACAAAGAATAATTAGAAGCGACTGAAGAAGGAGATGCAACAGCAATAGAAGCGGCTTTACATCCGGAGAAATAGCACGATCCGTATGTAGACGCATAGACCTTGTAGCAACACTAGTGTTGGAAAGCTTCATCGTTGCTGGCAGAACGTGACATGACCTAATAGGATTGCTACGCTGTGCGTTCGAACAAGAACAGTGGCGTATAAACTCAGCAACCTTGGGTCTCATATGAGGCCAGTAGAAGTGATAGCGAAGAGCTTCCAACGTACTCCTAACACTGCGGTGTTCACGCTCAGATGGAAGATGGTGATCGTGGATTAATTGTTTGCGTTGTTCCGAAGGAACAACTAATTTCCACACGCAAGAGTCAGATGAAGATATGCGTACACGTTTACATAGAAGACCTTTCACAAGACACCAACGAGAGAAACGACGAGGACAAGCAGAAACTCTAGAAACCAAACCTAAGTACCAAGGATCGTTAGTAGGCCTAATAATCCTAGAAACTGAAGAAAAATTTGGAGGAAGAGAAGCTAAAGAACGAACAGGACGTACAAGTTTCTCAGTTTTAGAACGACAGTGTATACAAGTATTAGACTCAGTAGTTATAGAAGAAGGAAGTGGAGGAGTAGCAAGAGAATCAGCAACCGTATTAACCGAAACTGTGGTAGTAGCAGTATTAATCACAGATGATTCTAGAAGTAAGTCATTCCTTTCGGATGTTATAAAACTACGAGAATTGCTACGATTAAAGTTCAACTCCAAACGTTTGCCTAAAGAAATCAATTGAGAAAAGGATGTAATATCCACCAGTGCAAAATGAGATTGATACAAAGGAGCCAAGTTGCGGCGTACGATTTTAAGCTGCGTCTTCTCCGAGACTGGTTCTAACAATTGCATAAAAAGATATTGCATAGTAGCAACGTACATCACAATAGGTTCCTTAGGTTCCATCACTCGATTACGAATAGTATCCATTAACCTTTCATCATAATCTACAGGCAGAAATTCAGCTTTCAGCATCGCAGTAACCTCTTTCCAAGAACGTAAAGTATGTCGTCTACTTCTAAACACAAGAAGAGCTTTACCCGATAACACATCAGAAGCTGAAAGAAAAAGTTGGTGTTGAGAAACTTCACGAGACAGACACAACTCATCAATACGAATAAGAAACTCCATTAGTACAAACGGATCTTCACCAGAGAAAGTAATATTCCAATTAGCCAAATCCATTTCCGAATCAGAGTCTGATGAAGTAAGAAGTGGTGGTTCTTTATCTGAAGAATACATAGCTACAACAATAACAAGTAAACAAGAAATTAACCAAAGCAGTTAATTACGACGAAAAAACTGCCACCACGTGCCTGACAAGAATTCAAAATAACCGTAAGTACCAGCCGTATTACTACCCAGTAAGTAATTCAATAAGAAAAAAACAACTTAATCGACGTAGTCGAGTCAATCCAAAAATCAAAACGAAGGTCCGATTAAAAGAAACGTAAGCAAAGTGCTAATCTACAGTCAAACTGCAGCACTAAAGAAAAATACAGAAAAAGTAAAAGTTAATGAAGTAACTCAGACGTCAAGTCTAGCAGCAATAACTAAGTAAAGAAAGCAAAGTAAAATCGAACCCACGTAAGACTAAGAAAAGAATCAATAAAGCTAGAAGAACTTATGATCGCACACACTAAATCGATAGCAAGTAAACAATAACATAAACTACCTATTCCTGCTAGTAATTCTACAGTAATTAGAGAAAGAAAAAAAAATCTAAACAGCAGAAAGAATTATATCGAATGAGAAATTCAAAAAAAAGAATCGAAAAGTCAGGTAGCCAATTTGCTACACACTAAGTCTAGAGAAATTCGACAGTATAAGTTAATCCTACGCTAATCACAATTAAAGAAAATAGCTAAAAGCAATGTAGAGAAATGAGAAATTCGAAATGAGATAATCGAGGCCCCACGTTGGGCGCCAATTTGTTACAAGCTTTAGCTGGTTACGAACCTGCACGGCCAACTCTCAACAGTCGGAGAGAGGGTAGGGTTGCTAGAGGTAAATAAAAGATAATTAAGGGCGCCAGAGCCTATCCAAAGTAAGTTCCTGCTTGCTCACCACAGGAATGGTAATAAACTTGTAACTAGGTGGGAAGTTCGTAACTGCTGAAAGAAACGACTAAAATGGAAAAGAAACTCGATCATTAACAACAATGGTACTTTAATTCCTCTAAAAAAATAAATGTAGTAACAATTAAGTAGTTCAATATAAGTCCGTGCTGTAGAGAATATAGAACAGAGAATAGCAGCAGGATCGGCAACTTACACTACACGTCGAACAAGCGTGTAAGGACTATAACATGTATATAATTTTATCAACAAGTAACATTAGCAATGATAATTGATTGTAGATATAGGCAGCAAGCGATAAGTAATTTATCTAACTTAATTTAGTAACAAACACAAGTAACAAATCAATTAGCACGTACAATTAGCAAATATAACAAGTCGTGAGTACACCGTAGCGATCACGTATAAATAAGTAAAAATTGACTTACCAAGTTCCAGAGTGCTGTCAGAAAACGTTTTTCCTACGGCCTCCTACAATTAAACTTCCTGAAAAATATAGACGTGTCTACCTGGCGACTCACAAACTACAAATAAAGACACATTTAAAGGACAGTAAACGAACCGACACTTATCGTATGCTGTTACATTACGGTACGAATATGATGGTATTAAACAATTTCTCCGAATAGAATTCCATCAAATCCAATAATTAGGATCTTCCGGATAAGGTAATAGTCATCGGTGTTAAGTTACGGCCTTCGACTCGAATTCCCTCGTATTCGATAATTAGAATCTCCCAAATAAGGTGATCGTCACCAAAGTTAATTTATGGCCTCCGAATATTTGTTTGAAGAAATAGTAATACGAAACGGACTCCTCATTAATAAGTAATAATTAGAACTAGATATGCGCACGTGGCGGAAGGCTGTCAAAATACAAGAAATTACAACGAAGTTTTAATAAATGAAAAGTTACAATCTTACCCGGTGTCGACGCAAACAAATTTTAAATGTATTTCACTTATTGATTGATCACCATGGTGGTGTATAATTGTAGAAGAGGTTTACTTGTCAAATCCACCGGCCATTTCAAGTAGTTTCCAAGTTGAAGAGCACGTCGTAAATGACAGTCACGCGTAAAAGATAGTTAGCGGTTGTCAAAACTCGAATCTAATTTCACGTCGCAAATCCATAGGCGTACCTAACGAAGATTTCAACCGTAACAACAAAGGCGTACTTAATGAAAATTACCGTCACAAACCCACAATCTACGTGTAGTGTGGAGGTTATAATTATACTCACCGTACATTAAAAATTAAAATTTGAATTATATATTATAAAGTACGAGTACGTTAACACGAAAAACTAAAGAAATCCGTTAAAAAATTAAAACAGAAATAAATCAGATTGTCGAACTCAGTTCTAACAAAGCTGAATTTTGCAATTTAAATATCTGAAGTCTTGTTTTGGGCTCAACCAAAGATAAACGTGATCGTGTACACAAAATACATTTTGTTATGTTAAGTCAGTAATAATGCTATGAAATAAACGTTACTATCTGCTTTAATTATTTTATTAACAATTGATTTTGTGGATGACGGGAAGTTAAAGAAAACAATAATTAACACAATACATTAATACGTTTCACAAATTTTACAGCATTTACACCTATTATTTACCGCATAGTTACAACAAACAATTTTTATTTGTTTAGATAGTTAGAACCGGATTGAAATCCTTAATTGCAAATATCTCAAAACTGGGCCACTTTAGATTAAATCTTTAAAAAAAAATTTTTTATTTGACGCCACAAAGAAACTACTGCTTGAGTTTGTAGTCGTATTTGAGATTTGTATGTAAAAAAAGTTTTTACACAAAAAACAATTAAATGTAGTATTACATGCAACGACAGGATTTTTACTAATATTTAATATTTCTTCTATTGAATTTAATTTTGGGTGGTACAAAAATAATCATAAAACCGAAATTAGCTAGAATTTTATCAATAACACAAATTTTTATTAGTTTATTCATGTATTTAAATTTTTGGATAAAGTTCTAATTTTGGTTAACCTTTTTTTGTTTTTTAAGCTATTATTAGTATTAGTTGTACATTATTTTTGTATACAGTAACTACTCTATAATCATCAGAAAATCTTTCAAAATTATAAACACCACAATCTTTAACAAACAAGACAAGTATTAGCTTAATAACACATTAAAGTTGGCAATGTTGTTAGCAATGAATACATCTTATTTTTTATTTTTTTAAAACACTTTGTTATTTAAAAATAAATCTACATCAACTCAACGTTAACCGTCACTTTTACGCATTGCTCTGCCCAAGAGTGTGGGTGTGTGCTGCTATGTGGCCTAACTTTCATATTTTTTTTAAAGTAATCAAAATAAACTAAACTTAAATTTTAATTTTAGTTGAACTTAAGTATTACAAACTCAATTAAAACTACTATATTTGTTACATGTCGTTATCTACGTTTTTGCTATAATAATAATTCGTAATAAAATTTACAACGGCACTGGTTTCTCGACGGCACTGCCGACTGTTGCTTATACGTATTGATATCGGGAGTGTGGCATTAGACGTGCGCGTATGCAGAGTTCCCCAAGTCATGAATCAACAATATAAGTTAATTTTGGGAATACTTTTTTTCGGCATAACTGATCACTAATGCAATTTCACTTTTCAATATCCATTTGAAGGTAATAAAGGAAAACACAACGTAGTTATTTCCCTAATGTAGATAAGTACATTGAACCTTGTTAATAACAATGTTTTCAAAACAAATGCGTAAAACATTACCGGTTTCAACGGTTTCTGTACGATTCTCAGAAACATAATTTGAAATTTATGACTGTAAAAAGTAAAAGTGGAATTAATTTTAATCATTGATCATATTTATATAAGTACGTTATAAAAACAAAGTATGGTTTTTAAGGAGATAGATGCGGCATGATATGTACATACAATTAAAGAGACGTTATCGTTAGGCTCGGAATTAAAGAACTTAAGCTTATTAAAACCTACTGACGCAACAGCATCTCCTAATTGAGACTGAGTGCTTTGCCACTACATTGTATCCAAAATTTTTATTCACAAAAAAAGCCGTTTTGGAAAATTATTATGAACATTTACTGAGCAAGTTTTTTGCCTACTGTTTAATTGTATTTTACAATTAATAAAAAACTCTAATTGTGTGGTATTTTTTAAAACGTTTTAAATATATTATTAATTAATATAGTGGAGCCCATTCTATAACCCCACGGTTTCTTTCTTAATTAAGCTGTTGTTTACCAATATTTAATTACCTTAATAAGTATTTTAAAACTCAGTGATTTAACTGGAATAAACGCTTTAGAGCAGGCATGTCAAACTGATATGATATTGTGGGCCGCATGATCTATTTTGTACTAAGTTGAGGGCCGCATATATATATTTTTTAACATCTAACAGCACCAAACTTACTTTTTCAAACGTCCACGTGTATCTAATTTTATCAAAAAAATTTTAAAACGTCTCGACGGGCCACAACCTGTGAATTGGCCGGCCGCATTTTTGACATGCCTGCTTTAGAGAGGCTCTTAACATGTTCAATTAAAATAAGTTACAGTAATAAAATAAGTTGGACACCTAAAAGTTTGTTCACTTATTGCATAATCTAACAAAAACACTTGCAAAAAGCTTTTACTATAAAATAAATACTGTGATGAATATAATTTATAAAATTCCAAGCTTTATGCGACTCTGTTTGAGAATATAAGCGGTTCAACATCGTCAATTCCATGCAGAAGTAATGAGTTACTTTAAAAAAAAAGTTTTATCAACTAACTCATTTTTACTAGAGCAAACAACTAACCTAAGATAAAATTGTCATATTTAGTTTTTCAATTTAATATTTTTCTTTAGATATCTTATGCTAATAGTTTTACACTTAGAGCAGAGACTTTTAAAAGGAAACTGATTAGTTAGAATAACCGAGTTGAAGCTCACTTTATTCACCGGTAAACAATACAAATAAAGGATAGTTTTTTTAATTTACAGTTTCGAAAATGTAAGTATAAATTGTTTAGTCCAATTATTGATTAAACAAATTACAAAAGTTTAAATAGAAACACAAAAGTGAGTAATTTAGAATTAATTATAAAAGCGTAAATTCCGGTTTATATAAACATTAATTAATATTATTTATACTTTAAATTAATAAATAAAAAATAAAACGATAAAAAACGTAAAATTTAGTTTTTATTTTAGAGGTATTTTAATAATCACTTAAATTATTTTTTTATTATGCTAAATACTACGGTTTCTTACCTTCACGAATGTAAATAAACACTAACCTTGTTTGCGTTTATTAAAAGTTTTGATTAAAAATATTATATGGTTTCAAAACTTTTGATGTATGTTTGTTCGTTAAACAAAAATTTTAATAAGTCAACCACTAGTTGAACTGAATACTAAATTATGTGTAACTTGACTACTAAACTTCTCTTCATAAACCGCTATTTCAAAAAATAAAAACTTGGCAAAAGTAAATAGAATGAAAGTTATTTAAATTAATTTCACTATTTTAAAAATAGAATTAGAACTACTTATTTAAATATAACTAGTTGCTTGTTTTAAGTTAATCACAAAGAAAATTCTATTTACCTAATAAAATATTGTAACATAAGTTTATTAAAACTAATTTATTTATACTAAAAATATATACACGTTTACAACTAACCTAAACTAATTAAATCTAAGAATATTTAATAAAAACACTTACGCTTATTTATATAGTAGAGTCACCAAAAGATTAAGTCCGCGGATAACTTCTATTTATCTAAACACTCACACTTGTTTTTATTAAAGTCACGTACAAAGTTATACTCCGTTATATTTATCTCGACACACGTTAATCACTTATTTATTTAAACTTGACTAATCTTCTTAACACTGCCGACTTTGAATTACTGAAATAGCTGATCTATGATTTGTTTGTACCGCATTTATACATTTCTGCAAACACTCGAAAATCCTCTATATTATTTCGTGAACGTTCTAGACGTGGATAAAAAGTAAATGACATTGACTATAATTTAAAAATCTGTTCAGTTTATTAAATTGATTTATTAAATATAATGTTTTAATTGTTATAATAGATAATGTGTTAAAAGATTTAAGTTAGTGTCAAGGTTTAAGAAATTTAATGTAAAAAAACGAATAAAAAATAATCGAAATGGGAATTATTTATAAATCAAATTTATTTAAAACATTGATAAAGTAGAAATTTATTTTATAAAATTTAGTAAAACAAAAACTACATTAAAATTCAATGTTTTAAGTAGGTTAAATAGCCCAATCAGTAAAATAAAAACAAAATTATATAATTTGGAGTTACCAAGTTGCTGAATAAAGCTGAAAAATAAAGTTTTTATTAACAATAACTGTGGTCTACATCGTCTGACAATTATGAACATACAAACGCCAATTATTTTTTATCGACGGTTAAGACATTCTGTTGTTTTTGCCGAACATGCCTAATATCAAAGTTGTGACATTTGTATGTTATATATAACAAGAATTATAAACAGAGTTTAGTTTATTACACTAAGTAACTACGTGAATTTTGTACGTACAAAAAGCAATATTTATGATATAACTGTATTGGCATGATACTTCTTTTGCATACATATCAAAAACATTACGTATTTCAAAATAAAACTAACTAAAAGCATATAGCCATTGTTACTTTCCTAAAAATTACTTTTTTAAATTGAGAATCTAATTCTCTTACATCTTCACTAATTTGCAACATATGTTCACTGTGCTTTACTAAACACCACATTATAACTTAGTAAACCATATTATTTTAGTAAATTATAAACAGAATCAGTTAATTTTACTAAACAATTGTGTTAAGAAAATTTAGCGTTCTGCAAGTTGTTGATTTAAAAACTACAATGTGGCACGTTATGTTATGGTTAATATAAACACAAATCTATAATACCAACAGACGTTATAAATTTCTAGTCAGTTCTGTACTACATATCTGATTTTTTTTGACAGTTCAAAGTTCAAAAATCTTAGAAAACTTTATTTTTTTTAACCATATTTACAGAAAAAAATTAATTGACAATAATATTACATCAGTGTACACTTGAGTACTAAAAAATATTAAAAATTATCATTATCAGCATCAAAAAGAAACATTTGTAAGACAATGAATATATATTTTTATTTAAATATATAAATAGCAACAATACTATTAATCATAAATATTATTTTCAAAGCTTGAGATGTAACAAAATTACGTTTTGTATTGTTATCTTCTATTGTGTGAAATTGACATACGTTTATCAGTTTAGTAAACAACGTTTTTTTTTAAAAAACCAATCGTGCATGATAAGTTAACGTCTATCTGTATAATTACGCGGTTGCAAATAGATTTTTTTACTTAGCTTGCTTTGTACTGTAACCTTTTATTTAAGATTTAAAAATAACACTTTTTTTTATTGTGTTTTTTTTTTATTACAGTTAAAATCGTGAAAGTTCTTGTTATTTAGGATAAAGCTTACTGCTAAAATTCCTGCCACTCAAACGTCACTCGTTAAGCTACGATTACTAAGCACTTCAGACAGATACAATAAATCGGTACGTTTTAGTGTTCTTAACAAACTCGCTTGACAGATTTTTGCGTTTTAAAACAAAAACAAATTTTATTTTTACATAAACAATTATCTAATAACTAACTTATTTTTAATATTTTTTTTAAAAACAAATATGTAAAACATACCAAAAGAAAATTACTTTATTAATTATATCTGAAATTAATTTTATGAATGTTGCTTTAAATGTAAAATTATGCTTAATTTAAAAATTAATTAAACTTTGTATTTTAGTAAGTTGTTGTTTTATTATTTAAAACTAAAACATTTAAATAAATTAAGACTTTAAAAATAAAACAATAATTTCACAAATTGTTTTTCTTTTTTTTTTAATTTTAGAAAGAAGCAGTAAGTTTAAATTAACGTAATTACATGTTTGTTTCTTGAATTGTACTCGAACAACAATTTTCTTTGCGTGGAAATATAAAAATTTATTCATAAATATTCCACTTACGAAGTAAGCCAAAAGCAAACGGGACTACATAAGAGTGCTCAACTAAGTCATACGTAAGAAGCTCTTGAAAACTTTTTACGTTTCAGATCAAAATGTATCTTTGGTATAACAGGATTCTCTAATATTGCATTCGTTATTGTTTTTCTCAAAGTTTTCTAAGTAAAGTGGCAATTACGTATTTACTGCTATTCAGAAAAGTTTTTTAATAAAAATACATTTTTCAACCAGTTTTGTTATAAATTTAAACTAGTATTAAATGTTCTTATTATTTTTTTTTACTTTTCTTATCTTTTATTTAAATTAATATTTAGATATTTTGTTGAATGTTGCACTTCAACAATAAAAATTGCATATTTTCTTATACTTTAATTATATTGTGCTATATGGTTTACAAAATCATTAAATTTGTATTTTAAAAGTTGTTTTTAATTTGTCATTCATTTTGTCAACTTGTTTAAAAAATATATTATTTTTGTTTTAATAAAGTTTCCAAATATTTTTTTTGTTAGTTTTAATCTTTTTATTGATGAAATTTACGTATAACAATAATTATCGTCTAACTTCTAAACATTCTTGTCAGTTTTGTTGTTACAAATAAAATAATGTTGTACTAAAGTTTAATTAATCTGTTTGTTAGGATGCTCCATTATTATTTAATTTAAAATAATCCTCAGGATGGTTTTAAACAGTTATTCAATCGTTTTCTGAAATTTATTTTAAAATAATTACTTATTCTTAGTTGTTTTCCTTTTTCTTAATTTGTTTGTGTTTATTTTACTTTTTTACGTTATTTGAAATAATGTAGTATATCTTCGTTAATACTTACAGTTTTTTTTTAATTAGTTGTTGGTTGACTATTATAAACCAACAATTACGAAAAGAAAACAAACACATATCTTCTTCTTGCAGTGCCTATCCTAACGGATGTTGGCGACCAATAAGGCTTCTTCTGTTTCTGCTATGAGTATGAAGTCATTGTGAGTTCGCATTTGACGTATATCCGAGAGTGTATAATTTTTAGAAATATTTTTAGTACATGACTTATTAGACTGATCTTTCTGTATTCTTCGCATTTTCTTGTTTGATTTGTTTGAGAGAGAGTGGTCTTCTGTTTTGTTTTTTATGTTTACCGGACTATTTTTTATTTGTATTAGCATAGTTCTATCTTAGTATGGAATAAAATGTGTTACTAATTTGTCAATTTCTTTCGTAACTATTATTCCAATAGTTGGTACTAAGGATCGTCACCTCTAGTGTAGTATGTTACGTGATCTTTCGTTCCTATTCTCCCACTTCCTGGCCACTTCATCTTACTTACTCCAAGAATGCTTATTTTAATTCTTTCCATTTCTTGCATTACATTTGCATGCTTGCCTGCATTGAATAAGCTGCGGACATTTCAAGTTGCTATCTTTATGTTGTTGAGACTACGTTTCCTTGTCTTGCTTTTTTTTATACCGGGATTTCGCCTGATGACGACCTGGGAAGCCCAGTGATCTGCCTGTGATTTACTTCCTCTGTCGACTCTTGGATTCCGAAAGCCATGAGTAGTAATATTAATATTAATATTTCGTTTTAATTTGGTTGCCATATTGGTTATACTAGAGATATTCTTACAGATTTTTAATGCAGTTTTCCTCCTTTGGCTTTCCGCATCCTTATGCCATTGACTATTTATTTTTAGTTACTTTGCCTTTAGTGTCAATTTCTTAGCACAAGAGCTTGTTCCGCCACCAGTGGCTGTTGACAAGTTATAGGTTAATCGCATATACCGGTGATTGTTCGGATACTAGTTCGGATGCTAGTTTTGATCCGCCCCGGGTATTTGATTTACCCGGTATATACTATATCTGATCTGTACAATGATTGTGAATGACAAGAACATATAAATTCCTTTTTAAGCTAAAGTAACAACAAAAATTAGCTGTTTATCAACATGCGATGAAATGTAAGCGATACTAGTAATAATAAAAAACAAATCGTTGCAAAAATTACAAAAGTTAAAAGCAACCAATTCGTAAGAAAAACGATAGTCACATCAAATAATAATCAAGTTTGACTTACCAAAGTCGGTGTTAACCTTAAAAAAACGTTTTTCCAATGGCTCATCTGTAATTAAACTTTTTCAGTAGTAGTGTGAAAGGTCCATGCCTCGTGATCCACATTTGAGGCACGTGGTACTAAGAAATCGACATAAAAATTAGTCTTAATCTAAAAAAGATTATTTTATTTTTCTGACCCCAATGCATTGTAAGTTTTGGTTAAAACTACAAACTTTAAAATTAGTAATAAAAAACAATATATGCCAAATGTCTACCTCGACTCTTTGTAAGAACAGCCATTCTTTTAATAAAATTTTTGTCAGGTTTTTGTACAATAGCAGTTGTATTTTGCCAATAGCAACTGCTATTGTTTTTGAGTGCTTGAATAGTTGCTAGAGTATTGGTGTAAACTGTTTTTAACATAACCCTAAAAAAAGTCTAATGGTGTTAAATTGCACAATCTCGACTGCCAATTAAAATATTCATTTCAAGTAATCAAACGTTCAGAAATTTTTTACACAATACTCTCATCGTTTCGCAAGCTGTGTGACAGACAAGAAAGTCCTGCTAAAATTAAACATCTATAGTAAAAATTTCTAACCAAAACAGTCAATCAACATCGTTTGGTAACACAATTCATTTACTATAACAATTGAACCGGCATCATTCTCAAACAAATATGGCTCGATTACATCAGTTTGACTATTTCTCTTAGGGTTTCAAATTTTTAAACGCGACAACTTTGTTTTGTTACGTGCTGAAACAGATAAAAATTAACCTCATCACAATAATTTTGTCAAAAAAATCATAATTTTGATCATGATTTTCCAGCACATAATCAGGAAATGTAAAACGTTGTGTGTGACTTAACCGGACAAACAAGAGTTTAAGTTTTCACATAAATAACTTGTCCGAAACATTTAAATTGATTTAAATTTACTGTAGAGAGCGAAAAAACGTGTGATGATGGCCAAAAGCGATACAAACGTTACGAACTATCTCAGCAATACTTTCACTATTTTTGTTATAATTTTTTACAATGCAACATCAGACCCTTTTTTGGGTTCAGACAGTGTTGATGTTGTCACCGAAGTTGCCAACGTTTTTCGTAAGGGGCTTCACAAGCCGTAAAAAAATTAAAAACTTAAAGAAATAAACAATAATTCAACAAAGAATCACTACAGAGTTAGGTAATCAACTTATTAATCAAGCCAGATTCTAAACTTCATAGACTTAAAAAGAAGTGTCTCCGTATTTATATAAGAAGTATCGTCCTGGTCGGGATCTGAGCAGCTGAACTCTGATAGCGTTACGTTTGAAAAGAGGCGTGTCTTTGATAAACCCGTCACAACCGGAAACCAAAAAAGAGATAGTTCAAAACTGTTGTCACGATTGAAGTAATTGGAGTTTTTGCTGATTTTTATGCTTTTTCGAACTTTCCTATTGAAGACGAATGGAGATTTTGCAATAACCGAGGCGTTACCAAAATTCATATTGTGGTCTGTGGTAAAATAATGTTCAGCAACGGCAGGTTTAGAAATATTGCTTGATTTGTGAAAATAGCGTTCAAGTCGTAGAAAATTTAATATAGGGGTCTCCGTAGAATAGTTCAGACATAAACGATTGCTAACCAAGTAATTAATGCTACTCGGAGTTTTAGGATTCGGATCTCAAAAAAAAGTTTTACCAAGAGGAGGTATCGGATTTCACCGGAAACGGGTCTTGGACAAAAGGTTTTACCGGAAACGGGTCTCGAAGAAAAAATTTTACCGATAACGAGTCTTGGAGAAAAAGTTTAACAAAGACAAATCTTAGCAAAAAAGTGCTAAAAAATCTGTTGCATCAGGTTTTGTACTCAAATTCGTTTTGCAAGGCATCGCCTAGAGAATGGAACGCGAACAGGTAAAGTTCACGCGTACTAATAAATTATAGAATTGCTTACCAATTTTACAGGGCCGTTTTTTAAATAACTACAATTTATGTGGTACTTTTGAGTAGTATAGACTGTATCTCTTATTTATTTTGGTATGTTTGTGCTTAGGTATTTTGGTTTTGCTGATTCTTATAAGGTCTATCTCCATTTTTCTAAGTTCTTTTGGTACTCGGTGTTCCAAATAAGAAGATAGTAGATGCCGCTATGTTTGCAGGCAACTTTACAAAAGTGTATTTTTTATAGTATTAGAAAAAGAAAAAAAATTAAAATCGTTGTTCTTTATAAATGCATTGCTTTTCAAAACTTTAATTAACACAATTTAAAGTTTTTCTTTATTGGATGTAAGAAGTTACTTAAATGTCTGCAACTCAATCAAATGCTTTTATATTAGTTAAACTGCAGTTTCTTACTGTTCTCAAAAATGTTGATAAAAAGAAATAAACGGGTCTACTACAATTATTTGTATTGGTAATGATTTTTAGTTTTGATGAATATTCTAAAAATTATTTTTATTAAGTAAATAACTGTAGAGATGGAAACGTTGAACGCAGATTTTATACCTGCGCAATTCAAACAAGTGAATAAACCTCGGGCTAAAAACACAATGTATAAACATTGTAAGATAACATTGTCAATGCAGATGTGACAATGCCACCAGAGTAAACTACTGAACAGCCGTTTCGCCCTTTTGTGGTTCTTTAACAGTGAGAAAACACCCTACTGTAGTTCCAAAAAAGCATTAAGTATTTTTTGAGGATAACTTTGGGGGAAACGGCTTAGTAGTTTAATTTTACTTGAGTTGTTTAATTGCTTACAAATTGATTCGTCTTTCCCTTATTTTCAATTACTACCTTACATTCTATTTACATTTTTACATTTTTCCGTTTTTTTTATCTGTCCTCTCCTCTTAACTTTTTCCTTTTTCTTTATACTTTTTCCATCCACTCCACTCCTTTTCCGTTCTCTTCTAAGATGTCGTATACTTTCATAACCTCTTCTCTTAACCCTCTGCATTTATCTCTCATGTGGTTAAGGTTCCCGTCTCTTCTCCACATAATTTGCACGTTTTTTCTTGTTTTTTTCCAGTATTTGTTACTTAACTCTTCGTTTCTACATCTGAACCGTGCTATCATCCTTTTCTTCATGTTGCTGTTATTCTCTTTCACCTTTAAGTATTCTGGGACCTTTTCCCTCTTGATAACCTTATAATTCCTATTATATTTGCCCTCTTTTATCTTTGTCCATCTTTCTTGTTTTTCGATGTTCCTATCTTTTCTTATTATTTCTTTACTTACCCCTACTCCCTCTTCTCTTAATCTCTCCACTTCTTCTTTTGCGTACCCGTTTCTTTTTAATACTCTTCTCTGCCTTTCTGTCCGTACTTCACTTTTCCTCCCTTTATCTCTTTCCAACATTCTTGCAGTATTTTGGATTCTGTTTTTTCCCTCAGTTTTTCCTCGTATTTTATGGCCCTTTTTTTTGACTCTACTCTTATTTTTGTTACCTGTACCTCCTCTCTCACAATATACTCCGGTGTATCTCAGTCCCAGTACCCATTTCTAGTATTTTTCCTGTATCCCTTCTATTTTCCTTCGCTTCTTCCACCCCCATATTTCCGCCCCATACATCAGCACACCCTTTATTAACTTTTTGAACAACAGCTTTCTTTTTTCTATATCCCTCTTGAATACCCTTTCCTTTTATTACTTATTAACAACAGTTGTGTTGAGACTATCGATGACCGAAGTATCGTCAATTGAAAGATCAAAATTAAGTTTGACTATGCATTTCCGTCAAAAGATTCCGTTTACTTTATATTAGTCAAGTAAGTACGTAAGTTTTATAGGTTCTGCTGGCTTGTAGCTGGAAACTCTATTAGTGAGGATGTCGAATGGCTTTTAGTCATAGTACGTAAGAAGTTTTTGCCTTTTGTACTGACAATTCTTTCCAGTTTGTATGTTTGGCGTTCCAATGGCCCTCTACGACAAACTTGTTTGCAAAGGTTTGGAAGAAATTCTTGTATTCCTCCGTTAATATCTTATGTCGTAGTAGGCTGTAAATGGCACTGATTTTAATGTTTCATGAAAGAGTTCTTAATTCGACAGATTTTGTTTGATTTTTTTCTGTTTGATATTTAGGTAATTCATGATAAAAGATTGATTTTAAAATTATTATTGCAGATCCGGTGTGGGCGGTATTGTCAGGGTGAGAAGTATGGTATATGGGGGGTATTGAGTTATAAAAAAATGTTGTTTAATCTGTTTAATAAGACTCAGAGCTAAATAAAATGTCAATCTTATTTAAATCTAAGAATGTTATGATTTTTGCTTATGGTTAAGCAGTCCTTTGGCGTTCTAGGTTGCAATTTGTAGAATGTAGACCATTATTCATTTAATTTTTCAACGACTGTGTGTTGAGCAAACATAACTTAAAATTTATTTTAAAATGTAGTTAATTGTCTTGTAGAATAAATTTATATTTGGGAAAGAAAGATTAATACGTTGTATGTCGATTAGTTGCGGCTAGTTTTGGAAAACGTTGTTATTTTGTTTTTTGCTGCTATTAGGTTTTGGTAGACATTACAGCCCTTGTAGTCAGCAGGGTGTCGTGCTGTTTGCCACATTCTACACAGTTGGAGGGTTTGATGCAATACCTTTTGGAGTGGCCGTAAGATTGGCATCTCATGCACTTGATTATGTTGTGACTTTTTATTAGAGGTTGTAACCGTCGTTGAAATTTGGAGGTATTTTCTTTTGTAATTTTACGTTAAGATATTGAAGTCATTTCACATGTGTAATTTGAGATTTTACGCTGCATATACATACGTATTTTGGATTTACGTTGATTTGGCATTTTCTTTGTCTTGGTAAAATTTCAGATGCATCTAATTTATGTTTCTTTTTGAGATACTAATGGAATTTAATATTTATATTTTAGCAAAGTTATGTTTATAAACTGTTGTTTCTGGTTGAATTGACTGTTTCGACGTGAGAAACTAATTTTGTTCTTCATTGCTACTTTTGTCAACGTCTTTGTTTTGTTTGTCATTTGCAAAAGAGTTTGACGTCATAATACGAGTAAGATAGCTAAGTTTTTAAATGAGCCGATCTTTGATTTTTAAATGAGTTTGTCGTCGTATTAAGTATCTTCAGTAACAAGATGTAGTTCGGGTTAGGAGATAAATTCAACTGAGATTGGTAAACCCTTTATGTTAGGAGTGGCTATAAAAACTACTTGAAGAGTTTTCTTATGGCGACGTTTCGTGGAACGGTTGTGTCCACTTCTTCAGGCCAACTGAATTTATTAAAAAGAAAAGATAACAACATAAGTAAAAACGACAGTTACAATCCGGTGAGAGCTACAAACTATTATTCTACTTATTATAAATGCTATTTTTTTATAAATATAGATGATTACTTACGGAAAACAAATAAAAAGTAGACTGGTCCGCAAACAACATCATAAATGTAAAATTAATAAATAACAAAAAACAATTAATATAAATTACACGAAACCTGTACAAACTAAAGGCAATTTTTGTTACAAGCTTTTGGTATTACGAACCTGCACGGCCAACTCGCAATAGTCGGAGAGAGGGGAGGTCCACACTAAATATAAAAAAGATGTTGCAGGGCGCCAGAGCTTATCCCCAAAGTAATTCTCTGTCTTGCTCAGGACAGTACGGTATAAACCTTGTAACAATATGTTAAGTTCGTAATTCCTCTACTCAGCTGTCCGAGTAGTCAAAAGTAATTAATAGTTAGCGATAATCACAGAAGCCGGAAAGATAAAAAAAGAAAAATTAACAAGTATAATCGATTTAATAGTTTAACGTTGGATATAATCGAAGATATGAGATTTAAAGTTAGCAGGTAGAATTAATACCTATCACAGTTTGCATTATTAATTAGAAGAAATTTTGATTAAAAAGTACATAAAATTTTCTAGATTATATCACAATTCTCCTACATAAATGCCTGTCATATCGGCAACACACATCACAGAAAAAGATTATATCGAATAGAGCAGCATACAAAGTTACCGAATAACTAAGTTTCCCTCACAGCATGCGATACAAGTATGACATGATTAAAATTACCTTATCGGTATATAAGCAATAACGCAGTTACAATCATTAACATTTAAATATAAGTCTGTGTACAACTTTGGTGATCTCGATATAAAAAAATCAAATAAATAACTCACCTAATAAAGTTTCCACTTACACGTCGAAAACGTTTTCTCGTCAGTGGCCTGTAATCAATTGTGAAACACAAATCGGATCATAATCGAGTTCACACAGAACAAAAGCTACAAAAGATAGTATTAAGAAATAATTAAATGGCATATAAAAACCCGTTGTATCGTGTACTGTAAGAAATAGTCTTAACACAAGTGGCTGATAACAATTGCGATTTCTTCATTAATCATATCATTGAACCCCAAGATATAGAACGATGTAAGTAACAATTCAAGACAGGTGGCTGAAACACATTCGACTTCAAATTTTCAAATCAACATCCCCGACACAAATTCTGAGATAAATTCACTCGTTCAGATTCTGGATTATTGCGGACGTCAATAATAATAATAATAATAATAATAATAATAATAATTTTTATTGGTCCGATAGATCACGTATTTGGATGTAGGACACGTCAATTACATTGTCGATACAAAATATGCGATTAATATAAAAAACAAATGTAAACAGTCAAAATACTAAATAAATAACTAACAACACAAAAATACACACAATAAATAAGATAATTATAAATAATTATAATAGTATACAAAAAACAACAACTATAAGATTATACAACATATCAATCAGAGGTTATTAATGGACCAAGCTTTTTTGTTCACTTGTCTTCCATGTATTCTCTGCAAGTATAAAATGCTTTCGACGATAACATAGTTTTGACTTTTTTTTTAAACTGCTGAAACGGTAGTAATTTAACATTAACATCTAGTTTGTTGTAAAATTTTATTCCCATATATAAGGTAGTATTTTCATAAGCTGTCGTATTGTGTTGTGGTATTCTCAGCTGTTTGGACCTACTATTATTACTACGCGTCGTTGTCACATATCCATTATCAATAAGGTACGATTTAACAAAACAGAGTATTTTGTAAATGTAAATACATGGAAATGTTAAAATATGGTACTTAATAAAAATATGTTTACATGTTGATTTGTAGGGAATATTAAAAATTATACGAATTATCCTTTTTTGTACTATAAATAATCTATTAATATTAGCATACCTTCCCCAGATTGCTAAATTGTAAGCCAGGTGGGAGTATACCATCCCATAGTATGTGTTTATAATACCCTTTAAAGATAAGCAATCTTTTAATTGATAAATGGCGTAATAGGATTTGGTCAGTTTTTTTGCCACTAGATCACAATGGGACTTCCACTTTAGCTCCCTATCCATTTCTACTCCAAGGAATTTTGTAACGGCGCTGAATTTTGTAAACTTATTTTCTATAATTGCGTAAATGCTCTGATGTATTGCTTTTCTGGAATAATTAACTATAACAGTTTTTTCAGCATTTAATATTAAATTGTTTTTGTTGCACCAGTCACTCATTTCTTTAAATAATAATCCAATTTTATTAATAAGTTCAGTTTCTGATTTCGACGAAATTACTACAGAAACATCGTCACAATACAATATCACAAATGCATTACTAAGATGTAGGGGAAGATCATTGATGAATAACAGAAACAGGAGTGGTCCTAATACGGATCCCTGAGGAATTCATATTTCACTATCAAAGTAATCTGAGTTCATGCCATTATATTTGACTGAAATTTTTCTTTTTGATACGTAAGATGAAAACCACTTCGATGCAACCCCACGTATACCATACGCTTCTAATTTTGTAATCAAAAATTCAAAATTTACCGTATCAAAAGCTTTTTTGAAATCAAAAAATAGTCCCACCACAAAATTACCTTTATCAATTTTATTGCTGACTTCTTGGGTGAATTCGTAGCAAGCAGTCTCAACGCTTTTCCCTTTTCTAAAACCGTGTTGACATGTAGTTATTAAATTGTGTTTATTCAGGTAGCTCATTAAATTTATATAAACCAGTCTTTCAAAAATTTTTGTAATTACGTTCAGAATAGATATAGGTCTGTAATTATTTATATCTGAATTTTTCTTTTCTTTAGGTAGCGGAATGACGTTTGCATTTTTGAAATCTGATGGAAAAATTCCACACTCTATGGAACAATTGAAAATGTTTGCCAACTGATCTTCTATTTCTGTAATAATAAGTTTAAGCACTTTGACTTCAATTTCATCGGGTCCTGGCAAAGAAATTTTTAAGTTCAACACTTCAGCTCTTACTTCTTTTGAACTAATTGGAAACATAACAAAAGATGATAAAATAGGGTTTGTAGTAATAAAATGGAACAGTGAATAGTTAGTTTTTTTTCTGAAAATATTTTCTAAATTAGTAAAATTACGGCTTATTGAATTTCACTGGTTTTCGGTTTTATATTATGTTAGCGTGGATTTGTGATTTAAGTTTGTGCTTCACGATCTAGTTTTTGCCTTAGAGCGGGTTATCGTAAATCTTCCGACGATAACTTGTCAAATTTTTGAGGTTCCCTACCGAACTTCGTCTACGAACATAATTTTAAATTATTTATTGATTACCGTTTAAATTACTTATTCGCGAACTTAGTGAGCTAAAAGCTTTGAAATTAAGTTGTATAAGAATTTCGTTCCTAGTTATCAATTCTATCGATTTTACGACAAACAACTTATTGTGTTTGTTTGTGCTAATTTTATTTTAAAACCACGAGATGTAACCAATCCTAAGTTTATGTTATCAAAGCTGATCCCAGAAGCTTAAAAGTTTCGAACTTTAATATTAGACTTTTAAATTTTATAATTGAAAGATTTGCGGAACTATTTTATTGCATTTTGTATTTTGTTTTATATTATCCTTTTTTTAATGCGGATAAAGCCATGCAATTTATTGTGTTTTTTAAAAATTAAAGTAACCTGTGTTTATTTTTATTAGTTTCATTTTATTTTCTTTATAATTTTAGTGTAACCATGTAATTCTTTTCACTCAATTTTATTAAATTTAAAATTGTGTTTGCATTTATTTTATTTAAATTTAACATTTTTTTAATTTTATGTTATTACATTGTCCTGTTTTATTTTGTGTTGTGTAATAAATGTTAAATTGTTAAATGTAACAAAGTTTTTATTCAGTCTGTGAATTTTAAGATTTCAGATTTTAGTGTGATACACTCTGATAAGGTACGTTCCGTTAGAATGTATCCAATTAGAGCAAACTCGTAGTTGGCAAGAGCTCGAAGTCCATTTGAGCTATTCACCCTTCCTGGCTCCCTTGAAATTTTTTTTATTTACTCGTTTTTGAGTTTTTAAATTTCCGTATTTAACTCACGACTTACACCACTGAACACTGGCCTTGGTTTGATATCCAAAGCGTTGCGGGCTTTGTTGCCTATTTTTTCATTCTCTTTTTGAAAATATTTTTATAGTATGGAATAATGTAGGTTTATAATTACAATTTTGTATGCACGTTCGTCTTTTAGCTAGTACGTATGGTGAATTATGTTTTTTCTTCTTAGGTGCCTCGTTAAGATCCTGTGGGTTGATTTGTTTTTCTCTTTTGCGTTTATTGCCTGAGTCTAGTTTCATGTCTTTGTCTGGGTTTGCGGGTTTTGAGAATATGTTGTTTTGTACGTTTGGTGTTTTGGGTTGTTGTGTGATGTAGTATTTTGGGGTAATTAAGAGGTAATTATGTTAGTAGGTAGTTTTCTGAGTGAGTGTGAGAATTGTTGAATCGAGAATGAAGGATGTGAAATATTAAATGTGGTTGTGCCTCTATCTATTTTCATATTTGTGTAATTTTTGTGTATTGATATAAAAATATCAATTATCATTGGTATTCGTTTTTTTGTTGTAGCTTTCGTTTTATTTTTTCAACATTTTAATCTTACATTTCTCTAAGTATAAATTTTTATATAAACATTATTTCACACTAAAATAAATTACTAAAATATTTCATAACAATTTAAATTCCTTTTTAACATTTTATTTATTGATTTCGACAACTGGTTAAGTCAATTTGATTTGTGAAATTGAAAAACAAAGGCATTTATTGATTATTTGAATCTCTTGTCAGAAATGTATCAACTTGTCTTGTTTGTTTAGTAGATATTTTTAATTAAACAGTGTTAATTTTTTTTAAATCATAAAAAGTGTATTCTTGATTATGAAATAAAATTTTGCGTTATTGCTGTAACATTGTTAATTTTGTACTTTCATTAATTTTTTGTGTGTATTTAAACAATTTGTTTTTGTTAAACTTCCATTAAATATTTGTCTAATTAATAACGTACTTACCAGTGCTACATATTTGTGTAAGACACGTAATTAAATGTTTATTTGCTAAAGTGTTAATAATGCAATTAAAACTGAGATATTACAAAACACGCATAGTTGTAAGATCGTTAAAATTATAACTAAACGTACGTATTCTATTACAAATAAAGGTACACGTAAGTTACAGAGTTACAATATCTAAACAAAAAAAAAACATCCTAAATATTTAAATGAAAATTTAAGAGCGGCAAATATCTGCTAATACAAATCACTTTATCTTAGACCTTACAACCTCTATTCCACATTATTTCCTGTGAGTAAAATTTATAGTAGCGCTTCACTTGAAAAACGTTCGTTTACAATTAATTAACCGATTCTGTGTTTTACAATTACGCAAAAATAAAATTAGCGTAATTTATATTATTTTACATTTACTAATCTAATGTAGCTGTAAATTGCAAAGCGCGTAGTTTTAAAATTACTAGCTATTATTTGACCCAAAATAATGATACTGATCCACGCACCGTTGCTTTTGCTCTTTTCCTAACGACGTAATTTATTTAACGCATTTACTTCTTCATCTAAATTATTTTCTATTACCTCTAGGATAATTTATATCCCAAAACTAATTTTAATTTATTAGTTATTTACTAAAATACTTTGACATATAACAAGTCAGCCTAAAAAAGTTGTTAATTGTGAAACAAAATTAGTTTATGCAGTTAATACGCTTACAGCATAAATAAGAAGCAACGCTTAATTAAAAATACATAATTTAATTTATCTTAATGTTAATGCTATCAGCGAGGGAAGTATTTACTTGAAATTTCCCGTGTAATACTCAAACTACAATTAATAGTTTAAATACCTTCGTAATACTATAATTACTATTTAAACTAAAGTTATTATCTTATAAATTTCTGCCGTAGTAGTTATTACAGTGAGAAGTTATTTATAGTAGAAGGTATATATCCCAAGAGTATATTATCACCACTTCAATATGTAGATTAGAATAACGGTGAAAGTACAAACTAATAATTTAATTAAAACATATGTAAATTTTTTTATTATTTTTTACGCAAAATGAGAACAAAAAATATTAAAACAAAAAAAACATTTTTCTTATTATGAACGTTTTTTAAAGAGTTGCTTACTGTTTCTTTTAAATTCTAATATTTTATGTTAACAAAAAATCACTAGTTACTGATAATAAAATTAAAATTACATTTTTTATACTTTTATATTTGTATAGCACATAGAAGTCAATATCGTAATATTGTATTCTGTCTGTCACTGGCACAATATAGTTGGCGTGACTGTTTAAAAATATCAAAATAGAATAGCTAAGATAAGAGGACAATCAAAAATAAATGGTTCAAACCATATAAAGTTGAAGAAAAATTAAGCAACCAACTGCTGCGCTACATTGCTTTGCAATTATTAAGAAACGAAAAAACGATGAAATCTATTCTACAAAAATAAGTTAATTTATGTTTTTTATTTAGAATTAATGTATAACATGCTTCTGTCTGAACTAAAAACGTTCATTAAAATTTTATTTAATACAAAATGCTGTAATTTAAGCAATTAATAATTTTAGATTAAAAAAGTTTAGGTAACATAAACTTAATCAAGATAAAACTGTTTCTTCATTATATTAATTACATTTTTTTCTTATTATATTGCTAATATATTAAAATTGTATTAAAATTTGGTTGTTTTTTTTTTATATGCAAGTAAAAACTCATTTTTATTAGAAGATTAAGACCTAAAAAAGTCATTTTTTATATCAATAAATACTTTAATTTTTATTACTTAAAACTTGAGCAATTTTTCAAAAACCAATTAAATAATTTTTAATTTAATTAAAGATACAAGTTTTTATAAAAGTTTTATTTTTTGCTTTGTTAGCAAGTTGTTAATCTTAAATTTCTGTGTAATTATTACATCTAGATATTTAAATAAACTTAATTTTCATTTTTTTAATTGAAACGTTTATGTAACGAGTTTCATTTCTAATTAAAAATTACAACATACTTTAGAACATTAAAATGTTTAACTTAAATAAAATTTAATTAAAAACACTTAAAGAAAAATGTGTTAGTAGAAAGTTTTATTGTTGCGTAGATTAGATAGATAAAGATTCGATCTAAAGATTCGAATAAGCCTAAAAAAGTTTAACTTAATCTGAAATAGTCTCAAATAGAGATAAAGCTGATAACAGTTCTTAACTATTTATTTTTTGTTTCTAAAACAATTTATAAATAAACTCAATGCCATGTTAACCGTTTTCAATTAAAAATGATTTTCTATTAGTTTTACAGACGTTTTTTACGTAGAATTAAAGAGATTTCTGCCGAGCAATAAACAATATTTTTTACTACAGTAGTGTTTTAGTAGCGTACGCTACCATTGTTACGTTATCAGTGCTCAAAAATTATAGTTAATGCTATTTGAAAAATTTAAACACTATCACTTAATTTTTAATTTTAAATTAATTATCTGTTTAATTGATGTATTTTAAATTCATACCTGTTATTTCGAGGTGTTAAGTATTTTGTTTTAAATTAATGTATGTTTTTACGTTACTCAAATATTCGTATGGTGTGTTTTCCCAATTTCGCATTTTTTTATATTAATAAAGTCTGATTACATTATGATTTATAGTTCCGGCTTGCATTACTTATTTAGTTTCTACGATTTACGAAATTTGATATTACATTGATTTGTCTTAACACCATTAAAAATTTCGTTTTTTTTATATCAGCGTTTTCTAAAGTGTGGGTCGTGACCCGGCACCGGGTTGCAGAAAAATTCAGCTGGATCGCGGCAAAAAAATGTAAAAACACAAAAAAAATTATTGCATATTATTACATCGGTTAGTCACTAGGAATAGTGCCAAAGTGTGTATTTGTACTCTTTCATATAGCATATATAGAACTTTACCGCTTGCTCCCGCGCGTTGTGCTAACGTTGCCAGGTCTTCCCTTCCCGCGCACGCAGATTTACTGTTGTCCACAAGCTTCAGTTGCTTGGGCATGTTTGTCTGTGATTTTCTCATTCAATATATTGCCGTCTCCGGTACATGCGCCGCAAACTCAAGTGTGTGAAAAAAAGCTGATATGTTTTAATTTTAATTAGTTATTATTATTAATAGCAACTTCACATTGGTAAGTAATAAAAATACTTTTTTTTATAAATCATCAATAAACAAATTGTTTTTATTAAAGTGTCCAACCTATTTTAAAATAGATAAATGATTAATCCAGAAAACCAAAAATTTAAATAATGATGATCTACCAAGTATGACCAAAGCTTAACATCGTGATCGTGAAGATACTTTGCCTGAAGTCTCTAAAGCAGATATACAGCGCCAAAATAACAAGCGTAAAGCTAATTGGACTCCCAAATATTGTGAAGAATATTTACACTTTGGGTTCATTGCCGGCAGCCGTCAAAATAATTTGCCGCTATGTGTTATTTGCAATGAGCAACTTTCAAATGAAAGTATGAAACCATCAAAGTTGAAACGGCATTTAAGCACACTCCATTTTGAGTACTTTAATAAGCCAATTAACTTTTTTACTGATAAGAAAAATCAATTGATTGCTGCTCAAAAAAAATGCATCTTTTTCTCACCATTCAAATAAAAACCTCACTTTGACATTATTTAAAATTTCTAATTTATTAGCTGAGTATCCTCATAGTGCTGGAGAAAAATTAATACTTTCCGCTTTAAAAATCGTTGCAAATAATTTATACGAAATAAAGGTGTTACAAGTTTTTCGGTGTTACGAACCTGCACGGCCAACTCTCAACAGTCGGAGAGGGGGTAGGTCTTCTAGAAATATATATATAAGATAATTAAGGGCGCCAGAGCCTGTCCAAAGTAAGTTTCTACCTGCTCACAGCAGAAATGGTAATAACTTGTAACTATGATGTTAAGTTCGTAACTGCTGAAGGAAACGAATAAAAGAGAAAAACTAAATCGTTAATAACAATGGTGCTTTAATTACTCTATCACGATAAATATAATAAGAATTAAATAGTCAAATCGGAGTAGTTATTAGTGAGAATATACAAAATCGAATCACAGTAAGATAGGCAACTTACATGACATAAGTGCAGAACACGGCTACGAATAATTCGCAGTAAATATCATTTACATAACTAGAAATATGGTAGTAACGACAATAAGGCAAAACAATTAGTATAACATTAACATTAAATTATCACAATAAATAAGCATAAACAGCATACGTAGTATAAGCAAATTTACTAACTAAAGATATTACCATTACGCTAATCAGTACGAAGTTATGATGATTGTAAGTTTCGTGAGAAACCTCGTTGACGACGAAAGAAAATTTATAAAAAACTTACCACCAATACAGGTGTTCCTTTTATGCGGAGGAAGCGCTCCCTTCGGCACGTGTCCTGTAATTAATTTTAATTGCAAATCGTGTCAACCTAATAGCTCACGAAATCGAAATCTACAAAGTCATTACGTAAATTGTAAAATGTACACAAAACACAAACCGAACGTCGGATGCTGTTATACCCTTTTCTATGATTTAATTAATTCCAACAGTAGGCCTTATAAATATTTAGAATCGTTCCAACATAATATTCGTCGAGGGTTATCTCTCGTCTTTCAGTATCGGATAGAATTCATGGGCCAGATGGAGGTAAGAATAGCCGGTGACGATACAAATATCCCACGATTGTAACGAAGTCACACAATTTCCTGATGGGCTTTAAATTATAGCCAGAATGCCCTGATTTATTAGGTGGCACATGGGGCTAACCAAAAAGACATAAAAATTACTTTTAATTACAGAAATAAATAAAATTACTTACGCTGCGGAAGTAAATTAGTTAATTAAAGAAACTACATAATTTCCATCGTGTCCCTAACACGTGGATGATTTTAGAGAACCAACATTCACTCACACAGCCCGCGATATTGCCAGTTACAATGTTAAAGTTAAAATGTCGGAGAAGACACCGGATGCGTAATACAAAGTGACCAACGAACCCGATAGATGGCGTCAAGAAATATAAAAGCAACTTTTAATTAAATTGATATACAGGGTACTACATTATTTAAATTTATGTACGTAACAGAATTCCCCCCCAGCAAGATAAAAGCGTGGAGCGAGAATAACGAAGACAAAAGCTAAAATGAAGATAGAAATTTAGGCATACGCCAAGGATAGAACCCTAAAATCCAAAACCAACCCCACAACACAATAACGCCCAACCCCAGAAGAAACGTAGATGAAAGAGGTTTTCTCGGTTTACTAAGCATCACCAACCAGATGTGTCCAAAAGTCGCATGAAGCGGCATGATACTTCAAAGAACCAGAAACTCAACTAACAGAATAGAAGTATCAGCACAGGTACTCGTTAAAAGTCGACAACAGTCGTTACGCTAAAAAGCCAGAAAGCAACGCAGTCCCATAGACCTTACTGATCAACAACACTAAAGTAACCCCAGAGAAAAAGAAGAATGATAGGAAAGAAAGAATACGAATCCAACCCCAAATATAAGTCCCCAAAGCTAACTAAGCTAAAGAAGTAAAAAGAAAAAAAAAGTATCTAGATGTCGAAATGGGATACGCGATTTAGAAGAAAGTCAAAAAGAAAAACTAAAGTAGTTGTGCTCCAAAAAGTCGTCAACAGACGATATGAGATTCTTCCACCAAAAACCACAAACCAAACAGATCCTAAAGATCCAAGCAAAGAAGACCAACGAAGAAATCTCAAGCAAAAAGAAAGATTCTGATTAAAAGTCGACATAAGTCGTACTACCAAAAAGGCAGAGAAAAAGAATCAGTAATCCCAGAGTCACAACAACAAAGTTACCAAAAAGCTAAACACTAAATGAGTGCCAATCCAAAAGAAATCCAAACCGCGAAACCCAAAACAAAACCAAAAGAAAGAAAGAAAAAGAAGTAAGAACCAATAAAGAAGAGAAAGCTTCACTTGCCAATTGAACGTCGTGAGTCAGTGCCTGTTGTGTTAGAATGTCACCTGGAACTTAAATGCCGAAGAACGGATTAGAATATTCCAAGAGCAAAAGAAACCCAAAGGAGAGAAATATCCTAACAGTGACCGACAACATCAAAAATGCCGACTAAGCGGAAGTACAGAGTACCAGAAGCGACGTTGCAGTCGATCCCAAGCTTCCATCCAAAAACAGCAAAACAGAAACCCACTAACCCTAATAAAGCGAGAGAAGTAACCGAGGACGAAAAGCAAAAGAAAAGAACCATAGTTGCGTGAATACTAACGAAAGAAGTTATTAAAAGAAAATACCAAAAAAAAAATATCCAAGCAACAAATCCCGATAAAAGAAAAAGCAAAAGAGATAATGGCCCTAAAGACAAACCTTCCAAAGCAAAAGGGAAAAATAAGAAGTAAGAAAAACAAGAAAGGCAGAAAAGAAACAGACGGAGAAAGATAAGACAAGATGTAGATGTCTGATTCGTTCTTCTCTCCGTAGAAGAAACGAAAGGGAGTGACCAACCCTTCATTGCCCAACCAACCGCCCAAGAGGCGAACCATAAAGAGAATCAAAACAAAGAATAATGGTTGGCACAAAGAAAAGATAGATAGGCCCAAGAAGAAAAAAATAAAAAGTAGAAAAGATAAGAGATATAGAAAGAACAGAGACAGACGGAGATAGATAAGGCTCGATGTTAATGCCTGATTCATTCTTCACCCCGTAAAAGAATGAAAAGAGAGACCACCCTACGGTGCCCATCCAACCGCCCTAAGAATAGAAAAAAAACAAGGTATGAGAAAATGTATCGATATTAGTTATAGAACGAATGCGTACCAATTGCTGTCCCAAATTGGAAAATATACTCCAAGACTTTAATGCCGACGAGCGGAATAGAAAACTCAAGAAAAGAAAAACCAAATCCAAAAGTAGAAGAGAGAATTCTATAGATGACGTACCAATCCAAAAAGGCCGACTAAGCGGATATAAATATATACAGACGGAAAGGTAGTCTGTCCTGAAGTAAGATGGAGAAGAAAGAAACCAAAACAAAAGTACTAGAAACTTAAGCAAAGAAAAGAAAATCGGTGACAGCAATATGAGAAGAACAATTGGGTAGCATCCAAGCTACAACCAACAAGATACCGACGACATATTCAAAGACTCGAACCACCAAAACCGAAAGAAAAGAACCAAAAGAATAGCAAAGGTCGAAAGTCGAAAGCCCAAAAGCGAACTAGCACTTACGACGCTTGCGACGCCGATGAAAGCGAAGAGAACGATTAGAAGAAGGAGACAACAAAGAATAATTAGAATCGACTGCAGAAGAAGATGCAAAAGCAATAGCAGCGGCTTTCACACCCGGAGAAATAGTACGATCCTTATGTAGACGCGTAGACCTTATAGCGACATCAGTGTTGGAAAGCTTCGTTCTACTTGGCAAAATGTGACGTGACCTAATAGGCTTGCTTCGTCGCGAATTCGAACAAGAACAATGACGTATGAACTCGGCAACCTTAGGTCTCATATGAGGCCAGTAAAAATGACATCGAAGAGCTTCCAAAGTGCTCCTAACACTGAGGTGATCACAATTAGAGGTAAAGTGGTGATCTTGAATAAGTTGCTTGCGCTGGTCCGAAGGTACAACTAACTTCCAAACGCAAGGATCCGAAGATGAAATGCGTACACGTTTACATAAAAGATTTTTCACAACACACCAACGAGAGAAACGACGGGGAGAAGCAGTAACTTTAGATATCATACCTAAATACCAAGGATCAGTAGTAGGCCTAATAATCCTAGAAACTGAAAAGAAATTAGGAGGAAGAGAAAGAAGAGAACGAACAGTACGTAAAGGCTTATCACCTTGAGAACGACAACGAACACAAGTATTGGGAGGAGAAGTAGTAAGAGAGCAAGTAGCAGAAGAGACGGAAGTAGCAATCTTATCAGCAAAGACTACAGATGACTTTGGAACTTTGTCACCAATCTCTGTTGTCGAGAAGTGGAAAGAATCGCGAGAATGGATGTTCGACTCCAAACGCTTGCCTAAAGATATTAACTGAGCAATGGATGTAATCTCAATCAACGCTAAAGGAAGTTGATAGAACGGCGTTAGATTTCGACGAATAACCTTGAGCTGCATTTGCTCTGAGACTGGTTCTGCTAGCTGAAGAAAAAGATATCGCATATTGGTAACGTAAGTACCGATGGTTTCGTTAGCTCCCATCGTACGACTGCGAATAGTTTCCATCAAGCGCTCATCATAATCTAACGGTAAAAACTCAGACTTCAACAAAGCAGCAGCATCATCCCACGAACGTATAGAACTTCGATTCGTCCTAAAAACAAGAAGGGCTTTGCCAGATAAAACCTCAAAAGCTGAAAGAAAAAGTTGATGTTGTGAAACACCACGAGACAAACACAACTCGTCAATACGAATAAGAAATTCTATAAGTACAGAAGGATCTTCACCCGAAAAAGTAACATTCCAATTACCTAAATTCGTTTCGGAATCAGAGTCCGAAGAAGCAAGAAATGGCGGTTCTTCGTCTGAAGAATACATAGCTAAAACAATAACAAGTAAACAATAAACTAACCAAAGCTGTCAATTACAACAGAAATGTGCCACCACGGGTCTGGCCAAAATTCAAAATAACAGTAAGTACAAGCCGTATTACTACCAACTATGTAATCCAATAAGAAAACAAATTAATCGACGTAGTCGAGTCAATCCAAAAAATCAAAGCGAAGGTCCGATTAAAAGAAACGTAAGCAAAGTGCTAATCTACAATCAAACTGCAGCACTAAAGAAAAATACAGAGAAAGTAAAAGTTAATGAAGTAACTCAGACGTCCAGTCGAGTAGCAATAACTAAGTAAAGAAAGCAAAGTAAAATCGAACCCACGTAAGACTAAGAAAAGAATCAATAAAGCTAGAAGAACTTATGATCGCACACACTAAATCGATAGCAAGTCAACAATATAAACTACCTATTCCTGCTAGTGATCCTATACTAATTAGAGAAAAAAATCTAAACAGCAGAAAGAATTATAACGAATCAGCAATTCAAAAGAAAAAGAATCGAAAAGTCAGGTAGCCAATTTGCTACACACTAAGTCTAGAGAAATTCGACAGTATAAGTTAAACCTACGCTAATCACAATTAAAGAATAGCTAAAAGCAATGTAGAGAAATGAGAAATTCGATATGAGATAATCAAGGCCCCAAACAGTTGGGCTCGCCAATTTGTTACAAGTTTTTCGGTGTTACGAACCTGCACGGCCAACTCTCAACAGTCGGAGAGGGGGTAGGTCTTCTAGAAATATATATATAAGATAATTAAGGGCGCCAGAGCCTGTCCAAAGTAAGTTTCTACCTGCTCACAGCAGAAATGGTAATAACTTGTAACTATGATGTTAAGTTCGTAACTGCTGAAGGAAACGAATAAAAGAGAAAAACTAAATCGTTAATAACAATGGTGCTTTAATTACTCTATCACGATAAATATAATAAGAATTAAATAGTCAAATCGGAGTAGTTATTAGTGAGAATATACAAAATCGAATCACAGTAAGATAGGCAACTTACATGACATAAGTGCAGAACACGGCTACGAATAATTCGCAGTAAATATCATTTACATAACTAGAAATATGGTAGTAACGACAATAAGGCAAAACAATTAGTATAACATTAACATTAAATTATCACAATAAATAAGCATAAACAGCATACGTAGTATAAGCAAATTTACTAACTAAAGATATTACCATTACGCTAATCAGTACGAAGTTATGATGATTGTAAGTTTCGTGAGAAACCTCGTTGACGACGAAAGAAAATTTATAAAAAAACTTACCACCAATACAGGTGTTCCTTTTATGCGGAGGAAGCGCTCCCTTCGGCACGTGTCCTGTAATTAATTTTAATTGCAAATCGTGTCAACCTAATAGCTCACGAAATCGAAATCTACAAAGTCATTACGTAAATTGTAAAATGTACACAAAACACAAACCGAACGTCGGATGCTGTTATACCCTTTTCTATGATTTAATTAATTCCAACAGTAGGCCTTATAAATATTTAGAATCGTTCCAACATAATATTCGTCGAGGGTTATCTCTCGTCTTTCAGTATCGGATAGAATTCATGGGCCAGATGGAGGTAAGAATAGCCGGTGACGATACAAATATCCCACGATTGTAACGAAGTCACACAATTTCCTGATGGGCTTTAAATTATAGCCAGAATGCCCTGATTTATTAGGTGGCACATGGGGCTAACCAAAAGACATAAAAATTACTTTTAATTACAGAAATAAATAAAATTACTTACGCTGCGGAAGTAAATTAGTTAATTAAAGAAACTACATAATTTCCATCGTGTCCCTAACACGTGGATGATTTTAGAGAACCAACATTCACTCACACAGCCCGCGATATTGCCAGTTACAATGTTAAAGTTAAAATGTCGGAGAAGACACCGGATGCGTAATACAAAGTGACCAACGAACCCGATAGATGGCGTCAAGAAATATAAAAGCAACTTTTAATTAAATTGATATACAGGGTACTACATTATTTAAATTTATGTACGTAACAAAGGAAAAAAGTTTATTTCCGGCGATACCATTATCAAATAATAGAGTTAAACGAAGAATTGATAATTGCACAAAACAGATAGAAGAAGAACTAGTTGCTAAAGTAAAAAACAGCAAGTTTTTTTTTGCAAATAGATGAAAACACAGATATTGAGGATAATGCAAATCTAATGTGTTTTATCAGATATATTGACGAAGACACCATACAAGAAATTTTTTTGTTTTGTAAAAGGCTACCAACAAGAACGACCTCAGATGAAATTTTTAAGGTTACCAATATTTTGTCACCAGTCACGGTATTGATTGGATGAAGTTGGTATAAGTAGCAACGGAGCAGGTGCAATGGCAAGCTGTTATAAAGGTTTGTTTAAACAAATTCAAGAATTACCAATTAATTGTATATGGGAGCACTGTAGTATCTATAAACAAGTGTTGGCAGTAAAACGCATGTCTTTAAATTTAAACATGACTTTGGAAGAATGTGTCAAGTTTGTAAACTACATAAAATCTCGTCTATTAAATAGCAGACCTTTTATCGAATTATGCAAGAGAATGGGGAATGATCATAAACAACTCCTTTTGTATTGTAATTCACGGTGGTTTTCAAAAGAAAACGTTTTAAAACGTCTGTTAGAAGCTAAATGACGAACCCTTGGTATTTTTTAATCAAGGATGGATTCCACGATTTCGAGTAGTTAATAAAAGTAACTTAAGTGCGACATACTTGCTACACTCAATGAATTGAATTTAAATTTGCAAGGTTTTGGTTTAAATATTTTTAAAGTATCCAAAAAAATGGCTGCAATAATTAAAAAAATGACTCTGTGGAAACAACAACTTTCAATAGGAATTTAAAAATTTTTGAAACATTACATACATTTATTGAAACCCATTCAAACTACGATAAAAAAGATTTACATCTTAAAACACTATCAGTTTCAATTCATGAACATCTTTCGGAGCTAATAAATAGTTTTAAATATTACTTTCCAGATATTCCTTCACGTAATATGTTGATTAAAGATCGGTTTTCTGTCGTAATTAAAAAGAAGGAAATGTTTAATCATAGTGAACAAGAAGTTGATAATTTAATTAAAATTTGCAATCAAAGATAATTAATCAAGTTTAAACAAATATTTAACTCGACTAAATTAAAACAATGAGTTTTATCTCGTTTATATAGATTTTTTGTATTCATATAACTGCGAGTTGCTGTTATTTTGATATAGTTATGTAGTTTTACGGACACAAAAGTCTTTGAGCTTAATGTTTCTTTAAACTTAATGTCTAAACACTTCTATGGAGTTTAGAATCAGGCTTGGTTCACAAGTTGATTACCTAACTCTGTAGTGGTTCTTTGTTAGATTTTCGTTTGCTTTTTCAAGTTTATCGTTTTCTTTCTTACCTTTTCTGAGTTTAGAATCTGGCTTAGTTCACAAGTTGATTACCTAATTTTTGAGAAGTGCTTAATTAGATTTCGGTTGGTTGTTTGAGTTCTTCGATTTCTCTCACGTCCTGATAAAGCCCCTTACGAAAGTGGGCGAAACGTTGGCAACTTCGGTTACAACATTGACACGGTTCAAACCCGGAAGATGTTCTTATCTTAATTTTGTTTTTGTTTTAACTTGACTTGTAGTTTCATGTACAATGTGAAAACCCTCGTTCATAATTACGTGTTACTACATTTTGTTATAATTTTGCATCTCTGTTTGATGCATTTTGATCATAGGGGATTTTTTATGAAAACTCTGTAGACAGTACGTGTAACATTTATAAAAAAACATTTTTAAATAATTAGACAGTTTGATTCTTATTTACTCTTGGAAAACAGTAAAATGTGGTAGTGCTGCGATTCTTCTATATTCAAGGTAGCAACTTGTTGTATAACAATATGTTTGTGAAATATTTAAGTTAGAGGTTTAATGCTTTGTTTTCGTTTTAGTTAACGGATTTAATTGTTTGTCCAACACAGCCTATTATTCTTGTATGGTTATGGATGGAAAGTTTAGTTTCTTATTTTCGTATTTTATTTTTGCTCTGTAGCAGAATGCACCAAATAATCATAGCAACTCTGAGAATATGTTTCACTACTTAACCTAGAAATTGTGGGTAACCTGAAAACACGTTTTCCAAACATCATGTATTTAAAGTAATAATTATATTGTTTAAAATTATAAGCGACTTTTGGCTTAGACCGCGTCGTAGTAAAACACCCAGACTTAGGCTTGGTCATAGTCTCTTTTTGAGAGCCAAAACAAAAAGTAGAACTTGGCCTTTGCCGTATTGTCGTTCGTGAATCCAAACAAACTAAGGTTTCGTTTGCAGCTTGTACCTTCAGAGTGGTAAAAGTCACTTAAAGAAAAAGTGAAAATGACGATATTTATACCAATAGCGATTAGCGTAATTAACGAACCTTATCTTTCCGTTACCGCTTGACTGACTTCGTTATTACTCGGAGTAAGTGTTTGTGTCCTTTTCAAGAAGGTCGATCTTTGTCTTAGAGGATATAATACTGGTAGCCAAGATTTGTTGAGTCTTAAACCGTCTTCTCGGTTCATATTACATGGATGTTTTTCTATTTCCACAGCTTTGCAGATTAGTCTGGGAAAGTAGAAAGGTATTCTAGCCAACACTATAGTTCAGCGTGTGTGTGTCCTTGGTTCCACACGTGTTCTATCACTGCTGATTTAGTAACTCTGCGGTGTTTGCAATCAGCCATTTGTTTTTCTACTCTAACTTTAATAAAACGTCCCGTCTGTCCTATATAACTTGATCCACAAGAACAAAGAATTTTGTAAACTCCGGCATGTTTTAGAGCCCCTTGTTTGTCTTTAGCAGATGTAAACCAAGTGTTCAGGGTATCCTTAGTCGTAAAGACAGTTTTAATATTATGTTTCTTTAGCACCCTGCTTATTTTGTCTGTCGAACCCATACAGGATGGTAAATAAGCGGTGCTAGTAGGAGGTGATAAGTCTTCTTTGACTTTTGGATTTATTGCTCTTTTCCATGCGTTTTGGATCTCTTTGAACCCGTATCCATTTTGTAGTAGGGACTCCAACAGCGTTTTCTTTTCCTTTTGTAGATTTTTTTATCAGACACACGTATAGCTCTTTTGGCTAAAGTATGCAAAACAGTATTCTTCTGTCCTGTATGGTGGTAAAATTCGGCGTTTAAGTATCTATTAGTGTGCGTTTTCTTTTTATAAACCGAATGCCTTAATTTTCCGTTATTTTTCCTTATCACTAGTACACCAAGAAAGACTAGACTGTTGTTATGTTCTAACTCCATAGTAAATTTAATGCTGTTATGTGCAGAGTTTAGATGTTGAAATAACTGGTTTAGTTTATCTTTGCCATGAGGCCATACAACAAACGTATCATCAACATATCTGAAACAAGTTTTTGGTTTTAACCCAATATTTTTCATAATTTTAGTTTCAAAATATTCCATGTAAATATTGGCTATAACTGGAGAGAGCGGTGAACCCATGCCCGCTCCTTCTACTTGTTTAAACAAGTTGTCGTTATAACTGAAATAAGTGTTTTTAAGGCAGAGTTCGATGAGCAGAACTTCTTCTTCAGTAATTATCTCCTTGAGCAAAAACAACACTTCGTCGACCATGACTTTAGTAAAAAGAGATACCACGTCAAAGCTGACTAGAATATCTTCTTTTGTTATACGCAAGTTCTTAATTTTCTCTACAAAGTCTGTAGAATCTTTGATGTGAGTTTCTGTATTTCCTGTAAACGGCAAGAGTTTTGCAGCTAGATAACATGCTAACGATTGGGTTGGTGAATTGATTGTGCTCACTATCGGTCGAAAGGGGACTCCTCTTTATGTATCTTGGGAAGACCGTAGATTCGTGGCATAACCGGATTTTTGACAATCAAAGTCTGTTTCATGTTAATATCTTTAGTAGTGGAGTTTTTGATGGCGGAGTTTACCTTACTGCACAAGGAGTTTAAAAGGTTTCTCTGTAGACGTATGTAGCAATCTTCTGAGAGTAAGTTTGTCATTTTATCGTTGTAATCTTGTATGTTCATAACGACTGTAGCGTTTCCTTTATCTGCTCTTAATACTAAAATGTCCTTATTCTCACGTAACCGCTTAGCTGCATCTCTCTCATGTCTGATAATATTAGAACGTGGCGGTTTTGCTTTTCTTACAATATCTTACATCTTGTCAAATAGTTTCAGAGATCTCCTTAGTTAGATTGCGTATTGCAGCTTCTACTCCACATACTATATCTTCTATCGGAGTTGTCTTAGGCGTAACGACGTAGTTAAAACCTTTCTTCAACAAGGATGTGGTCTCTGCATCCAAAACCGTGTCTGTTAGGTTGACAATTACTTTATGGTCGTCTAACGTTTTCTTAGGCTGTGAAGGATGTAATCGCTCGAATTTCTTAGTTTGTTTTATTTTTGATTGTTCATAAATCTTGTTAGCTTGTATCGTAGTGATAGCATCTATTTTTACCCATATCAAGTATTCTAATTTGTAAGACAAAATTAAATGTAGCTTGTATAACTGTTTGCTGACAGAATCCTCTACTTTGCGTTTATTGTGAATTTCCGAACGTAACAGTTCAAAACCAGCTTTGCGAAAAATTTGCTCAGTATGAGAATATAGAAAATTATGCTTAATTCTCATACACGATGATAATATGTTGTAGTAGCTTTTCTTTCTTTTGACGCAAACGATCTAATCTTCAGAGTGGTAAATGTTCCTGTGGATCAAGTTATATAGGACAGACGGATAGCTCTATTGAAGTTAGAGTGAAAAAACATATGGCTGACTGCAAACACCGCAGAGTTACTAAATCAGCAGTGGCAGAACACGTGTGGAACCAAAAACACACGCTGAACTTTGACCAAACTAAAGTGTTGCCTAGAACTCCTTTCTACTTTCCCAGACTAATCTGCAAAGCTGTGGAAATAGAAAAACATCCATGTAATATGAACCGAGAAGACGGTTTAAGACTCAACAAATCTTGGCTACCAGTATTATATCCTCTAAGACAAAGATCGACCTTCTTGAAAAGGACACAAACACTTACTAGATAAGATAAGATAAGTTTCGTTAATCACGCTAATCGCTATTGGTATAAATATCGTCATTTTCACTTTTTCTTTCAGTGACATTTACCACTCTAAAAATGCAACCTGCAATGTCTTGCGAAACGTCAGTTTGTTTGGGTTCACGAACGACAATACGGCAAAGCCCAAGTTCTACTTCTTGTTTTGACTCTCAAGAAGAGACTATGACCAAGCCTAAGTCTGGGTATTTTACTACGACGCGGTCTAAGCCGAAAGTCGCTTATAATTTTAAACTTAACAACCGCGAAAGCTTAAGATTTTATAATTATATTGTTTATTTTGCTCTTAGCTGCACCAAATGTTTTCATTAAATTTTTAATTTTGTGCGTTAACGTTTGTTGCTATTTTACGTACCAACGTTTCAATTTAGTGCTTTGTGTAATTTAGGATTAAAAACATTTAGCCAAATTTAAAACAAATATTAAAATGACGAATAAATGTATTCTCGACTAAATTAAAATAATAAGTTGCATTTAGTTTTTATTTTCTTTTGTATTTATATAACTATACAAACTAAACTGTTAATTTAACTTAATTAGTTTTACAAACTCAAAAACTTCTGAATCTAATTTTACGTTGAATTTAACTTCAATGTTTTTTTGTAATTTTAAATTCAATTTTTAGTTTCAGTAAATTTTATTTTTTATTGTTATCGTTTATTTTATTATGAATTTAATTTTTGTGTTCAATTTTGTTTGTTCGTTGCATTTATTTAATATTCTCTATGCAATAAATGCTAAATTGTTAAAATGTAATAAAGTTTTTAATTAATTAACCTGTTCGCGAGTCAATTTAATTTGTTTTTTTTTAGAATTTAGTGACTCTACACACTAAAACGGTTTGTTCTAATAGTGTACATTGTTTGACGTGTTCTCTAGTTAGCAAAGTTCAAAAGCCTCTTTAAGTTATAAACCTTTTTGGCACCTTTTTGATTTTGACTTTTAATGTCGCATTTTGAGTTTACTAAATTATTTACGGATTTTTGAATTTGACTCACAATTATCTTTACTAAACCAGACAGTATCCTTATTTATGTTATTTTTATTTAAGCGTTGCTCTTATCAACATCGGTTGCATATAACAAGTTTGCTTTTTTATTTTAGTTTCTACAAAATCCTACTAAATAGTTTTAAAACATAATTTTTTCTTGTGTAGAAATATATTGTTTTGTATACTTTTTCAAAAATTTACAGAATATTTTGTTTTTTTTATTTTGTTAACGGTATATAGACACTAATAAAAGCTATACACAATTTGTCAGTAAATTCTTAATATTCTAAACCGGTTTTTGACATGTCAAAATTAGAACTTGTGTATTGCTTTGATTGTTTTAGATAATTTTATTCACATACGTTCCAGTGTTCAAATGTTGAATCATTTACAACTTTTTGCCCGCGTTTACAGGCAGTTCACAAAAAAACATAATATCCATCTGTTTTAAAACCAGTTTAGTTTTTGACAAACTGGTGTTTTTTTGGCATTTTAAAAAATTTAAAAACAAATTACAGTTAGTGTGACCTAAAATAAAAGTACAATTGTTTTAAGAAATATTTTTTGTTTATTCTATTTATATAACTAGTTTAAAAGTTTAAAAAAAAATTCTGTAACCAAATTTTCAAAGAAAAGTAATTTTCTTTATTCGTTCCTACCTGTCAATGTTATTCACTCATATTTTGTTAATCGTTAACCAACTATAGAAAGTTATTTAAATTTCTAATATAACAATAATTACTAAAACAAACTAAAGTTTGGATGTTAATGTATTAAATTGTAAATTTATTAAAAATTGTGTAAAAATATTCAATTATGTTTTTAAACGTAATTGTTTTAAAAAATGCCTAAATTTACATATAAGATATGTGCAAGTATCAAATATTCCTTTAGTTATCCATTCTTTAATAAAAATTTAAAAATTTTAATAATAACTGATTATAAACCTAATTTATAAATAAATAATGATATTAATAATGCAGTTAATATAAAATTGTTAATCTAATCTCTAAAAATATTATTTATACAAAAACAATAAAATTTAACAGTAGTTTGGATATAATTTATTACTCAAAACTGTTTATGTGTTTAAAACGTTTGTTTGCAAATTTCCTCAACACTAAATATTACAAAGTATTTACCATATAACTTATTTGTTGGTTTAACATTACCTTAAACTAAAGCTTAAACCATTAAATTGCATCGTCAATTTTCACATTAATCACTCTAGTACTAATAATGTGAGGTTTTTAGCAAATAAGGTATTGCTTATACTAACATTATTACCGTTAATTTACATTGCAGAAAATTCCCAGGTGTATGTAACCGCGTATAGGTTATTCGACACACGGGAAATCTACGAACTAAAATATATAGCTCTCCCAACAGTGAACCGTATTTGTTCTGCTTGACCGTTTGTAATAAATTACATCAATAGTCTTTTCGCGTCTCTTTTTAAAAATGGTTTTTTGGAAAGTAACACTTTTGAGTAACGACGAGTAGATTTTTCAATTTTATGTTGTTATCCAAACACATATTTTGATTAAACGATTTTAATTTATTTCCTTAACTGTTATTATTTAATATAAGCAAAACTTTTTTAATTAAATCAATAATTAAGTCATTTAAAATTTAATTATTAGATAAATAAAAAATAGTAATTTATACAAAGTATGAAAATATATAAAATTAGTAAATTAAATCATTTTTTATTAAAGATGTGTTAGTATTATTTAATTAATTCTGAAAATTACAAGGTTATAAATTTTTATAGTATCTGAGTAACTCGCGTCTAATAATTATTTAATTTATATTCAACGTATATTTTACATACATACAAATTGTATTTTGTTTTATCAATCAATTTTTTTTTAGATGTAAACACAAACATAATGTAAAAGTCGCTTTGAATATATATTAGATTGATAAATAAATTTGTAGTACTGTTATGAAACTTTACGTTATTTACTTTTCTTTTAATAATAGTTTTTATTATTGTGTATATAAACTACAAAAAAATAAAAATATAAATATTATTTCTATACTTTTATGAGTATAAGAGAGACTACAGTCATTTGAATCATTATAGGATTGTGCTATCATAATTTATAATCTATGCATTGGAACTTTTTTTACTTGCGGTAATATTTGTATAATGTTTTACGCATACTAAATAATATAATTTTTTTTTCTCTACCCGTATTAAAAGATGCCATTTTTACTACTAATTTTTAAAGATAAACTAGACGGTTTTGTAACTGAAGAAAGAAAGATTGCGTTACTTAAGCAACATTAATTTTTAATACTAAAATTTACAAAAAATTTTATGTGCTGCTAACATTGCAAACGTCAATATTCGTTCGTAAGCGCAGTTACGTAATGGGCAAAAAAAGCTCTATTGTGGTTAAATGAAAACTAGAAATCTACATAAAACTAAGCGTTCAAATCTTAAAATTCAGTTAAAATTTAAAAAAAAATAAATTAAAACTAATGTCAAATTTGACAGATTTTGTAATAATTGTAGTACCAACATATATATTTTACAAAGAGCAACACAAAAAATAATGTACGTTACTCTCGTCGAAAGTTTCATAGCATAACTTACTTAGTTGTAAAGGTAGATCGTGCGGTTTTGCGTCACATTAACGTTCATTATGTTATGATATGCTTTTGACGCTTGTTACGTAAATTACTATTTATGCTGAAAACAATGCAAACGTCAATAATTGTTTGTTAGTGTAGTTACGTACGTTAACAACAAAATGAAAAGTAAAAATTTAGATAAAACTAAGTGTTTAAGTCAATTATTTTATTGGAACGAGTATGCGACAGTTGGAAAAGTTGTTCAAAAAATCCTAAAATTCAGTTAAAATTTAGAAAAGAAACGATGTTAAAGTTACTGTCCAATTTGACAAATTTAGCAATAAATGTAGTACCAAAATAATATTTTAATTTTTTTAAAGTCTTCTCCACAAATTTATGTATTTTTTAATATTTTATTTTAAGAACTTATTTAGACAAGTTTTGCTAATAAGAATCAGCATCATCAGTATAACTAAAAACTAAGATTAAAAAATTGGAATATAAATAAAGAATACTAACCAAATAAAATTGTTAACAAATCATAAAGTAACATGACATTTAAACGTGTTTAGTAACTTTATACAGTCTACTATATCTAAAAAATTATTAAATAAAAAAATTGAAAAAAAAATATCAAAAGAATACAAAAATGAAAAAAATTAAAAGAATAAAACTACAATTTTGAACTGAGAAGAATGGAAGGATTTAAATTTAATATCTCATTTAGACAATTTATAAAAAAATTGTTAGAAAATCTATTTATTTCATGAGTCGCTAATGAGTTAACAACAGATTCTTTATTGCAAACATGTAAAATTTTGATATTCAAATCTGAATAAAATGAATGTCCTGAACATAAAATATGGTTGGCTAAAGCAAAGTTAATGTTATAAATATTTGTGTTTAAATATCTATTTATCAAATATGAATGTTTATTTAGTCTAATTTTGAAACTTCTACCTGTTCGACCAACATATTAAGAATTACAAAAAGAACAAGTAAGTTTATACACTCCAGATTTATGTAAAACTGGTATATGATCTTTATTATTAACTAAAAATAATTTAAGTGTGTTATGTGTTAAAAACAAAATGTTAATATTATGTTTTTTAAAAAGTTTCTGAAAAAATTAGAAACAGTGAACAAAGCATGGAAGAGATCTACAAACCATTTTATTATTAGTAGGAAAATGGATTAAATTTTTGAATAAATGTTCTACACGAAAAAATACTGTTAATTAATTGAATAGGATACCTATTGTTTAAACCAATTTTATTTATAATTTTGTGTTGTTTAGCAAAATTAGAAGAAGGCAAATGTATAAAAAATAGTCTATAAAAGTACGAACGAAAAGCTGCAGATTTATGAGAAAAGGGATGGCACAAATTAAAAGATATTACGCAATTTGTATGAGAAGGGTTGCAAAAAATAACAAAATTAAATTTATTATTAAACCGTGAAATTTTTAAATAAGACAAAAAATTTTTGTTTGATTTAATATCTAAAGAACATTTTATTTTTGAATAGATACAATTAATAAAATTACTAAAATTATTTCATTCGTCAATGGTGCCGTTAAAACGAACTAAGCAAATATCAAAGTATCTATACCAAAATCGTATATTAAAAAACTAGTTTCATAAGGGTTTATTTTAGCGCACGAAACCAAGTCCAGAAAGCGACCCGCAAAGCGGTGAGTTTTCTAATGGTCAAGTGCACAAAATGTCTTATGAAACGTATGCTTTATACTATTTTTTCCATTTTGGAAATTATATGCAAAAATAAATTTAAATTGCATATTTATTGATTAGGGAAAATTATTTTTTTTAATAATATGTTGCCAACATTTCAAATTTGTCATGTTGGATAGTTGGATTGCTGTATTTTAATTGTGAAATGTCAGTATTGCCAATCTAACAAAACCACAGTTCGGGTGCGATAAAGTATTACTTTAAACAACTCAAACGAGTTCTTTAAAGTACTTGTTAAAGTACCAAAATAGAAAAAGAGACTTTGTTTAATATGGAAATGTTTGGAAAAATTGTATTTTCTAAATTGATCATACAAATTTCAGCTGCTAAAGGTGAGATATTTGATTCTATCGCTAAGCCTGATACTTGTGAATAATATTCATCGATAAGTTTAAAATACTTTTTGTTTAAAAACTAAAACTAATAGTGAACAAAAATCTAAAATTTGAAAGGTATATAGAGAGTTGTTAATCAATTTTTCCACTAATAGTGAAATGGCTTTTAGACCTCTTCCATATTTTAGTCATTGTTTTCAATTTTTGTTATTCTTTATATGTTGGTCAAACAGGTAGAAAAATTAAAACTAGACTAAATGAACATTTATATTTTATAAATAAATATTTAAACACAAGTATTTATAACACTAACTCTGCTTTTGCCAACTGTAATTTATGTTCAGAACATTCATTTTCTTCAGATTTGAATACCAAAATTTTACATGTTTGCAATACAGAATCTCTTCTTAACGCATTAGAAACTCTTAAAATAAATAAAATTTTTGCCAACAATGGAAACGTCAAGAATCGTTCGTTAGTGTAGTTACGTAATGAGCAAAAAAGCTTTAAAGCAACAAAATGAAAAGTAAAAATCCACATAAAACTAAGTGTCCGAAGTCAATTATTATACTAGAACGAGTATGCGACGTCATTTAAAACATCAGTAATTTTTTTTAAAAATACAATTCAAATTAATCGTTTTTACGTAATAATTGCTAATTTTGTTTTTATGGGTTCATTGTATTTACAATAGCGAAAGAATTGAAAAATCTAGGAAAGTCTCGATTTTTAATTTAAACTGGAAAACTGGAGATTTGTAAAATTCTCAAAAAATTTAATTAATTCTAATTAGGACCTTAAAGAAATACAAAAATTGCATTATCTCAAGCCAATCTGGAGTAGAAACGCTGCTCAAGTAAATCTTTACAATTTTTAGCCACCAATTATCAGGTTGTTAGAAATATATTTGCGCATGTTATGATCAGCCGCGCATGCTAATTTGCAATCATATAACTCCTATACTCGATTTTCAAAAAAATAACAATGTTAAGAAACTTCTCTGGTGCTTTGTTTAAAAACATTACTATAGTTCATGTAATAAGTTATCCAACTTCCGTCATCGATATTTATGACGTCATGTAGTAGCGTTGATGCCAATATCAAAATATCAAAAGTTGGAGGTTATGTATACAGATTTACATGTTATATTAATAATAACCAAATTGTCTTGATTTACTATGTTTTTCTGCATAATTCGGTTAACATATATAAAATTATTTGCTAATTGTAATAAACATGTACTTGATAACTATCTTTAGTATTCCTATTAATTAACAAAATAATATAATAATACATACAAATAACTGCTACAACTAATGTTAAAGTAATCTGTTGGCAAGTCTTCAATCAAACTATTGGTTTTATAAAGCAACGTTTAGTTGATAAGTAAAGTGCCCCTTCTTTATTTAATACTTTTACTGTATAAATATTTACAAAAATGTAAGTTATTTAAATAACATTCTAGCTTTTAATTATAGTATAAATCATACGAATCTAATTACTCAAATCTGATCCACTGTCATCGCTTTCACTGTTGAGATTAATAATTAATGGTGCAACATCTTCTACGTCAAAGCCAATCTCTCGATCCCACCATTCTTTAATTATTTTGTCAGTGTGTTTAACTGAATTATTCCAGGCTTCTGGTGTAACTGTTGCCAAAGCCTCGTGCCACATTTTCATAGATTTTTCTATTGATTTACCATCCCTACCAATGTGTCGATTATAATAATTCTTAGTAATACCCCATATAAGTTCAATTGGATTAAAAATGCAATGGTAGGGAGGTAATCGTTGGACTTTATGACCATATTGTTCAGCTAACGTATCTGCTTTAAATACTTTTGGAGGTTTATTTTTAAAAAAGCAATAATTGCATTAATCTACTCATTACACTGTGAATTTTCTATTTACATAAGAACTTTCTGTAGAAGTTCGATTTTTAATGAATTTTCATCAAATTCAATTTTATGATTACTAAGCCATTCGGCAATGTTAGCTTTCTTCCACGTACTATTAGGTACTTTTTCCAATATGCTGCTGTGGTATGAACCATTATCCAACACAATTGTAGATTTTCGCTTTAAATTTTTTAATAATTGATGTTCAAACCAATGCAAAAAATTTTTTTCGTTCATCTCCCCATGATAATCTTCATTTTTTGTAAAAGAAGAAAAAATTAGTTCTGCTCCATTAATAAAACCTTCCTCATTCCCTGCATGTAACACTATGTATCTAAAAAACCAAAAGAATATGTATTTTCAAATTCACAGCTCATAATTATAAACTAACCTTTTTCCATCAACCTTTGTACTTTTAACGGTTCTTAAGTCGTCATCCTGCCATGACCGATTTACTGTGCCATTCTGGAAAATCCATGTTTCATCCAAAAAAACAAACTGGCATATTTTCTCGGCTTTGATCCTCATGTGTGTTTTTAAGAACCTTATTCTTTTAAGAACAACATCGGGTAATTCCATCAGACCTCGCCTGGGGTTGTCTTTTTTCCATTTAAACCCTATATTATTTAAAACAGTATGCAACGATTTAGCACAACCTTCGAAAAGTTCCTCTTCTTTTAATTTTTGCCATAAGATATTTACCGTAATATGCTCGTCTGTAATTATTTATTGTGACATAAGAAAATTGAATGCGTTAATATAATTTAACTTACGATTTTGGTACATTCTGTAAATTACATTACGAATTGCACATTTATTAAACTCCTCAATATTCGTAATGGGGTTTGTATGTGGCCGTTGTTTAGAAACAAATGGTTCGTTCTTCTTTAAGGCTTGCGACACACTAGTAACTGTAGAGATGTTAATCTTTAAAGCAGCTGCTACACGCTAAAATTAGAATAATATTAATAAAATATATGTAAAGTAAATAATGCAATAAATTACTTCACGAACTGATGTTACAGGTATAAATGGACCGCCATTTTCCCGTTCTTGTTGAAAAAATTCAATCAAATTAGCTACAAGCTCCTTTCCCCTACTTCCCAATCTACGGCCCGGCATTATTGTAGTGATTAAATGTTAATTCACTCAAACGTATGTTCTGAAAAGAACAATTTTTGATACAAAAGGTAGAAACAGCGAAAACACGGAGAAATAAACACACTAACCTAACAAACGATAAAATGTAAACAAACATATGTACGAAAAAATTGCAATGCCGCCCAGGTTGCCAACTTTACAGCATGCTTTATACAATTTTATTTTATGAGTTAGAAGAGTAAAACTATATTTGTTGTTTTGGTTTAGATGTGATGTCACGAATGACGAAAGTTGGAAAACATATTACTAGGACTATATGTATCGTTTGCTGGCTAATGATTGAGAAATCTTCAAAACTGTCATAATTCATATTGTATCTATCTAACTTATCCTATTACTTTAAGTTTATTGGAACATTGCTAAATTTATCTACTAGTGACTTACTAAATCTTGACCAATTTACCTTTAAATACACAATTTTTTATTTTATACGTTTTTTTTAAAGAGGCAAATTCAAAACTTGAATCATTTTTATGAAAACGAAGGCCAAATCTACATTTTTCGCATTTCGTACAAGTAAAGCCTTTACATCGCATTATCGTATCCACAGGTATGGGTAAATGTCCAAATTGATCCTGTCGTACATCTTGAAATTGTACATACTGTACTGGTTTTTTTGCCTGTATCGCTTGCTCAACTACATTCGTAGAAGATCTACTTTCTTGCAACGTTTGGATGTGTTCATTTTTATTAGACAATGAGCAACTTCGGCTCTAATTTAGCCTACTCCAGTCCAATATTCTTGGACTATATAAGGGCAATTGACACCAACATTTTTTTGTTTTCCATCTAAACTAATGTTTGCTGCTGAGTTCCCTCAGATGACGATAAAAGAGTTACATACTTATTATTCTTCCATACTAGCGACAATATATCAAATCCGTCTATTGTTGCCACACACTCTTTTTTGGATTGCCTCTGTTAAAACAAAACCACATTTTTTTAATTTTTTTGTAAAAAAACACGCCAATTTGTGTACTATGCAAAAACTCTTATTTTATAAGTTCATGTAAACGATTTTTTAATTTATCCGTTTGTCAAAGAACTACCAAAACCAAGAAATTGAGAATTTGCCTTAACTGTTTTCATAAAAATCATTAATGGTCTTCTCCGTTAGAACCATTGCAATTTCCAATCTTAATACTGTTACTTATGGAACATTGTCTGGATTATTCCTTGTTGTACGTTGTTTGCACCAATTAAGCATTAAGTGTGAATCTTCTAATCCTAAAGTTTAACGCATCATCAAAAATGATTTTTATGTCAACCATCTCCTCACTGACGCTGACAACCGATATCATTCAGACAACATTTGTTGTTTTAATCTTTGCAAATGGATGGTTTATTAAGCTTTACTGATGTCCTTAATTTAGAGGTTTACCTTAGGGTTCTTAAAGTTGGTTACGAGTTACCCTGTGTATTGCACATTTATATTTTCCAAAACTTGTTATCATCCGAGCAGCATCAAGCATTGTTAAACAAGTTCAATTATTGGATTTTAGACTAGTTTAACTTATGTACTTATTATAAGCAGCATTACGAATCGCTATTTACATGTAACATAATTATGTGAAATAAATTTCAATGCTGGGTCAACTTGTTTATATTTTACAAAGGATCCCTATCTAACTACCCTATTAGAAACCTGGCTTGATCCTGGTACCCGTTATCCAAGCGAGCATTGGCAATCTTTATGAGGAGTTATTGCAGCAAGTAACCTGCATGCGCCTGATGGTCGTCGTTTTTGGATTCGGTATCTTGTGAGTTTTATAGTATGCATTTACGAATTGTATTTAAATCTTACTTCTAACTATTCATGTTTACGTAATCAATTTGCTTTTTTCGGTTTTGTAATTTGTAAAATTTAACCTCTAGTTTTTGATACAAATTGTAGCAGAACGTGGTTTACTAATTAATAATTTTTTTGTCAGACATGTAGTAGATTAATTTATGTAAAATGATAATCGCTTGTACGTTGCGTATATTTCCTACACTCTTCCAAAAGTTAAATACTTAATGTTATAGTAGTTTACAAATATTGTTACCATTTTATTCATATTGTTTATCAGTACATTTATTTGTACCTTAAACTTTATTATTTAATTGCTATGTATCGCAAATTAAGAAATCGTACAATATCGCTTAGAATGCCGATCCGAGTAATCCGAAGGTTCCTACTAATTCCCGAACCTCTCATGAATTTGAATCAAAACCTCAACCACCAGTAAGACCTATTTCTCCAAATGTTATCGTTAATAAGGCACTAAGCGTTCCAACGGTTAAGACTGAACTTTGAAAGCTTTAGCTGTTAAATCTAAGTGTAATTTGACTGTTGAATCACGTACTAGTATTGTTAATGATTTACGCATTTCACAAGAAAATTATTCAGCTATTTTACAATTGAATAAAAATCAAAGCTAAGCTTATTAATAAATATTTTTCCAGGTCAGGCATAATTCTTTTAACAAATATGGCATTAAAGTTGTAACGTCCCGTTTGAATTCATTACAATTAAAATTCAATTTTACAATCGTTTATTTTTGCAACTAATATTGCACTTAAATTTATTAAGTTTGACAACGTCGCGTTGTATTTCGGGAGCGTCTGCGTAGTTGACTTTAGTAGAAGGTTAAGCTTCCATCTTGCGCGTGTCGTTGTGATGCGAGGAAAACAAAATTTTCTTGATTATGGCGTAAAAACGCATGTAATTTAATTTTTATTCATTCCATCTAATTATTGGTGAGTTTACCTTTATTCTGATATAATTTTTCTATTGAATTCAACATTTTTAGTGACTTCGCAATATTGCGCAATTGTTAGACAAAGGAATGTGTTTTGAAGACCGTTACATTGAAGGTGTGACGTAAGTACATGATGTCATTTAAAAAAAAAACCGTTCTAATTATTTGTATTTAGGGTCTTTTTTCTTTTTATTGGATCATTTCGTTTATTGGATTTTTATTCTGGATCCTTTATTTTGGTTTTGTCGTTGAATTAAAGAATTATCGTTAATGAAGTTTATTATACATGGATATTTCATGCTGGCTGGTGTGTTTTGAAATCTACATTCCTGTTGAAGAATTTTATCACAAGAACAAAGTATGTGCTAAAAATAGAAGATATCCGATAACGTTATATTAAACCTGGTGAGTCAACTAAAATTAAGATACTGCAGTTTATCTTCAAATAACTAAATTGTGTTGTTTAATACCTTTCGGGAAACATACTCGATAACAAATTTACCGTTTACTATTTTTTGCATTTAATATTAATTACTTATTAGGTGTAAGATTTTACACTTTTTATTCATCACTTAATGTGATTGGCGTTCAAATATTTTATTTTAAATACTGTTTTATTCTAAATATGTTTAATTCAATTATTGTTCATTGTTTTTTAATGTAAATAGTTAATTAAGTATAGTCAATAAATTAACGGAGTTCACGTCTTTGTAGTTATTATCATTTAACCCATCACCTTGAGGGTCTGTGCCTACGATTGCTTGCCGTGGTAATAATTATTTTGCATTTATTAAATGTATTTTTACTTTTATTATACGTTCTTTATTCTGTCAATGTATTTTTTATTACAAAGTTAGATTACACCGAGAAATACGTTTGTTCTATAGTCTAGGCATGTTCTAGTTTCAGATTTGCCTGAGCACAGCGCCCATAGTTCGCGTCTTTTACGTCTACAATGTCTCTATGGCCATTGAGTTACCATACACGTGTTCTTTGTCTATGGAAATAAAAAGCTTGTACTGTAATTGAGAAAATTTTTATGATGACGTCACGTCACCGTAGTTTACGCTATCTACACTTTTGAGGAGTTTGAACTAATTGTCACTGTATTGGAGAAAACAATCGCGCATTTAATTGTTTTCAGTAATCGTATGATGTTGTATGAGATTTACTTGTGATAACACCATATGTACGTTTAGTTATATTTTAGCAAATTTTAGGAAATACTAGAAAAATGCTTTTAGTTAGCATCAGGCTTCGAAGGAAAACAAAACAGTGAGTAATTTATTTCCTACTTTAATTCTTTTTCCGTTGACAGTTAGTTGTACACACGACTGTACGCACATATTCGGTTGTTGTCACAATTAACAATAAAATTTTGTTTTGTGTCTTATACAAGATTAGACAATGCGCTACCTTATCGTTAGTTGCACTTTTCGGAGTAAGATTCATAACTATACATTTATTTGCTGTCGGACTGTAAAAGTTAAACCGGCAAGGTCACTTTGTTGTACGACGTGTAGCCCAATCGAAAACTTGTTTTTCATATTTTGTCTGTGATATCGACCTACGTGCTAGCGTTTGATCGCAATTATATAAATATATTTATGTATCTTTTTCTATCGTTGAACGTTTGTGATAAACTAAATATACTCGTTGTTGCAACTTCTGTCTTGCCATTTGTTTTATTACATCTTCGAGTAGATGTAAACGGTGTCTTCCATTCTAATCTTTTATTGTTTTGGCGCTTTTTTAAACTCATTTTATAATTTAGCATCACGAAGCTTACAACTCAATCACCGAATTAACTGAACTAGTCGTCACTGTTTCATTTACAAAAGAAACTTTGTTACCGCATGATTTACAAAAACATAATCAAACTTTTGCAAGCTATGTTGACTAAAAGGATCGGAGCGGCTCAAAAATTTGAATATTCTATAAAGATGAATTTAAGCAAACTCGTATATAAAACCCTATTTTACTTAAATCCTATAAAGTAACAAGAAATGCAGATTAACTATTTACTCCGACAAAACAAAATGTGCTATGGCCTCTCTTAAAATTCTCGGTCTGGTCATGATGTAGCCTTAGACCCTCAAAAAAAAATTTACCTATCCCTTAGAGTTTCAAACAGCTTCAACAACAATTTGTAGTTTCTTCTTGCTCCCGATTTATTAATAAACCTTTGAAAATCGTCGCCTCGTTTAATTAGTTAAAAAAATGTTTTCTATTACTGATTACAATAAAGAAACTATTACTATATTAAAAGATGCTATGACGCATCTTCTAGTTTTACGCATGCCAAATTTACAAAATCAGTTTATTGTCAGAACGGATGCCACGCTTATTGGTAGTTCAAGTGTTCTAATGCAAACCATTGGTGATGGTGTTTATCCTATTTCTTTTGCGCACAAAAACCTTTTTAGAGCTGAACAAAAATATTCCATTAACCCATCGCAATTATTAAAATTCAGAAAATGGTTGTTAAAATTATCAAAATTTAATTTTGTGATTAGGCACATTCCGCCCAAGGAAAATTGTATAGCTGAGGGATTATTGCGTCTTTTCTTAATAGTAAAAAACCGTTTCCAAAATGATACACCTACATTTTTCGGTTCAACTCGCTTCTAGATATCCCAGAGTTTTTTACCAATATTGAGACGCAACAACACCGCTATGAATATTGCAAATTCATTTTGAACCGAATGAAAAACGGGAAAAATGTTTAAAACGTTGCTATTCAAAGGGGTTTGTTGACTTATCTAGTCGGTCAAAGAAATTTAAAACTAATCGTTATACCTAAAAAATTAAAAGTTATGATATTATTTGAATTCCATAATTTCATGATAAAAAACTCTTTATAAAAACGTTAGGAATTATGTTTCTTCTTGTGAATTATGTCAATAATGTAAATCAGGTAATACTAAAGTTAACACATATTTGGCCAGCTCATCTCCGCAAGCCATTTGCGAAAAGATTTATATTGATTACGTGAAATCAATCATTACTTTTCAACATTATTCTCCACTTATGACCCGCCTAAGGTTCTTATTCCTGACAATGCCATATGTTTTAAAAACAATACAATTGCTCAGTTATGTACTCGTTGAGGCTTTTGATAAGCCTACACATCATCTTACAACCTGATTTCAAATCTAAGTGAGCGTTTTAACAAAAACTTAAAGTACAATTGAACTTTTCTGATTAAAAAATATTTTTAACATCAGTGAAATACGATGGCAGAGCCATCTTATAGTATAAATTTACTATGTATGAATATTAGTATGTAAATGGCTAAAAAGATGGAAACGTTAAAAGCTGATTTTATCCCGAGCAATTCAAATAAGTTTTGAATAAACCGCGGGTCAAAATCACAACGAATAAACCTTGTAAGGTAACAATGTCAATGCAAATGTGAAAATGCTACTAAAGTAAACCAATGGAGTTTTCATCTCTATATCCATTTACATATTAATATTCATACATAGTAAATTCATACTATAAGATGGCTCTGCCATTGTATTTCACTTATGTTGATCACATCATTTGTTAATATAAGGCTAATAGACTGTCAGTGCATTTGTAGAAGTACAGTAGAGTGTTCTTCTACTGCTGAAGAGCCCAAAAAGACAAAGCGGCCGTTCAGTGGTTCACTGAAGTGGCATTTTCACATTTGCATTGATATTGTTACCTTACAATGGTTATACGTTGTGATTTTGGCCTGTGATTTATTTAAAACTTATTTGAATTACTCTGAATAAAATCACTTTTCAACGTTTCTATCTTTTTAGGCATTTACATACTAATATTTTTTAACTCACAAGTCATGGGACCAAGTCCTGCCATTTTTCAATCTAAGTTCTAGTTTTTCGTTCCATGAAGCTATTAGTTCATTTCCGTTGTCGGTCTTCCTTCACAGTGAAATCAACACTTCTCTAGATAATTTATAGAATTTTAAATCTTTCCTTCTTTTGCTTTATCCTTTAACAACCAAACAAATTCAGTCTTGCCTTCAGCAATCTCACGAAAAAGCAAAAAAGTGTTATAACAGAGGAAAAGTTTCTGTTTCCTAACAAGTCCTTGTTAAAGTGTTGCTTACTTAAATTTCTACCGTATTAAGTTCTAAATTTATACCTTAGTAGTCTACTCTTAAAATTATTAAAGGATTTAATTCACCTGTATCCATTCTGTTTCAAGACCTCGAGTGTGACGATATATCAACCAAGCAGCGCCAAACATTGTTAAACAAGTTCAATTATTGTATTCTAAACTAGTTTATGTACCTATTATAAACAACATTACGAATCGCTATTTACATGTTACATCCAAACAAACTTCGGCGATTTTTATGGGGAGCTTCTGCAGCAAGTGACTTGATTACGCTTGATGGTCGTTTTGTCCGGCTCCGGTACTTTGTGGGTTCTATAGCAGAAGACGGTAACTGCGACTAATCCATCTACATCCTTTAATTCTTTAATTACTTTTAAACTGTATTTACGAATCGCATTTACATTTTACTTCTTATTATTCAAGTCTACGTACAAACCTTTTTTGACTTTGTAGGAAAATTCTACACTCAGTCTTTGTTACACTGATGAGCACATAAGTACGTTAGGATTAATCTGGTCGTATCAAGCAGACAGTTTCACATTACATATTTCTTTCCGTCCAACTCAAATCATTACTAAGCAAGTTATGCTTTCCGAGTTGAAATATTTGAGCTTCCTGAGGTTCTATCTCTTTGCACTAATGAAAAAATTATGCTTCAATAATTATGATTGCAAAAATTATCTTAGAACGATGTAATGTTTTTGTTCATTTAGTTTAGTTTTTATTTATAAAATTAGTAATTTTGTCATTACGCGCATTTTTAAAGACATACATATTATCTCTAAGCTTGTTGTTGCCAAACATCATTTTGTACCGGTCATAAAATAGATTTAGTTTACAAGTTTATCATCAACTTTTTATAGGTTATTTTATTGCAGTTTGCTTGTCTTCATAACAGTTATTTAACTTTCGAATTTTTTTCTTTTTTTTTTTTTGACAGTGATAAAGCGTTTTGCAGTACTTATTTGATTTATTTTTAATCTAAACTCAAAAAAGTACTATACCTAACTTTCAAGTTCCACCGTGATTCTATTAAACGGCTTGCACTATATTAGTAAAGATGATTTTTACCAAAACTATAAATAATGAACGTTATTACCTAATAAAACTTCTTGAACTATAAAAGTAAAAAATTCTAAAAAATACTAAAAATTTCTGTGTAGTTGCAAACATTGTTTGAACTTGAATTAAAATTATTATCATTAAAACAATTTGATAATTTATAAACAGTTAATAAAATTTTTTTGTGGTCAGTACTCAAAAATATATATTCTTGTATTTAATCAAAATGTAAAAAAAACAGTATAAAAATAGAGAAAAACGTTAATTAAAATTTGAAAGAATATTGATATTGTTACTTACAAGAAAGGAGTAACTAATCTTAATGAAGGTGTCAAAACTGCATTAAAGAAACATTCGCATGTTTTATTGTTAATACTGTAACATTTTTTAAAAAAAATTTTATTACTTGCATAATTATGAAAGTTTTATAAATCTTTAAAATTAAAAGAAAAATTTGTAATTGTGGGTATATAACTTTAAAGACAAGTATGCATTTCGTGTATAAAATTTGCAGTTGATTTCCATACTTCTTACTTTATACCTATAAATATATAATTAATGCACAAATACATTAAATGTTAGATAAGCATACAAGTGGGGTTGCGTCTTTTACATTACCTAGAATAAGGTAAATTTATATTGCATATACCTAACAAGACCGTTCTAAAGTAACTTATGAAATATGCAACGGAAATTTCTCTGATTTATACAAAGTTCATATTATACGTAACATTCAAATTACAGATTCAATAAATAATAAAATTTTAATTACAAAACGTAAAGAATATAAAATACATACATAGCATCTTTAAACGCTTTTCTATTACACGATTCTAAGTTACAATTTTTAAATTTAGTATTACAAAAGCAACTATACTCATTTGTATAAATTACTTAAAAATTTTAAATATTTTAACACAACTAAGTAAAATATCAATTAAAATAACTTTTAAGGAATAAATAAATCAATAGATTAAAAAAAACCGTAATAAAAAAATGGCAATAGCTAACAGACAAAAATAATTTACAGCATTTTTTTAAATGTTCTACTAAAAAGTTATCAATTATATGTATTGGTTTAACATATTATTCTTTTACTTGTTTTTTATTTTTTAACAATAATTTTGTATATTATTTATTAAAAAATGTACTTAAACATTAATTAATTTTTTTTTGTTATAATCTAATTAACACATGATGTGCACCGTTTAATTTGCAAAAAAAATAACTTTATTTTATTTTATTTTTAAAGCTTGTAATTAAAATAAATATTGTGTTTTTTAAAATGTAAACAATTTGAGATTATTCAGTTAGTTTATAAAATGTGTAATATATGTATTATATAACAGAGTATCGCATTTCACATCATATTCTTTTGTAAAAACTGTCTTTCATATCGCACCAAGGAACTTAAACCTATTTCTATAAAATTCAAATTTAATTTTAAGTAAATCGTATTGTTCACGTTTTAAATTGCTATTCTGTATCCCATTATCTTCAAATTCTTCAATAGTTTATAAACTTAATTTCCTTCTTGAATGTGAAAAGCTTTACGGTTGAACAGTTTCTTAATACTGACGTAAAATGAATCAAGAATATTATACTTACTTTAAAACTGTCTAATATTTTTGTGTAGTTTAATTGTCACTGTAATTAAAGATTATAAAAATCAAAAAAGTACTAAAGTGTTTTGGAAAAAATATTCCTTATTTCTACAAGATAGTGGATTTTTATGTAAAAGTTAAAGTGGGTTTGAATGCTTTTAGCTGTTTTCTTAAGAAAAGTTGCCTTTTATTTATTCTGAGTAAACTATTACCAATAAAGTAACGACAATAACTGCATATTACAAAAATTTATTTTTTATTTTTTTATTGATTAAATAAAGTAATGTAACGTTTTTATAACGTTAATCATAAAAACATCTGCATACGTTCATATAATACTAATTAAATTTTTTAAATTGGTGCTATAGAGATCGTAGCATGTTGGTAGTTGTATTTAATATTCTCTAATATATTTTCACAATTGTACTGAACTATAGCTTATATTATTGTTTCGTCCTAGATAAAAGTTATATTCAAGGACTTGCAGACGTCGTAAGAGATAATATAACGATTTCCTTTTAGATAACATATTTTATAAATACAGTAATTGTGAATCAAAAGAGGAGACTAGTTTTTGCTACTAATGTAACAATGTAGATAAAATTCTTGTTCAAATAAAAAATAAATATATAAAAACAAATTATTTGGCGATGATCCAAATAAAACTTACATATAAAAGTATACTTTTATACGTGTATGTGATTTATATGTCATTTTAAGTGTTACTACAGGTATTAGTTCTCGTAAAAAGTTTAATTTGATTTTGATTAATAATTAAACATATACTCGTAGAAAAAGTATAACTCGTATGAATTGATACTTGTTGACAATGACAACGATTCTTTACTCTTTATACAATATATTATTTGTAACGATACCTGGTAGCTCAGGTTGTCAGATGTATTTAATGCGTTATTAATTTGAACACAATTCACATAAATTTCCTAGTGTTCTTTAACATTACCATTATCAATTCCATAAATATCGTGCTAATCGTCTTCATTAAGACTAGGTTCTCTTACCTCAAATAAGGCTTCTAAATCGTTATCTTCAATATCAGATCGCACATTCAAATTTCCATCGCTTTGATCACTATTAGAGGCAGAAGACGATGGTGTATAGTTTTTATCGGTACCCTAATTATCCGAATCGTAATCTTCTGCTTCCGGTTCAGAATTACTACTATTATTGTAAGAAAATAACTTCGTCTTTAATAACTGTTTTATTCCTTTATCCACTTTTCGCTCACGTAACTCAATTATAATAGGTATCCGTCGTTATCCCCTAATGACTAACGCTAAGATAACAATGGCACGCGTGAAAGGCCAATGTCGCTTATATTCGGCTATCCTGACTTGAAACCGTCCTCGAGTTTGTGTGGACAGCTAAAACACATAATACCTGTTAAAATGTATTATTCTATTAATTAGGTCCACATTTTTTTTGCGTTTGCTTGAGATCCGTTGATCTCTAAAACGTATAATCACTCTCCTTTGAGCGTCTTGAATCGTGATCCATTGTTTTATGTGGTCAATAGAAACTACCGTACGTTTACGTTTTGTCCCTTCTCTTAGATCTTCTACTTCGTATCGATCTTTAATAATTCTTTTTGTTATACGAAAAGGTTCTTTGTACTTTGTTTCACTTGTAATTTGAACCGTAATCAAGTCATCCTCGTTGTATTTTTTTGCTTCTTTTCTGTTCTTATCGTACTGTTTCTTTTGTTGCTTTTGATCTTCCGTTGCCAAATCTAATTTAGGTATTTCGTTTTCTAATTCGTTTAGAAGTCAAGCTTCCGTTAAGTGCTTTGTATTATATCCAACTAGAGCTTCCATTGGTGTCGCCTTTATACCTTTATTGGATGACGTGTGACGCTCTAAGCGCTTTGGATTTGTTTAATGTATTTATCCCATACGTTTGGTTCTTTTCCCGCTACCGTGGTAGCCAGCGCACTAATTATAGTTTTGTTGTAGCGTTCACATTGTCCGTCTGCTCTGGGAGTAGCGACGGCATTTAATATATGTTGTATTCCGTAAGTGTTACAATATATTTTAAAAGATTAGGACGTGAAAGCTGTCTCACGATAGCTTATAATCCTATTTGGCACTCCAAATATATATCTTTACAAATTAATAACTTGTATCACGTGCTTACTTTTTTGGTTTTTAACGGCTTCTATAAAACAAAATTTTGTAAACGCATCTACTATGACCAATATAAATTTTTTTTGCTTGTTTTAAACGACCCTGCGTGGTGTATGAAAGGGAAATGGAACCTTTTACCTTTTATTTTTTAAAAGTAAATTTTTGAATTTGTAACCACCATCTGCCTATTCTTGAAAGTAAATCTTTTTTTAAAAATGTCGTTTTCAACGCATTGCAATCGGTAACCAAGGTGAAATCAATTCCTAGTAAGTATTCTCTAAAGTATCTTAGCGACAGCACGGCTGCTATCGTTTTGAGTTCATATGAATGATATTGACGCTGATCGCATGTTGTTTGTTTACTAAAATAAGATACGATTTGTTAATTTCCTTGACTATTTGTTGGAAGAAGCATTCCTCCTACGCCCAGCGAACTAGCATCAGTATGTAGTTCCGTTTTTTATGACGGGTCAAATATTGCTAGAATAGGATCTGTACTTAAAAGATTTTTTATTTGTTGAAATGCTTTGTTCTGTGGTGCTTCCCAATTCCGTTTAACGTTCATTCAAATTAATTTTGTTAGAAGTTCTACCATAATTGCGTAATTTATAATAAATTTTCTAAAATACCCCAAAAGGCCAAGAAATTGACGAATTTGTTTAACTGTTTTTGGTGTGGGCATTTTGATTAAAGCTTCTTTTTTTCTTTTTTCAGGTCTGACGCCTTTGTAACTTATTTCTCTTCCAAGATACTCAACTAAAGAATGTACATTTGCTTAATTTTAGAGTCAGATGGCGATCACGTAGTCTCAATAGTACTTCATGAAGTCGTTCTAGTCCTTCTTCTACATTGACTGACAGAATAATTATGTCGTCTATTTTTTCAAGTTTATCGTTTTCTTTCTTATCTTTTCAGAGTTTAGAATCTGGCTTGGTTCACAAGTTGATTACCTAACTTTTGAGAAGTTTTAGTTAGATTTCGGTTGCTTGTTTGAGTTCTTCGATTTCTCTCACGCCCTGATGAAGACTTTGACTTATTCATTGATAAATTGCTTTCTGCACTTTAAAATTTATCACTGCCCTACTGCGTGATTATAGTAAGCGATTTTAATGTTCATTTCTGCAAAAAAGATGCAAAAACTCGTTTTCTATGTAATCTGTTTGAATCTTTTGATTGTAAACAATTAATATAATTACCAACAAGAGGCCGCTATTGCATCGATAATATTTTTTCAAATGTTTCAGAAGATGTATTTGGTGCCAATGTTATTGAAACTGGCTTCTCAGATCATCCGGGACAGTTTGTTAAAATAAAACACTACCAGGCTCATAGAAAACCCATATATGAGTTTACAACTTTTCGTCCTTCAACGGTAGCAGGTTCTAATATGTTTTTCAATGAGTTAAGTATTTGTAACTGGGATTTCTTAAAATGTCACAAAGTTAACAATGAAAAAAAAATTTCAATCTTTTTCAATATATTGTATTATGCATTTATCTTCTCGTTTCGCAAAACTACATTCAGAACAAGACGCTGCAATAACAAAATTAGGTGGTTTAATAATAAATTAAAAAGTTAAGGGATCAAGTACAATTCGTAAAGGCAGTTTATTTACAATATGGTTCTACCAATTTTAAGGGTCTGTACATTAGTCTTAGACGAGAATGCAAACAAGATATTAAACTTATAAAAATACAAGCTAACGACAATGCTATTAAAAATTCTAATAATCTCATCAAAACTATGTAGAGTATTGTTAATTCCTATACATTTAACAACAATCCAAGTGCAAACACTGACTTGTGTCTTAATGAATTTAATAAATACTTTACAAATATTTCTAGCGACTTATTGAAAGACTTTCCTGTCATGGGTACCAATTCCTTAAATTCAAATCTAAATCATAACTTTCCCTCTAACCTGAAAATATTTAAATTTTAAAAAGTGTCACAAGTAAGAGTTTGCGATGCTATATTAGCACTAAAAAACATATATGGTATGTGCGTTAAATTATTACAAAAAAGGATCAGTCTACTCATTGATCCACTTACACATATAGTTAATACCATTCTTATTACAAGTGTTTTTCCAGATCTTTTAAAAGGTGCAGTTGTTCATCTCCTTTATAATGCAAATATCCCAAATAATTATAGACCAATTTCAATATTACCATCATTATACAAAGTTAATAAAAAAATTGTTTCTAAGCAGATTAGTGACTACTTGGAATCAAACAATTTATTTTACTGCTTTCAATTTGGGTTTAAAACAAATAGATCCACTACTGAAACCTTTACTTATTTCGTAAATAACACATTAGTATGTTTGAAGCGGGTGAGCTACATCCTAGTCAAAAAAAATTGTTTTTATAAATTTTATGTTTCGAGTGTTCATTTTATTTCTTCTTACTTAAAGAATAGATATCAATGTGTTAGTGTAAACGGAGCCGTTTCTAAAAGACTACCTATTCATACCGGAGTTCCACAGGGATCAATTCTTCGCCCTCTATTATTCCTAATCTATATTAACGATTTACCCTTGTTCCTTAGTAAAGACATCAAATGTTTATTACATGCAGATAATGTAGCACTTATTAGTAAGAATTCGGAAATAAATCTTGCCAGCAAACAAAAGAAATTTGCCATTTGTTATGTAAAAAAAATTGGTAGTTCAATTTTCTAGTATAAAAATTTTTCAAGTATAAAATTTATCCCGCGACGTACGCGATCCTTTACGGACCGTTCTTAGCGGTTTTTTCGGTCTAACAAAAAACTTTCATTATTAAGTTGGTTCACGATACTTCACGTGAATATGTGGGCGAATTTTACGTAGTGTTGAGTAAAAGTTTATTTTGGGATATGTAATTTTATAACGTTTTTGTATTGAGGGCTTAATTAATTCTTTAGCGGGTGGCCGAAAAATTTCTATGACGTCACGTTAGTGTTAACGTTCTTGTTTATACACCGTCAAGAGTTAGAAGCTTTTAGGATTATCTTTCTTTTGGGAGACGGATTATTACAAAAACTGGGAAAAGTTATTCCGCTAAGTCAAAGGGAAACGCTGCGCATTTACGTTCTTACATAATTGAATGCTAAAGGGGACCTTTTACTTCTGTTAACATTATAATTTTGTTTATGTTGGGTTTAATATTACTTTTTAGGTAACTCAAGTACGGAATTAGCTAATCCCCTACTTGATAAAACCTAACTTTGAGTATTACTATTTCAATGCTTTTTCAATTTCTACTTCGGTGGTCATGTCGTTTATGACCGTACGTGCATGTTAGGTTAACACAATTAATATAATTTTTGTACTTCACAAACTCATAAACAGTGCGCGTTGAGTCTCAAAAACTTAAACTGTTTGTTTGTCTACAATTTTAAAATTTGCGAATATAAATTCAGACGTTATATTTATGTAAAAGTTTAGACCGACAGGGTCAGCTTGTTGTACGGTGTGTTCCTTACTAGTCGACGCAACTTATAATTCATTCGAGCCACGTATAAATATTTGCGAAAACTTATATTTATGTACCTTCTTTATCTTCTGTGATAAATAAATACATATATACCGCGTTATTACTTCTCCGATGCTCTTTATTCTTTTCCAGCTACGGGTAAAGTTAGACGGTATCTCCCTAACTTAATCTTTCATCGTCTTGTCGCCTTTTTTTAGATTTACGTTATAATTTCGCATAACAAAAGCTGCGATCCGTCTCCAAAGAAATTGTGCTAGCCGTTACTTTGTTTTGTTACAAGAAGACCAGCGTAACAATTTATTCTTGGCAGCCCAACTCGAGGAACCTGATTTTCTCGTAACACATTAAAGAAATTCAAAATTGGTGCATTGCTAATAAACTTGTTCTTGACACATCAAAAAATAAATATAGTTTTTTGTTAACGTCTAGAAACATAATTTATGACCATTCTAATACGAAATTTTTAGGTTGTATTCTCGGCAACAGCCTTAATTTCAACAACCATCTTTAATAATTGATAGTTGTGAATAGTTACTGAATAAATGTTAGTTAGTTGATTTAAGTCTATTAAGTAAATATACCATCTACTCCGTAAAAAAACAACTATTTTTAAAGACCTACATATTAAGTGAACTAATTACGGGAGTACAAAATGAAAATATCTTATCTGAAAGTTTTAAAATTTTAGAGTATCAACTGTGATTGTGACTCTCCAAGTGGTTGCTTTTAAACATATAGCATTGTTTAAAATTTCTTATTAAAAAACTAATACTTATTTTTTAATTTTAAATAAACTTTTTATAATATAATAAATTTTATATTAAAATAATACAATCGAAATTAAGGGTGTACTTAATGAAAAAATGCAAAAATTATCAATTTTTTTTTATTTTTGTTTTTTAATCTATACTATATTCTGCAAAGAATGCAAAAAACCCTATGTCTCTACAAAGTTTAAAAGTTACTTTAATTTAAGTGTTAACTTGGAAGGACTCTTCTAGCTATGCGTTACACAAAAATTCCCTGCTTCAATGCCTAATAAATAAAAAATACGACAACGAGGTATGTTTCCATTAACCGATAATGCTAGACCATTCCGAGCAACAATGTTTAGGCTAATCTCCCCATTGCATTTTTTGCACCAAGCAAAAGAACTCACCACCGCACTCAATGCTCTGATACAAACAAAATCGAAAACATAATTGCTTTCATACAATAAACACAAGTAAAACAATAACACTACAATATACGAACAGCAACAAGAACCTTGAAAAGCAAAGACGACTACTAAAGATAAAGAACAAAACTTATTGGTTTCTTGCTTCTCATGAACAGTTGTATTTTTCCTATTTCAGTACACTTTTCTTCAAAACTATGACAGGTAACTGAGTGTGTTTTTTTTATCTTATTCATGGCGACGCTATTAACAAGCGCAGCAGAGCGAATGTTAAAAAGCCAGTTGGCTTCTTTTTTACTTTACTTTTAATAAAACAATAAAATTTTCAAACTTTCTAAGTCATTAAAAAATCTAAAACTTCTTTAAATTAAATTCTACCTGCTGTAGAGTTTTAAAACTATGTAAAGAAAACGTGTTCAAAATTTCACAAAAATCGATTTAGTAGTTTTTGAGTAAAGTGTACTTCAATTTGCATGGAAAATGGCCCTTAATTTACTTCTAGAAAATTTAATTTAAACATATTAAATTACGTAATATATACAAAAAAAAACAAAAATATAGTTTGTTGCTATCATTAGTTACTACAGAATCAAAAATAAATAATTAAGATATTAAATAGCATTTTACTTAAAAAAAATATGAAAACGTGAACAAGTTAAATTAGCAAAAAACAATTTCTGTAATTACGTTACATAATTGCAAACATGTGTCCTAGATCAAACTTGTCTTTACACCAATTTAAATTTATTTTGCAATAATTAGATTTTGTGTAATTAATTTAAATATGTAAAACATGTAATAAATGCAAAACACATATACAATTCAACGTCTTATTGTGTATAAATTGGTATTTACAAATGTATTTATTGTGACGCTATAAACAATATTAAATTAAACTTGTGTGTCTAAGAAAAACATATTAAATTACAAAATGTTAAAATCAATTAAGATTTATGTTTCTAAACTAAACGTGAAAATTACAAGAAAATTGTTATCCCACTTTACAGTAAGTATTCAACAATCCCGAAAATAACAGACATACTTTTCAACAATGTAAGAAAATCTACGTTTCTCTTGAAAACTAATCTCAACTTTCTAATAAATTAAGTTTTAAGTTTAACACCTCAATAACTTTCAAGGTATCTGTCTATGTCTCTACCTCATGTTTCCTGCAGGATTTTCATTTTCTTTCTAACTTTTCTATTTGTTTTCTACCTTAATTGCTACTCTAGACTGTTAACAAAGTTAATAAATAATTTCAAATCTAATTTTTGACAAATTACGATTTATTTTAAAATATTTGTTTTTAAATAGCATAAATACTATATATGTAAACATCTCGTTACTACGTGCATTATGTTATTACTGGCTTAAAAGCACGAAATATTTTTAGGTTAAAAATAATTTTACTGTAGGTTTGTATAAATTTACAAAAACGTTTGTTTTGTTAAATTTTTACCACAAATTCTTAGTCAACATGTATAACTTAAATTTTATTTTTGTTTAAAAAAAGCATACACTACCAACATTAATGTGGAATAATCCGGTTTATTGTAATAATGCAACATCCTCGGTGGATTGGTGAACAATTTAGAATGTCTTCGTGCAACTTAACAACAAAGTTTGTGCATAACGTTACAGTAATATTGTTAATTTGTTGTGTAGTTTTACAAATATAAGTGTTTGTATATAAAACTTTAGATTCCTACTTAGTAAGTTTTCGAATAAACGTAGGTGAAGTTAAGTAACATTGCATTTATTTAAAACATGTCAACCACACTCACCGTTTTACTTATAAAAATGAACATTTAAAAATCAATGCTAAAAAAATAAAAACACTACAAAATGTAATATAAACTCAACGACAACTTAAAATAAAATAAATTTAAGATTGCAAACTACGTTTTTAATCGTAGTTAGAAAAACTAAAAATAGTATGTTTTATTGCAACTACAAATTTTTAAATTAAGTTTATATATTTTTGTGTCATTTGACTATTTTGATAAAAAACGTATCTTTGTTTATCTTTTTAAAAACTAAACGTATAAATAATTTTTATTTTAAAAGATTAATTCGTTTTTAAAAAACTAACCATACGATTGTCATCAAAATTAATATTTTGAATATCAAAACGCATACGCATTTGTTGTTTATTGTTTGCGTTAATTAAAAAATTGATATTAAAATTACTTTTTAAAACATGTACATTATTTATGCGTTTTCAGTATTAACATTTATTTTTACAAAAAAAAAGAAATAAAACTAAATAATCGTGGTAGTAACAGTGTAAGCTTGAAAAACAATTTGCAAACTTTAAATGCGTACCAATAGCTTTCGTCATTTGAATTTACTGCGAGTTATTTCCTTAAAAACGCACACTTCTATTAGCAGTAAATGTGTTAAATAGCTACTGGTTTCAAATTATTGCTGCAGTTTTAGAAACAATGTACAAAACTGTACAAAATTTATAAAAATACTACATAATTAAATGTTAAATACAAATATTTTAAACGCAATCGTTGCCGCTGCAATCTACAAATTTATTCTGTAATTTTTAATTAGACTAAAATGTATCAGCGTATAGTTAGAGGTTAGTAAAATGGCATCTTGCAAAAGCTAGATATAGAAAATTGCTTATATTATATTATAAACAACTGTAAATAGCTATAGCGACGGTAAACGTTGAAAGTTGATTTTACGCCCGCGTAGTTCAAAATGGTTTTGAATAAAACAGCGACATAAAACTACAACTTAAAAGACATTGTGGTTGCAACATTGTCAGTGTAATATAAAAATAAAATTAATTTTTAACGTTTGCTGCCGCTATATAGTTAGATTTTATATACAGTAACCTGTACTAAGAAGTGGCTTGGCCATCAAACTTTGCTAATAGTAAATTACATAGATTTAGTAAAAAGTACAGTAATTTAAGTAATAAAGCAATTTTTTTTTATATTAAAACAATTTTTTTTTGTTTATGTAGTATTCCTATTACCTACTTAAAATCACACAATTGATTATGCAAAAATAGAACAGTTTTTAAGTAGATAAATTGTACAACAAAAGAAAATGTAAAAATTTGTAAATGTGTTAATGCAACGGCGATGTAACAGTTGTAATGTAACGGCAATGTAACGAGTGAATGTTAAGGAAATATAACGGTTGTAATGTAACGGTAATATAACTGTTGTAATGTAGCGGATATATAACGACAGCAACGTGACGGCTATGTAATGGTTGTTACGTAGCGGCAATGTAATTGTTGTAACGTTTATTGTATAATCCACAATCATTTTTATGCATTAAACAAACTATTTCTAAAAAACATCGAATTTCTCAAAACTTTTTTTGTGATGTTTTTTTTGGCGATCAATTTTATTAATCATATTTGATAGAATATGTTGGCTTAACAAATGTAATGTAATTCGAATAGCAAACAAAACACTTATTACCATTTATATCACATGTTTACCTGTTTAAAAAATACGCAGTAGTACAATTTTCTCTTTTTTCTGCTTGCATTTGTATTTCTACAAATACATTCAACTTACTGTGATAAGCTTTGCTGGGGGTTCTGAAGATTATAGTACTGCATTTTTTTTTTCTTTAAAAATTCTCAAAATTAAAATCCATAGCTGCTATGAGTAGAAATGAAATCCATATTAAAAATATAAAGATAACTTTAAAGTAAATATCTGCATCAAAAAAGTCTTCTAATAATATCTCAATCTAACAGACTTTATGAGCAATAGCTCCATCTTGTTGTAAGTAGATATGTTGTCTAACCATTAAATTCAAGTTATTCAAGATCTCGAAGTGTAGTTTGTAATACTTCAACATACCACTCGGCACCAGTTAATGCAGTAAGTAAGTAAATAAATAAATAAATTACATTACATTTTAGCGTTACATTTTTGAAGTGAAACTTCTTTATCGGCGTTGGAAAAAATTTTTGCGTCATATTTTACGCGTCACATTTTTTACCGTCAGATGTTTTTCGGTTACGCGTAACATTTTTCCGTTACGCGCCATCTTTTTTGTTGCCCCTACCACGGTTGGTTCAGACGAAGAGTACTTTCAGTTTCTCCAACGCAGTAGGGAGAGCATGTCGCTTATTTCGTTACGCCTCACATTTTTAATTAATACGACTGCTAATTTAATGAACATCAATTAATTGGCATAGAGTATAAATTCTGAAATATGTTATTAATTTTTGTAAATCAATTAACTAATTTTTTATTATAAAATTCTAAAATATTTTTAAATAAATACAAATTGTACAAGGTGTTCAAAGGTAGTAAAATAAATAAAAAGTTCGCCCGCGGGTGGGCTCGAACCACCAACCTTTCGGTTAACAGCCGAACGCGCTAGTCGATTGCGCCACGGAGGCACATACTATAGGTCACAAAACGGATGGTTATAAGGTACACGATCAAAACGTTGCTATAAGATACGATCAATTGTTGTTTTGTAATTAATGGCTTACGGTAACTGAAATATGAAATTGAATCTACAAAAATTAGTTAATTGATTTACAAAAATTTGTATTCATGTTTATGATAATAAAATCCTTTTGTTTAAAATTTATTTAACTTTATTTAACCAATTTCTGAAAAGTTGCATGTAGATCATTTTGCGAAAAATAAGGCCATAAAGAAGTTTCACTTCTTACATGTGTACACTAGTACACGCCCTAATTTTTTTATTTATTTTTCACGTACTGAACAAAAATTTCAATTTTGATTTTTTATTATCAAATAAAAAAATATTTTAATTCTTTTTTTAAACTAATTTTTAAAACCATTGACTGTAAATAAATTTATGGTTATAAAAATTATCAAAAACTAAATCATACGAATATGAACAACTTCATTTATCAATTTTAATTAATCGACCAGTCAAACATAATAGTTTTAATTTTTCAAAAGTAACATTCTTTAAGGATTATATAACCACCTCATATCGCCCGGTTGAAACCCACCGTTTTGTGCCTTGACGTTATATCTGGTCTTCATTCTGTCGCTGGCAATTTGCTTGTTTTTACAGACCGCTTCATGTACTTTGTTTAACTTTTTTATCAATTTGTTCAAGTTTCCAGTCGTCATCAAACATAGTAGTTTCGAGGCATTTGACTTTTTTCATGTTGCGAATAATGACTGCGGTCTAACAAACGTGGTTTTCTGAACAAGGCATCACCGTTCCGATTCCTTGCATTCTAGCAATATATTGATCTATCTCGCAACTTGCCTTTCCGGATTACAATATTGCAATAGCCATTTTGATGCGGCGTAGTCCGGTAAAAATTCTCAAAAATTTTTATACCGGCGTGCATTCACCACACTTTCACTTTTTCTAGTCAGAGTCACGTTTTTACTTAATAAGACTTGCACGACTCTCTTATCTGACAAATAAGAATTTTAAGAGCATCGTTTTACATATCTAAACAGATCCCATGAATTTTTATAACGTTTATTTCTAGGATTTTTTTGTAATGTCAGTTAACTAGTCAAGTACCCAATGGTCACTTTTAACTGTCTATGAGTAGGTATTTCTTTGCTCGTCGCCGTTCGAAGTCTTACTTATACTAGTGATGTCTTCTCATTTTCCAACATGTCAAAATGAATTATGGTTTATGTCGTTCTCATATCAACTTAACACTTTGTTCATGGATTTTGCAATTAAGATAAATGTTGTCTAATTGCGCTATAAAAGATGCAATTTAAATGGTGATCTTTGGTGTATGACTAGATTAACTTAATTCTTGCCTATTTAGGTTAACTCGTTTTAGGTTTTCTTGTCTTTTTTTTTAAGTTTAGTACAGTGTTGTCGTACGTGGCTTATCTTATCGCAATTTGAAGTCATAACTGCTTTTTTTCACAGCATTCGTTGCACTATTTATGTCTGCGCAGATTATTTCATCTTTATATACTTGTTGCAAATAAGAGCGCCAGATCTTTCTAAGTAAAACTTCTGTTTTGATCAAGACAGAAGGTCCAACTTGTAACGAAATAAGGTCCGTAATTATTGTTACGCTGGTTTTTGTGTAACTATAAAAAAAAGATAAGTATGTATGTATAACAACTTTAATTTTAATTTAATAACGGACATTAGGTATTAACAACGAGCACCAGAAATTTTGTAGTACATTATTCACTCTATAAATGGGAAGTATCGGCAACACACAATACATAACTTTACACATAGGGTGTCGATAGTGGAGAAAGTAAGATGACCTATACCTATGGTTCACAGCATGCAACACACAAAATAATTAATGAAACTATTTCAATGATATTGAAACAATTATTGTAAGTTAAAACAAACAAAATTTTGTGAAAGACTTTTCTGACAACGACAAAGGAATTAAATAAAACTTTCCCACAATCCAGTACTTGCCCCTTGAACATAAGCTTTCCAGAATTGTAATCGTTTCATGAAAGTAAATGGTCAATATTAACTCCTCATCGATCGATAATACATCGAAACATGCCGCCAATACGTGGCGGGGCGTGCTATCAAATTAAGAAGAAAATTAAGAAATAATTCTAAAAACTAATAGGAAACGCTTATCCTGTGATCAATAAACTACTAGAAATGCGTTCTCAAATTATAATTTGATTTCCATAAACTCCGATGTTATAAGATTAAAAAGTTATACCATCACAAGCACGATTTTAAGTAGTTGACAGTTTGACGTCTTGACAGGAAATGAAGTAAAACTAAACTCCTTAGAGGGCGTCAAAAATAAAAATCAAACTTTAAGGTAGTGAATAAACAGGGTATTACATTATAAAATTTATGCACATACAAATATAACTAAAATCTTATTTTTTATAACAAATCCATTGATTCCGGGATTTGGTTAAATGCGGCCCACGCATAAAGTGGAATTGTGGTTAAGCAAATGCGGCCCAAGTTTCTAATCTAAAAAAAAGTTAATTTTCCAATATAAATTGAAGTCTGAACAGATCTGGTATTTAATTACAAATTTACGACGGGTTGACCACTGGAACCTATTAACAATGTTTTTTTTTACAAATGAAATTCGGTAAAAATGAATTACAGTATTAATACTATACGAGGTGTTGCGGATTAATTGTAATAGCAAACTGAAGCTTCCAGTAAGTTAAATTTAGGTAAATTTTTAGAAATTAATTTTGGACTGGAATTATTGATTTTAGAGATCTCAGTCTGAAACCAAAGGGTAGCGATGCCAAACGTATTAAAAGATCTTAAGCGTGATCAATCGATGCGCCAATCTCAACTACATTAAGGGTTAAAAACGTGTCTTTAAAAGTAACAGATAGATTTAGCTTACGATCAACGAATTCTACGCCAAACTGGAGCAATTTACTTACGGGACTAAGGTTCAGTGGTTGCAAATAGCACTAGATAAACTAGAAACTTGTGGTCAACACTGAGCGATGGTCTTTTGACGTGACAAAGTTTTTATACATAACGGAGAAAATTAAATACAAAAATTGTGAGAATAGCAGGATTCGAAAGCCGGTTTTTGTTATACCGTATGAGTTGAGATTGTCAGGGTACGATAACAGATATTTATTAGATCGTTTAAATGAATTTACGGTATCAGGATCGGTTCCAGAAAGAGTTAGCCAGATACAAATCATTAAGGTACAAAATATGAATCAAATAGATACAAGTAAAAGATTCTACAAAGACTAGATCGTGAAAGAAAAGGTTTCTACTAAGAAATGGTCGCGGCAGACATGAAAATTTTTAGTTTTGACGGCAGATTTTATTCTGTGTTTCTTTACGTTTGAATGCTTATTAGAGGCTAAGGGCTATGAAGCGGTAGAAGTGGCCCGCAGCCGAGAGTCCAAAGTTCACGCGTAATTGACGCAAATTTATATATAATTTTAACAACTACGGTCACCTCTTTCGTTACAGCGACTGTACTTAATGGTCTGCAACAGAAAATAAATACACGATTTACACGACTAAAATTTCAATTTCAAATATGGATTTTTACTGGACGTTGAAATCTTATTAAACAGGGATAATGTTGATAATAATTGTAAAAGTTTGTGCAAATTTTATAAAACAAATTCTAATGAAATATAACTATATGTATGTCAAAATATGTGACTAAAAGATGCTAGTTGGCTGTAGAAAATAAATTGAACCTAAAACGATAATCAGAGCTTCTTATCTGTAGAATCTTGTATAGAAAAAAATATTTTTTGAAACCTAAAATTTGCATTTCAAATACTCCTTACTATTTTAGTATTAATTGCAAGGTGTGGACGTTCGTTCAGCAAGTTAAAATTAATTTGTACATATCTACAGTTAAAGATAGGACAAGATCGCCTACGTGGCTTAGCATTTTAAGTGTGGAAAGAGAAATAAATAAATATATATGCTTCTATATAATATCTATTAACTGTTTCATTGTTTAAAAAAATAATACGAAATATTTATTAAAATCCTATTGCAAATATGTATGTACATGTATTGAAATTTAACTTACTCCCGTAAATGTCACCCTTGTAAGTATCCAAACGAAAACCCAGTGGCGTAACATAACATAAAACAAAAATTACTATTAATAAGATAAGCGTTTGTGATTAAAAATTTTTGCGTTCGTAAAAAATTAAACATAGGTCCAATAAACCTGCAACCAAAAGTTCACTAAAAAACAAATAAGCACGACAATACACAGAAAAAGCCAACTTAAACAACACAGTCATAGCAAACACACATTAAACATTAACCTTAAATCTGCACAAAGCATTTCAAGACGGCAATAATAAAATAAAAAATTTAAATAAACCAGAAAAACAAAGCAGCTATAAAAAGACAAGAAAACTATACAGTAAAATTTGAATTGTTAATTTCGCGTATCGCAATTTTATAAAACAAAATATTCAATAATTTATATATTAAATTATAAAATATTTTTGTGTTTTATAAAACATGTTTTATTATTTATTTTTGTAACATTATAAATGTATATAAAATATAACAAAACATGCAGTAAAAAACGAAAGTTTTTTAATTTTCCATTTTCAATCTTGTAGAACAAGAACGCTCCGATACACTCTTAAGGCGTGCACTCACAGAAAATTGATTATTTATATACGTTCTAAACCTGAGCAAGCATCAATATTTTATTTTCACTGTTGTGTTTTTTAAATTACTTTTACAATAAAAATTTTTGAATTAATTTATTAAAACATCTTTAACTTTGCTTTCTATTATACTAAACACAAATTTTCTAAAAAGAAAAGAAAAGTTTTATTGATTGTAGAAAAGTAAATGGAATTACAATTGGATACCTTTTCCATTATTCAATATAAAAAAACATTCTTACACAAATAAAAGACACAAATTACTTTATCCTTTGGATGTAGCTTTTACGTTTCTTATGGACTCGGCATTTAGTTCGCTAAAAGGTTTCCTATTTAATGAATCTCTTATCGAATTTCTAACACTTTTTTAATCTGTACTGTTTAAATTAATCGGGGTACAGTAAACACGCATAAAGCTTACTTTAACAAGAAAACTAATTCGTAAGTTTTGTTTTCTGATATTATTACTTATTTTTGTGAATGTATTGTCATAAACGTTCTTAATTATTAATATAAAAACTATAATATAAACAAATTTAATTATTAAACTAATTTAAAATTATCTTATTTTTACTTGTATTTTTGTTTTTCTCATTTATATTTTTAAATTATTTATGCTTACAAGAGTTTCTTTAGTAATTTAAATAAATATTTAAGTGTTTACTTAGTTAACATTAAACTTTATTAAATAATCAAAGACTACGAACATTTACTAAAAACCGTAAGTTCTATGCAAACAAAACTGGTGACGTTTTTTAAGATGTTTAATTAGCCCTAGAACCACAACGTGGCGTCGCCGATGACCTGGTAAAAATTACATCTCCTGTTTACGCAGACGCTAAATGTCGTAGGTTGCTTAGACTCTCGGTACCTTTGGCAGTTAGTGTGAGCAAATGGATGGCAGAAAACGTAAATTGACTGAAAGGGTGTTAGAAGAAATTGTAATGCAAATTCAAAATGGCAAATATGAGGATGAGAATGATTATGATTTCATTGAAAGTGAAGGAAGCGAAACTGAAGATCTATAAGAAACTGACATTGTGGAAGATGACGTATTTGAAGCCTTTACCGCACAAAATCCCGTAGAAAAGGTAGATTTATTTGACGTTTCATTACCATCAACAAGTCGTTCTGCCCCTAAACGAAGACGAGTGGTATATTCAAAAAATCGTCATAAGTGTTACTTGAATAATTTCCATGCAAAAAATACAAAAACTTCAAAGAAGAATGTAGTGCTTCATTTACCTGGACCAAAATCTGCAAACAGAAAATTAACCTATGTACGCAACATTTAGAATTCATTTTTTACAGACGAGATTCTCGATGTAATTGTCAAATACACTAACCAAGAAATTCAAACTAAAAAGGCGTGTTACAATACTGAACAACGCTATATAGACGAAACTAACAAGGTTGAAATTTGTGCATTATTTAGCCTTGTTTATCTCAGTGACGTTATGAAAAAAGCGCATCTAACACTGTCAGACATATTTTCACCAAAATTTGGACCGCCGATTTTCCGAGCAACGATGTGTAAAAACCGTTTTGAGTTTTTGGTCAACTGTTTGAGATTTGACGATAAAACCACCAGGGATGAGAGGAAAAGTACCGACAAATTTACTGCTATAAGACAAATTTGGGATGTTTTTGAACGACAATGTAGGCAAAACTATACTCCTTCAGAACATGTAACAATAGACGAAACATTGTTGGGTTTTAGGGGTAGATGTCCTTTCAAAATATACATGCCCAACAAACCTGGCAAGTATGGTTTGAAATTGGTCACTACATGTGATGCGAAGACTTTTTATATGTGCTCGGCAAAGCCGTATATTGGAAAAGAAGTCAGAGACCAAACTAATTCTATTCCAACACAATACGGCTTACATCTAACTACAGAAGTTCAAGACACAAATCAAAATTGTACGATGGATAATTGGTTCAGCTCTAACCATGGTAGGCACTTTGAGGAAAAATAAACCTATTATACCAAACCAACTGCTAGAAACAAAAGGGGAAGAAGTGAGTTCTTTAATGTTTGTGTATGATAAAAATACTACTCTTGTTTCTTATGTGCCTAAAAAGAATAAACCTGTTATTCGTTTGTCAACGATGCATACACATGCATATTGATGATAAGACAAAGAAACCTGAAATAATCCTATTTTATAATCAAACGAAAGGTGGAGTCAATACATTCGATCAACTTTGTCATTTGAGTACTGTTTCCAGAAAGACTCGCAGATGGCCCCTGAGGATATTCTATGGTATGCTTGACATCGCAAGGGTCAACTCTTATGTCATTTACAAATTTAATGTAAATGACGACAAAAAGAAACTTCGTGTTTTCTAAAGGATTTCTCATTCTTGAATCAGAACCATCAGTTACACGTTCTTTAGGTCGGTGTGATTATTGCCCTCGCAAAAAAAATCGCAAAGCACGTAATAAATGCAAGCACTGCAGTCGAAGTGTATGTGTAGAACATCGTCTTACCATTTGTATGAACTCCAAGTAAGACACATGTTTTGGTGAAATAGTGATAAACTAGAATCTTATTAAGACATTTACAAAAAGTGAATATATTTTTTTGTCTCTATTACCTACTTAAAATTTTTTTTTCATTTTGATATTATTTTTAAGTTAAAAACTTTCTTTGTTTATGTTTTGTTAATCGTAATTAAAGAGTGACACATTTTTTGACCTTCACTGTTTGTGGATGATGTATAAAAGTTTGTTAAATAACAAATTCAATTTTTATTACGCCAATACAAATCAGAATATGAATTTATTTTGTGGAGTCCAATACGACGCCACGTTGTGGTTAATGCGTCACAAACACCACGTTGTGGCTCCAGGATTAGAGTACAAAATAACTTATAGAGTGTTTTTTATCAAGAAGAGATTAAGTTTGAGTCTTACTAACAATATAAAAATTAGTAAAGTCTTTTAAGAACACATACTTGTAAAACAATTTAAATGTTTTATAGTAAATCACACGAGTAGTTTGGCATTTAAAACTTAAAAAAAAACGTTTGTAAGCAAATACCAACATGCGTTAGATCTAATTTATTTATTTTGATTTAAAAAAATTTAAATAATATAAAAGTACAACTGTGTTTTGTATCTACTTGTAAAGTAAAAAAATTGGGATACATACAACTCAAACAAGAAATCGAAAAAAACTAAAGCATAAAAACTATAAATACATATACCAAATTTCGTCTTAATCAGTCAAATATAATTCTAACAACTTTTCTTGTTTATGGTTTACAATTAATGTTTTAACCACCAGAGGAGATCTAGACTTCCAATTTGGAAAATGGACACAAATTTATTTTTGCAAGCGGGTTAGAAAAGATAATCCTGAATTTGAAGATTGGGCTATAGGTTAATTAAATCAACAAAATCTAAGCCCACATGCAGAGATCGCTAGAGTTAACTAAAACAACAAAATCTAATTTCACGTACAGAACTCGCTGTCTTTTTAAATCTGAAGACGATGTCTAAAAAATCGGTTTAATGATACAGTTGCCTAGATTAAAAAAAGCAAAAAAAAAATTAAAAAAATATAAATGAGTCCCAGCATTTATTTAGATCTAGCTTAAAACACAATGTATACCTAACTTACCTAATATATTATTCAGGCAATAATAAAATCCGGATTACGTACAGCACATTAAGCATCAAGCATCAGATGCAGATTTGTTGTTTTTTTTACGATGTCTTGTCATCAAGAGCGTCGCATATTGGTACGAGAGTATCGCTTTGAAAATTTAAATGACGGTCATGCTTCTGTGTACAACGTGTCTCACAAATTGGTTGCAGTGAGGTTCCACCTCATCGTCATCTTCAATCAGTTATTGTTATTTTTTGTGTGCACTGCTGTACATAGACCTCCCCTAGTTGATGCCATATGGTTCAGTCTTGAGCTGCTCCAATCCAGTTAGTTGCTATGCGCTTTATATCGTCTAGCCATCTGGTTGGTGGTCTACTTCTATTTCTTTTGTCTTTTTGTAGTCTCAATTCCAGAACTGTCTTGAATCATCTATCATTCTTGAATCTATATGCTTTGCCTATTTTACATTGCCATTGTTATTTGCTTTATTATGTCAAACCAGCCTGCTTCTTAGTCTGATAGAAATCCAATTTATTTGCAACCTTCATGTTACGATTTTTATAAAAAGCTTATATAAGTGAGTCAAAAGACTAATTGGTTTTTGAGAACAGTTTTATTGCTTTTTTTGAGGAGTCAAAGTCACTTTTACAGACTCAATCACTATGACATTTTCCCCCGGAGCTTTTTGGCATGTCCTTAGATCCTTGGTTTATTATGTCTTTTTTTTAGAGAAGCTCTTTTGTTTGTCTTTGTTGCTGCTTTTATACAGCTCTTGATAAAATGCTGTGGCTATTTTCATCAGTTTGCCACGATTGGTTTCCAACTGTCCTTTGTCATCCTTTATTTGAACAAATTTTACTCTACCGTTTTCAAGTCTTCTTTTTAAAACCTCCAAACTTTTGTTCTTTTTTATAGTCTGCGTTATTTAGTCTGTATTATATCTCTTGATGTTTTTTTTTATAGCCTTTATTATTTGTTTATTAAACTCTCTGTATTGATTTTTGTTGGTATTGAATCGTCTTGTTTGTTTTGTATTATCGCTAATCTTACTTATTTTTTGTTTTGGCTTGTTGCCACATTCCTTTTCTGCTTTTTTAGTTGCAATTTTATCGTTTATTTTTTTTACGTTGGTGCATTTCTCAGTTTGATTATTATTTAACTCTGTTGTTATAATATGTGCGTATCTTGTCAAATCTATAAAACAATTCCATGCTTTGGGTTTTTGTTTTCTGACCATTTTCATTCTTTATAGCTTTATATTCATTCTAACTGTAGGTCTCACCATTCGATGGTCGCTAATTTGTTTAAAACGTTTACATTTTTTATTATTTGCATTTCGTTTCAATTCCAGGTGTTCGTAAAACGTTAAAAGTTTTCGTCGTCATGGTTTGTGGTGGGGCATATACTTGAATTATTTTTAGTTGTTACTTTAAGCTTATTTCAATTATCAAGTATATTATGCGTGAAGATATGTTTTTTACTTTGATAATGTTGTCAATACGTTTTTTATTTATAAAAAAACTAAGTCTACCATATGATTTACCTACTTCTCTCGTGTGGTATAGTATATGTCCTGATCTAAGAGTCATTAACTTCTCACTTCGTTTTCTTAATTTACAAAGTCCGATTATATCCCACTTTATATACCTAATTTCTTCTTGTATTTCTTCTATTTTGTCTTGCGCTAACAAAGTTTTTGTGTTGTATGTTGCAATATAAAGCGTTTTAAAGCTTTAGCTTTTTTTAATGAAACTTATGTCCTCCCCAGAATTTTTGGGATAGACTGATCTATTATCAGTGTGGGATTTAGGTTTTGATGGCTTACTCACCTAGGGTAATTGTGTTTTAAAATTTGACAATTGCTTATAAAACGTACAACAAGAATGGATTGTTTTACTAGCCCCGTGGTATAAAGTAACTTACACAATAATAAAAATTCGTTAATAAAAGATTTAAGACGTAAACAAATTAGCCAAAAAAATTGATAGAGCGCCAAACAAAATTAAGACGTTAAATAAGTTTCCGACCTTTGTTCACGAACACGTCTGGTATTACTTTTAGGAAATAATAACACAAATGTAAAATTATATTGGGACAAAACATAGACAACGCAAGGTGTCATTAAAATACAATTAAACAACAAAAATATTATAAACATAATAACAAAATTAAACTAACGGAAATGAATAATAATTATTTAACCAAGAAAATTAATAATGAAGGCAATTAATAATTAAAACATTTTTATGCGCGAGCAAGCACAGCAAGCGAGAGCGTTAATGTTGTCGAGATTATTAATCGCATATTATCAAACAAGTTGATTTTTAAATTTTTCGGTTGATCGTATATTATTAAATTATGCATTTATTTATAATTTTACGGTAGTGGAATTTTTAAGTAATGCGAATGCTATATAACCTCAACGCGTCAATTAAATTTTAATTAGATTGATGATAATAAGTTTTGAAAATATCAATGATTGCAACATTTTTTTAGTTTTATGTAATTAACAGTATTGCTAGGAAATCAAAAAGTTTTTTTTTATGAACAGAAAGGTAATCGTGCGATTGTTTTTTTTATACACAAAAACAAAACTTGATGTAAGAAGCAAATCAAAATTATTTATAAAGCAAATAAGGTAAATGTTTATACGTTTAAAAATCGTTTGTAAGTATCAAATATTGTTATAAAGAATAAAACTATAAGCTGACTAGAAAACATTAAAAATCTACGGTAAAAACAATGGTAATTTTAATACATATTTACTTCTGTAGATAAGAAAGTTTTAACAATAAACATTTTAGTTTGAAAAATATAAGTGAAAACTAATTACAACGGTAAACCAGATGTCATATACAAATTCTTACAACAGATTAGGTTTGTACACAAAAAACGCCACTATATTGTAGTTTAGTGTATTTGCTACTGAATGATGCTCTACAGAGAAACAAGAAACTATTTCACCTACTTATAGATTAAAGATATATTTACCTATATATTATAATGTTGTGTTATTTTTGTTTATCACAATATTTACATAATGGCAAGTTCAAAAAAAGAATCTGATATGTATCACACAGAGGAATTTATAATTGTTTGTTGGTATTATAGATTTGTGATGATATTAACAATAAGATAACGTTCTACATCGCAGTTTTTAAATGAACAGTATGCAAAAAGCTGAATTTTACTAACACAATTGTTAGTAAAACTTATTTTGTTTATGATTTACTAAAATAATGCTGTTCACTAACTTATCGTTACAATCAGAATCCGATAAAAGTTGATATGTAGTTTAACAAAGCATAGTGACCAATGTTTAGCAAATTGGTAAAGATGTAAGAGAATTGGATTCTCAGATGAAGAAAGCAATATTGATAAAGTAACTATGACTATTGCTTTGTACAAGATTTACGTTATTTATTGTAGTAAACTAAAATCTATTTATAATTATTGTTATATGTAAGTTACATCGGAAGTATCTGCCGATCAAACATTATTAGCGGAAACTAGTGCAGTGACCGAAGGAATTTTAGAATAAGCATAATTATAAGAGTTTATTTAAGGAAGTGAAAATTAATAGAAAAGCATTATTAGTTTGTCTACCGATTATTCACGTTATACGTTTAAATTTATATTAAATTTGTAACAAATAAACTTTTTAAAAATAAACATTATTAAAACAAAAACTTAATTGGCGCAGTCGGTAGGATTGAAGTGACACGATTCGAAAAGTGCGAGGAATCGGCGAATTTTAATTCCCTAGTCAAATAAACGAACTCGAAAACGCGATAATTAACCCATCGGAGTGACCAATAAAAGTGCATCCCAGCATCGGTTGACGAGGACCTTTAGAGATATCGCAAAAATACGTTCAAACAGCAACCAGGAGCAGTCCGAATAACCATCAAAAAGTGCATCGCTGCATTGGTTGAAGATCAGCTCCAAGGAACGAACGAGTAACAAGAACAGAAGAAAATTATAATAAGGTAGGACAAGCTAATTTTCACATTATTAATCGTAACTAAAAGGTACTTCCTTTCAATTACTTAATGTAATATCTTCCACTAATTGGAAATTGCACGTGCATATTTAATTAATAGAAACAAAAAACGTTAGAGTAAATTTAAAACTCGCGTTAATTTAAATATAAAAATCTGGAGGATTTAGTAAATTCCTTAAATTCATTAACAATAAAAAATAAGATGACTAACCCAATTAATTATCAATTATTTAAAATTGAACTCGATACTATTCCTGTCTTTGAAGGGAAAGAAACTCAAATAAATGCATTCTGTAAAGCATGCGATAATATTGATGTTAGATATAAGGCCGTCCCAGAAGTACAAACGGTTATTAGAGCAGCTATTTTTTCAAAATTCAAAGGTAGAGCATCGGAAATATTATCTCCTCGCGACGATTTAAACGATTGGACTCAAATTAAAACCGCAATCATTGAACATTTTCAGATTCGCGCGACTTAGAACAATTAATAGTAGAATTTAGTAATATGAAAATGAATAAAAACGAAAATTTAATAGAGTATGGAAATAGGATTAGAATAGCGTTAGGAAAATTAATTGCCAAACTAAATTTATCAAAGTTGGAGCATAAACCTCTTCGACAGGAAATGTTAACCACAAATGCGTTAGATAGGTTTTTAGTCACCATTCCATATCAGATTGCTATGCAAATTCGTTCACGAAAACCTAACAGTTTAGAACAAGCCATCACGTTTGCACAAGACGAAATTAATTTTGCGCAACGTTCTGGAAGTTATTTAAATGTATTAAGTAGCCCCACAAAATCATTTGTAAAACCACCTTCTTCTAACTCTTTTTCGAAACAAATGTATAATTCCAAACCAGTAGCTCAAATACCCCATACTCAATTTCAAAGTAATTTTAGACAAGGAAATCAACAAAGGTATTTTCAAAACAAACCACAAATTCAACAATTTTCTACATCAAATTCAAACGTTTTCAGACCTAACCAAAATTTTAATTTGCCTAAACCGACACTAATGTCTGGTATTTCTACCGTAAAAAATTATCTACAAGAAATTGATTCTGGATCAATCGTGTACGATCCAGAAACTAATCAATATTACGCCCCTATTAACATTGAACAAAACGACGCTAATGAGCCTTCAGCAACTATTAATGACTCGACAAATAACTCGAACGACGAAACTGAATCGGACATAAATTTTTTAGAAGTTTCCTCAATGACCGAATCAAGTTGACACCATGTTTACCTTATATTAAGTTAAATAATCCTCCTTTAAACATTCTCATTGACACAGGCAGCAAAATAAACATAATCGATCCTAAAATAATCACAAAATTTTATCCTAATTGTACTCAGCCCACAAATTTAAAAATTAACACCGCTAATGGCACAAGCACTATGAAAACATTAGCTGGTATTCCTTGTTTCAAAGAATTTAAGGCATTCGGAACTTTAAAATTCATTGTTTTAAATTTTCATGAATATTTTGACGCATTAATTGGTATTCGTGATCTAAAAAAGTTGAAATTTAATATAGATTTGGAAAATAACCTATTAACACGTAGCGATGGTAATAATTTTGTTTTGCATTTTAATAAACCCACAAAAATCAAAATTCCAGCGCAAATTAAACAAATTCACACATTGGCCTACACTAAACCAAATCGAGACATTTTTATACCTCAACAAAAATTAAACAGAATAATAATAAACGAAGGACTATATATGTATAAAGTATATAATGAAAATGTAAACCTTTTTATTAGAAAATCCCACTAACGTAAAACAAAAACTAGAAATTAACTCAGAAGAAATTTAACCACTCAGTATTTCCTCAACGGGCGACAATAAAAAATTTAAACTATTTAATTAAGATGAACCACAAGAATTTAGAAGAGAGAAAAACAATAATAGGATTATGCAAAAAATACATCAACATTTTTAAAACACCAGAAGAAGAATTGACGGCTACAAATGCAATAAAACACAGCATCACCACCAAAGACGAAGACCCTATATTTTGAAGATCATACCGAACTCCATTTACAAACAAGGAAAAGATAAGAAAGCACATAGACGAAATGTTACAACAAAAAATTATAAGACCAAGCAACTCACCATGGGGATTCCCTGTACATCTAGTAAAAAAAAAGGCGGATGCATCAGGAGTAGAAAAAACACGAATGGTGATCGATTACAGAAAATTAAATGCTAAAACAATCGATGATAGGTACCCATTACCCAACATAGAAGATATATTAGACAAGTTAGGAAGAGCACAATATTTTAGCGTTTTAGATTTATCCTCGGGATATCATCAAATAGAGATGGAAACAGAATCAAAACGAAAAACGGCGTTTAATACCGAATTTGGTCATTTTGAATTTAATAGAATGCCATTTGGATTAAAGAACGCCCCGGCCACATTCCAACGACTAATGAATAACGTTTTAAACGAATTAATCAACACTCATTGTTTAGTTTACTTAGACGATATAATTATTTTTTCACCAAATTTGGAAGAGCACAGGAAATCTTTAGAAAAAGTATTTCAAAAATTACAACTGCACAACTTGAAACTTCAATTAGATAAGTGCGAATTTTGTCAAAAAGAGACCGAATTTTTAGGACACATTATTACAAGCGAAGGTATCAAACCAAATCAAAAAAAAATCGAAGCTATAAAAAACTACCCAATCCCGCGGACTCAAAAAGAGATAAGAGGATTTTTAGGACTTGTTGGTTACTACCGCAAGTTCATTAAAGATTTTGCAAAAATTACACGACCCTTAACTAAACAACTAAAGAAAAACGTCGAAGTTAAGATTGACGAAGAATTTATAGAAACGGTAAACAAATGCAAAACTCTTCTAATGAATGATCCTATTTTAAAATACCCTAATATGGACAATGAATTTACATTAACAACAGACGCCTCTAATGAAGCGTTAGGAGCAGTATTAACCCAAGAAAACCACCCGGTAGCTTATGCATCCAGAACACTAAATAAAGCTGAACAAAACTACAGCACAACCGAAAAAGAATTATTGGCAATAGTATGGGCAGCGCAACACTTCCGACCATATTTATACGGAAACAAATTTATCATCGAAACGGACCATAAACCACTAACCTGGTTGTTCTCATTAAAAGAAGCCAATTCTAAATTAACACGTTGGAAATTAAAATTAATGGAGTATAATTACGAAATCAAATATAAAAAAGGAAAAGAAAACTATGTAGCTGACGCTTTATCAAGACCCCCAAAAGAAGTGTACATCAACGATCGGGATTTAGACAGTTTGATAGCAAATGCAGAAGCACCTTCGGACGAAGACATCGAGGAATTAGACAGAATATTGGAAAGTTTAGGACCAGAAGAAAGAGACGATAACGCAACAATTCACACATCAACGGGAAATGTACAAATAGATATCCCTTATAAAGAATCATCATTGAATGTAGCAAAGAATCAAATTATTTTTGATATCCACAATAGCTCATTTCATCCAATTATAAAACACATTGATCTCTTTAATAATTCAAAAAAAAGGATTTATTGTAATTTACCACTTGCACTTAATAATAATGAAGTTTTAAACGTTTTAAAAGAAATTATTAAACCAAATGTTACTATAAGCATTTATTTTAAGAATCGAAATATGGAACGTGACATTTTAAAAATCATAAGAGAAAATTTCAATGACTTAATAAAAATAAACGTTACTAATAAATTCCTAGACGACATAGAAAATCTAGAAGAACAAACAAAATTAATGAAGTACTATCATACGGGAAAAACTAAACATCGTGGAATAAACGAAACTCATAAATCGCTAAAGCAGTTATACTATTGGCCTAGTATGGAGACAGACGTGACAACCTACATCAATAATTGCGAGACGTGTAATCTAGCTAAAGTAGACCGCAACCCTCAAAAGTTACCAATAGCGTTAACCCCAACTCCCGATAAACCTTTTCAAACTTTACATTGCGATTTATTATTTATTAATCAAAAAATAATACTAACAATGGTGGACGCTTTCTCAAAGTACGCCCAAGCCTACGTTTTACCAGATCGGAATTCAAAAACGATTTTAGAATACTTTACCCTGTATATGTCTCATCACGGCATTTTCTCTAAATTAATCACCGACAACGATCCGGCATTTTGCAGTAACTTAATGTCCGAATTTTTCAAGGTTCACAAAATTGAACACCACAAAACCTGTACAGAAAATTCTAAATCAAATGGAATAGTAGAAAGGTTCAATTCAACGCTCATTGAATCATTACGCGTAACAAATATTGAGAAATCCCAATTACCCTTTGAAACGCAAGTACATTTATCCGTCATTTCTTACAATAATAGTATACACAATACTACTAAATTTACCCCATTCCAAATAATCAATGGTAACGAACAACATATTTTACCGTTTGACCGGACAACTAACAAAATAACAGAAGACTATATAAACGAAAGAAACAAAATTATGAATCTTATCAACCAACAAGTTAAAGATAATATACTAAAAGTCAAAGAAAAAATACAACAAAAACAACCCGAACGATCCTTGCAAGAAAAGTCACCAGAAGCAATTGTTTATGTACGAAGAAACGCGCAAACGAATAAACTAAAGCCCTATGCCGATAAAATAAAGTTACAGGATGTAACAGACAATACGATTACATTTAAAAATAAAAAGAAACAAACTAACAAAATTAAAAAGGGATTTAATAAAGAAAAATAAAAACATGTATCTTTACAGGATGAAGACGGCAATCCTTTTGACCCTGGCCCTAGTACTAGTAAAAACGGAAATCCAAGTCAAACCTATAAATAACTACATATTACCCATAGAGTTAGGCAAAGCATATTACCATTTATTTAATCATAAGTTAGTTTTTATTTTAGGACATAAAACTATACATTCACTAGTTACTAATTTAACAAAACAGCACGAGCTAATATATCAGAAATTTTTAGAATTTAAACGAAATAACTCTCAAAATTTAGCTAACGAACATGATGTTAATATCTTGAAAATATTAAAACAAACAAAATTTCAAATTCAATCAATCTTTACAAAAATCGAAAACCTAATTTCTTTTAAACGGAACAAAAGATCGCCTTTTAATTTCATTGGTAAGGTATCAAAATGGCTTTTTGGAACAATGGATGATGACGAGAGACAAGAAATTTATAATGCCATAAATTCTTTGACAACCAACCAAAATAATATTATAAATAATGTAAACAGTAAAATCACTTTATTGCAAAACATGTTCGACCAAATAGAAACACTTAGAAATAAGACAAACGAAAACATGGTATCTATTGAAACTTATTTAAATTCAATGAATAGCAAAATTAAAGACTTCAATCATTACATAGTGATGCTCGAGACAGTAGACATTTTAGAAAACAACATAAACGATGTAGAAATTTTCATAAACGAACTGCAGCAGTCAATCATATTAGGTTTTAGGAATCAATTGCACCCTTTCCTTCTACGTTATTCTCAAATAAGCAAAGAACTAAATCACCTAAGATCTTTATACCCGAATGGAATAATAAAACTAATCAATAATCATTATTATTATTCAATATTGTCTGTAAAAATTGGATTAGATACCGCAAACATTATCATATCTATAGAATTTCCAGTAGTGGAAGATAACAATTCAACCCTGTACAAAATTGTAAAAGTACCTTACCAAAACACGTATATTTTAGAACAATGTGATTATTTAGTGTGGTCATACAATAAATTAGCTTGTGTTACCGATTATTTCTTAATAGAAAATAAGTATATAGTTAAGCACAGTAATAAACTAAAGAATATCGACAATAATAATTGTATTAATAATATTTTACGAAACAATGTCAAAAATTGTACGGTAATCCAAGTGGAACAATCCACAACTCAATTACAAGCATTAAGCAATGCCGATTATTTATTAATAACTAATAAGTTAAATTTATTACAATATCAATGCCAAACAAAAGGGACAATTAAGATAAGTCAAAATTCATTAATTCAACTACCTGTAAATTGCTCGATTGAATTTAATAATCAAATGTACATTAACGCAAAAGACGAAATGTCCAGAGAAATGAAACTCCCTGAATTATCACAGCTCAAATTCGAAAGTATCGTTATTAATCAAAAACCTTTTGAATTAACAAAATTTAATTTGGCCGATAATTTCAAAAAGCAACTGATGCAAGATCAATTAATACGCCCAATTAAGAGTCCCTTACAAATTAAGCTGCCCTTCTATGTATCAATAGTATTTGTAATGATCATTGTTATTTTTGTATTATATAAGTTTAAAATTAAGATGTGCGCGAATAAAGTGAAAAAGTTTAAAGTTAAAATGTGCGGAAAGAAAGTGAAAAACCTGAGGACAGTTTTGACCCGCCATGGAGGAGTTACATCGGAAGTATCTGCCGATCAAACATTATTAGCGGAAACTAGTGCAGTGACCGAAGGAATTTTAGAATAAGCATAATTATAAGAGTTTATTTAAGGAAGTGAAAATTAATAGAAAAGCATTATTAGTTTGTCTACCGATTATTCACGTTATACGTTTAAATTTATATTAAATTTGTAACAAATAAACTTTTTAAAAATAAACATTATTAAAACAAAAACTTAATTTGTATATAACATACAAACGTGATAACTTTGACATTAGGCATGTTCAGCAAAAGCAACTGACTCATCGATAAAAACCAATTGACAGTTTGTGTGTTCATAATCGTCAGATGATTGACCACAATTTATTATTAATAAGAACTTTATTTGTTAGCTTTGTTTAGCAACTTTGTAACTGTAAATTATATGCTGCTTAACTTTTTATAATTGTAAACAACCTAATTAAAATATTTAATTATAATAATGCACATGTGAGTTTTTTTTTATTTTTTATTTTAAAACGCCAACTAATACAGTTTACGTAACCTTATAAAAATCTTAATTCTCTTCTACGATTTTATTAGTTAAAAAAAATCAGACAGTAATAGAAATTCGTTGATTTTATTGGTTTAAAAGAAGATTGGTAATAGAGGCTATTACCGGTCTACTTTTGATACATTATTATACCTTAATATAAGTATAAACAAACGATCAACGGAAAATTAAGTTACGTAACGATATATAAAGCTTTACATAAACTGCTTTAAACACAATTTATATAATACAAAAATATTTGAGTAAAAATAAACAAAACAAAAGATTGCACAAATAAAATTATGAAAATCAAATATATTTAACATTTGTAAGGACTTTGTTTTGCGTAAGTATACGATTTGAAATATGAATCAATAATTAATCTATTAAATTATAACAGACAAAATAATCAAATTAAATTAACTTAATGATTAAAGTCATTTTAAGTAAATTATAAATATCTTGAGTTAACTTCGAAGAAGCTTCCAGTGAACTAGGTTTCAAAGTCGACGTTTATACATTAATTCAGCTTGTATCGGAAAAGTTCGAAATTAGATTATGCTAACAACGAAACAAAAAACATCTACTAAACATAACCTTCCTTAAAAGATTGTGTTTAACATGAAGAACATCATAAAGTCGTAAAATACAAAACGTAGCTCATCAACGTCTTTAACACAACTTCATGTTTAGCATATTAAAACGTGCCACCGCGGAATGTTTATGTTTCGTAGTTTTTTAGTTAAAACTTTGCAGCAACTGCAATTGCCTGCTACATCATTTTTCACCAATACTTATAACATTTTTTTTAATTTTACTGAAGACAAAATTAGGACGTACAAGCTTATAAAAGAGTTAAACAAAAACAATAAACCACACAAACATGTAGGAGAAAGCATAACGTAATTAAAACACGTGTAAACAAATAGGAATAAAAATATTCTATAACAAATTTAAACTTATCACATACAACAAACTGCTTAATTCCCAAAGCAATAAATAAAATAATTAAATTTCAATAATATTTAAAACATTAGTATTTTAGATCTTAATGATTTTTTACGTTCAAAGTTTTTTGTCAGTTATTGACTTTTTAGAAAGATAAATTGTTAACTTCAAAAAAATGTTTAAATAAACGTAGTTGAATGATTTGATAATTCGTGCTTGTAATTAGTCGTTTAACTAAAACCGCTCGAAGTAAATCATTTAACTAAAAACAATTAAATTACATTGTTTAACCGAATATGATTAATTGAATCTTAAATTATACGATTGGTTAATAAAAAATGGTTTAATTAACTATTTAACCAAATCGAAACAGTATAGAAATCTAACATTTCTTTATCTCACATCATTTTATAGTACAGCGTAAATCGTTTAGTAAATAACTAACATAGACATAGCTTTTCTTTTAACACTCGACAACTTAACAAACACCGTTTGTAACCTGCGTTTGAATTTTCGTAACTACTTGTTACGGTAATTTTCATTAAGTACGCCTTTGTTGTTACGGTTGAAATCTTCATTAGGTACGCCTATGGATTTTCGACGTGAAATTAGATTCGAGTTTTGACATCCGCTAACTATCCTTTACGCGTGACTGTCATTTACGACGTGCTCTTCAACTTGGAAACTACTTGAAATGGCCGGCGGATTGACAAGTGAACATTTTCTACAATTATACACCATCATGGTGACCAATCTATAAATGAAATACACTTAAAATTCGTTTGCGTCGTCACCGGGTAAGATTGGAACATTCATTTATTAAAACTTTGTTGTAATTTCCGGTATTTTGACAGCCATTCCGCCACGTGCGAATACTTATTCCTAATTGTTAATGGTTAATGAGGAGTCCATTTCGAATAACTATCTCGTCAAACAAATATTCTATGAGGCATACGACTTATGGCAAAAATCGAATGTATCGATGTTAACTAAGAACTGTCGATATCCTACTCAGGCAGCAGATACCTGCGTAATCATAGAAAAGGGGTACCACAGCATATAACAACCGGTTTATTTTCTTTATATTTGTTTGTATCTTAATTAATAATTGTTATAGATGTGATTTCGTGAGACATTAGCTTGACACGGTTTGCGATTCAAATTGTTTGCAGGTTGTGTGTCGGGGGAACGTACGTTCTTCACACCAAAGGAACCACCTGTATTTATTGGTAAGTGATCTTATTTGTTTTATTACGTGGTCAAACGGGTCACTCACGAGACTTTTGTTATTAATTCTATAATTATCACTATCGTTGTTTACGAGTTAAGTAATAAATTTTACTTATGCCAAGTTGTGCATGCTGTGTAATACCGATTGATAAACATTGATGCTATATTAAGTTTATACGCTGTGTTAGGATAAGTTAACATTAGCGTAGTACGGTCTTATTTCTGTATTTGATTGTCAGTAATGCTATTATACTAATTTATGTAAACGTTATTTACTACAAACTATTCTTCGCTATAGATTCTTATGGTAGTGTACTTATGTACGGTGTGTTGCCTATGCTACTGGCATTTTCTTTGTATTTAATAGCCATTATATTCTGTGATAAACCTCAGTGATTCTACATTAAAATTGTTATGTTGGTTAAATATTCTTTTATGACAATACACCTGTTTCCTATGGCCATCGTATTAACTAATTGCTTCTGACTACTCGAACAGCTGAGTAGAGGAATTACGGACCTAACAACTAGTTGCAAGTTTCTTCCCATTCTGTTGTGAGCAGGCAGACGTGACTTTGGGGAAGCTCTGGCGCCCTTATATATCTCTTCAATTTATGTATCTAGGAACCCCCCTCTCTCCGACGATTGAGAGTTGGCCGTGCAGGTTCGTAAAACCATCAAAACTTGTAACATACTTATAACTAACTAATTTTTAAAATACTTTGTCAGGTAAATCATGTTCTAGTGCTTTTCGTTAATTTTCTGTTTCATTGACGTATTTTAAATTATCTTTGTCATTTCAAATGTTGTTTATTTTAAGTTAATTTTTGTTTTAGTAAATGTATGGTTGTTAAAAACATTTGTTTATTGCAAAATTTGTATTTCTTTTGTTAAACGGTGTTTATGTTACCGACTTGTTTTGGCAATTAGTATTTTTGTTTGACAGAAAAATTCTGTTATTTTAGCTGTAATCGGACTTTAAGGTTTTGTTCCACAAGAAATATTTCTCTTTTATCATTTTAGCATTTTAATCACAGGGAATATTATAAAAACTTTATATGCAGTACGTGTAACGTTTATAAGATAAAAACATATTTAGCTATTACTTAGTTGACTGTCGATTCTCGTTTTATTATTACACCTTAAGAACTATTAACTTTAAGCTAATTCGGGATGTGCTCTTGCTTTTGGTACAAAATGGTTTGGTGATAATTTAAATGAAAAAACTTAGTTTTGCTAATGTTTACAAAATTCACCAAAAATCAGTTTACGTTCTTTTCAGCGAATTGTGTTTAATTTCAATCTTTCGATACGCAATTCAAAAACGCCTTCCAACAGATTCTTTAACGTCGTACAGAGCATTGTATTTTTTTGGCATATTTAAGAGACTGCGGCACGTTATCCGTTCAGTCGTGAATTGAAATTTAATGTATTTATAAGTAACAATTATATCGTTTTCTTTGCAATTATTTACATTAAGACTTTGGGTAAATTTATAACTCTGTGAGAACTTAGAACAAAAGGTTATTGAGTGGAGACAGTCCACTAGTCCAACAAACCTATCGCAGATAATTACACTAATAGTTTTGCAAATGTGATAAGCAATGAATAAAATTAAATATGTATACAAAAAAAAGACATTAATGTTAAACAAACAATAAACAAGTAATTGTAATTTTAAAAATTATTGCGCAACATAAGGATGATAAGGCGAATAGATAAAATTAACCAGTAGGTCACATTTACCTATAAAAATTATCTTGCAACGTTTGATATTAAATTAACATAAATATTACTCAAATCGTTAGCCTCGTTATTGAAATTAATATTGTTTTTGTGTAAGTTTATGTATATTATTTCTGAAACTCACTTTTTTTTAAATTATTTTCAACATATAAAAACGTGAGATTGTTGAAATCGAAGGTATGTTCAGTGTTTGTGTAATGGATTGCTAATGCTGTGTCTGCTTTTATTGCATTGCAGTTGTATTTATAGTTATTTATCCGGTTTTTACTTTTTGTTTCGTTTGGCCAATAGAACATACATTGCACTTAGTACACTCTAATTTGTATACTACATCGTGTTTTTTATTATGTTTGTTTTATTGTTAGTTTTACTGTACAGTATATTGTAAATTGTGTTTTTGTTGTATATTGTAATTTTAATGTGATTTGTTTTTAAAATCGCAATTACTCTATTTGTTAGATTTGAGAAATTTATTATTTTTAAAGGTTATAGTTGGTGGCAGAATCACATTGATATTTCTTTAGATAGATATTGTTTCTTAGTATCTTTTCTAAAATATGTTAAAATTTTTATTGAGAGAACAAAAAATTTTGTAAACTCCGGCATGTTTTAGAGTCCCTTGTTTGTTCAGAGTATCCTTAGTCGTAAAGATAGTTTTGATATTACGTTTCTTTAGTACTCTGCTTATTTTGTTTGTCAAACCCATACAGTATGGTAAATAAGCGGTGCTAGTAAGAAGTGATAAGTCTTCTTTGACTTTTGGATTTAATAGTTTTTTTCAAGCGCTTGGGATCTTTTTGAACTCATCTAACTGCAAAACTATTACCGTTGACAGAAAATACAGAAACTCACATTAAAAATTCTACAGACTGTAGAAAAAATTCAGAACTTGCGTATAACAAAAAAAGATATCCTAGTTATAGTATTGACTTGATATTTCTTTTTACTAAAGTCCCGGTTGACGAAATGTTGTTTTGCTCAAAGAGAGAATTACTGAAGAAGTTGTGCTCATCGAACTCTGTCTTGAAAACACTTATTTCAGTGATAACGATAACTTATTTAAACAATCAAAAGGAGCGGTCATGGGTTCACCGCTCTTTCCAGTAATAGCCAATATTTATTTTTAAACTGAAATTATGAAAAATGTTGAGTTAAAACCAAAAACTTAGTTTTTTTAAATATTTTTAAATTGAAGTGAAAGTCGAAAACCAATAATTAACAATTTGTAATTAACATTTAATAAAACTCTACACACCAATAATATGGATCCTTTCAAAAATTCAAAAACTTAGTTCTCAGGTATGTTGATAATACGTTTGTTGTCTGACGCTATGGCAAAAATAAATTAAATCAGTTCTTGTAACCTCTAAAGTCTGCACATAATAGCATTAAATTTATTATGGAGTTAGAACATAACAGCAGTCTAGCCTTTCTTGATATACTGGAGATAAAGAAAAATAATGGAAAATAGACACATTTTATTTATAAGAAGAAAACGCACATTAATAAATACTTAATCACCAAATCTCACCACCATCCAGTATCGATAAAAACTACTGTTTTACATAAAGAGCTATACGTATCAGATAATAAAATTCTAAAAAAGGAAAAGGAAACACTGTTAGAGTTCCTACAACAAAATAGGTACGGGTTCAAAAAGATCCAAAACGAATGGAAAACAGCAATAAATCCAAAAGTAAAATAAGACTTATCACCTTATACTAGCACCGCTTATTTACTATATTGTATGGGGTTGACAGACAAAATAAGCAGGGTGCTAAAGAAACATAATGTTAAAACTGCCTTTACGACTAAGGATACCCTGAACACCCGGTTTACATCTGCTAAAGACAAACAAGGGGTTCTAAAACATTTCGGAGTTTACAAAATTTTCGTTCCTGTGGATCAAGTTATATAGGACAGACTGGACGCTCTATTGAAGTTATAGTAAAAGAACATATGGCTGACTGCAAACATCGCAGAGTTACAAAATTAGCAGTAAACGCGTGTGGAACCAAAGACACACGCTAAACTTTGACCAAACTACAGTGTTGGCTAGAACTCCTTTCTGCTTTCCTAGACTAATCCGCGAAACTGTAGAAATAAAAATGTATCCATATAATATGTACCGACAAGACGGTTTAACACTTAGCAAATCTTGGCTACCAGTATACCACCCTCTAAGACAAAGATAAATCTTCTTGGAAAAGACACAAACATTTACTCAAAGTAATAATGAAGTTAGTCAAGCAGTAACGGAAACATAAGTTCCGTTAATAACGTTAATCGCTAATGATATAAATATTGTCACTTGCACTTTTTGCTTCAGTGATATTTACCACTCTGAAGATGCAAACTGCAAGATCTTGCAAAATGTCAGTTTGTTTGGGTTTACGAACGACAATACGGCAAAGCCTAAGTTCTACTTTTTGTTTTGGCTCTCAAGGAGAGACTAGGACCAAGCCTAAAAAGTTTGGGTATTTAACTACGACGCAGTCTAAGCCGAAAATCGCTTATAATTAGATTATATCATTTGATGTGTGATTTTTGTTTACGAATGTTACTAAAAAACTCTCTGAGAAACTATGAAAATAATATTGGAGTGAGTTAAGAAGCCATACTACATTAGAATTAGTTAATGTTGTATGCATTATTAAATTTTTATTTGATTCTATTTATTTTACGTTCAATGACAAAATGTATAAATATTTTTACGTTTTATAAATTCAACTTTATAATTCAAAGTTGTGGATAAAATTTTGTATTCATTTATTTAGACTAGATTACGTTGCTTAAACATCCGTATTCTACGTTTGTGTTAATTTGGGATTTTTTTTGTTCTGTAATAATTCTAGTTGTAATTTATGTTTCCTTTCTGAGATATAATTGTAATTGAATATATTTTAGCAGTTTGTTTATTTTAAGTTTGTTTAAAAGTTCTTTGTTTTAAATACATTCTCAGTACAGTTTCAATTATTTTCTTTGTATTAGTTCTATTAAATTACGTTGGAATGAAATGATTCTTTTAGTTTATTAGACAGTTTAATCTCTATGACAGTTATGAAATGCAATAATTTGTCGATTTGACAGTTCACACAGAAGCAGAACCAGCTTCCCAACACTACTTTTGTGACGTAATTAAATATGTTTGCATCCTCTTGCACTTTTTTGTGGTATGGTTTTTTCATGGAGTTTTGAACACAGCCTTTGGGAAAGGACAGTCGATTGAGTTAATATATATAAGTGATTTTGGTAAAGTGATAATTAGGTAGTTGGTTGACAGTCGTCGAAATGCCTGAAAAGAATCAGAATATAGTTGGTTGATTTTTAGGTAGTAAACTTACCCACTTTAGAGGAAGTAATGCCGTAGAAGTAATATGCAAATAACGTGAGTTTTTATTGCAGTTAGTAAAGTTTTGTTTCCCTAGTTCGTGAAATCTATGGCTTTTAAGAGAATGTCACATGCCTTCAGTTTATTTTACGTAATGTAGAACCGTGTTCGTCGAGTGGTACGACGCGGTTATATCTTCGCCTTAATGGCGGTTATTAAAAACTTTCCAACGGTACATAATCTTTTCAACATTTCTTCCCGATTATATCTGGCAACCTAGGATCAACCATAAGTTCTTTCCTAAATTTAGAACAACGACAAATTAAGGTATTTGTTTTGTACCGACTAATTAAATTTGGTGAATTTTATTCACGCGTTTAAGTGTCTTAAAAGCTATTAAGTAAAATATTGAGGGTTGCAAATTAACGATTTTATTGATCATATAACTAGTAAATGATAAATGTCGGTATTTATTAAAACAAAAAAATTTTTTTGTGTTAAAAATTTATGTTTGACGTAAACCGAAAAATTTACTGTTAAAATTAAAAAATAAAATTAAAATCCTGGTTTTAAAATAGATAAATTTATTTCATTTTGTATTTAATTAATATTTATTTAATGCGCACAAGGGCGTGCATTAGCTAATTAATTTTTTTTTATTTTATGATTTTATTTTTGTTTTCATTTTTGTTTGTTTTAATGCTATCATTCAATTTACTTTAATTTTTTTTTAATTTTTATGTTTACTTCTTTTTTTATTTTGCGTTAATTTAAATAGTTTTGTTTTTTTGTTTGTTTTGTTTTTCTTGTTTTGAGTAATTTTTGTTTAAATAAATGTTAAATGTAAACCAGCTTTTAATTCTGCCGGCCTCTGCGTTCATTTCAGATTTTAGTGAGGTACGCTCTATTAATGTAAGTCCATTGAGAGTGGATCTTTCAGGAGCGGGCTTGTGGTTGGCAAGGGCCAAAAGTCCATTAAGCTTTACTTCTTCTTGGCGCCCTTTGATTTTTGACTTTTCATTGTGTTTTCTGTTGAGTTTTCCAAACGTTCACGGAATTTTGAATACAACCCATCCCGTCTTCACTGAGCACCGGTAAAACTTTGTTTATGTTACTTTGTTTCAGGCAAGTGCCATTGTTTTAACTTTTGCATGTAACAATTTATCAAAACACCCACAGTATCAAAAAAATCAGTGTCATCAAAGCTATGAAAAATTAAATTATAAGTTTGGGCAGCCCTTAATTCCACAATAAAAAACCTTAACTTTTTAAAGGTCATACTAAGAAAGACTAACTATCCCAAGAATATAATAAATAAAACACCGACACTAACAATTTGAGTATTATTCAAAAATTGCAAGATAAGTTTTGTAAGTAAATGTGGTTTTATGGTAAATTTTACATTTAAATTGTATTTATTGACTATCATGTTTGTAAAACTAAAAAATTAGCGTAATTAGCTGCGGTATGCTTGTTGAACCAGTAGACCAGTAAACTTTTCTTGTAAGTTCTTTGTTTATAAGTGTCTCTGTTAAAAAAATTGAGTTTTTATGTAAGTGTGCTATGTTGTTCACTTACTATAACTATCAAATACAATTATCGTAAATAGGAGGATAAGATACTTACTGTAGTGTTCTTATTTAACTTATTTTTGGCAGTTAAAAAAAGGTAGTTAATCTTTAGGTAGTCGGTAACGCTAATCTCTATAACATAATATATTTATAACGCAATCGTACGCTGCTAATGTAAGCAACTTTCACTCGGTTTAATTTACATTAAATTGAATTAACTGTTAATCAAACATAAACTGATTTTACCTTAAAGGATCTTAATATTACATGTTATAATTGTTTATAATTATAAATATATGTTAAATATATAATTATTTTTTAATTTTATTCCATAATTCAAATAGTAGTATAATTATATACATGTGAAACCTAGCTTTAGACATAAAAAATACACAGAAGAAGAATGCAGTGCATTTATTTCAGTTCATTCATTTAATAGCCATGGTCTTTTATTGGGTCAAATCACCTATTTGTAATTTACGAATTACATTAAAGTTTCGATATTTTGAATAAATCACTAAAACAATATAAAAACATCAACAACTAGAATATTTACGTTTAATATTGTGGTTTTGGTGTTTTTAATTTTTTTGGTAATAGTGCCACACGATTCTTTTTAGTTTTATTGATTAAGTTCAAAAGTTTGTTTCTTGTGCACTAAAGTATTCTTGCTACAAAACCTGACATCTGTTTTTAAAATCTTAATGTTTTATCTTATTGGTATTACAGATATCACTTATTATGCACGTCCTAGTCAATAAAGACATACGTTTTAAAAAATTTTATTTGTATTGCATCTAAAATTTGAAATAAATTTTCTAATGATAATTTGCATAACTTGATAGTTGCGATCTAAACATATTGTTATATTGTATTTAATTATTATTTTATTACCAAAATTAATCCAAAAGCAAAATTTGTAACTAATAGTTTTAAAACTTGTTAACACTAATTAGTTTAATTTAAGTATAATTAAAACACAGTGTAAATAATACAGGAGTGTTTAAAACAATATAATTTTTAATGAACCAAATTCTTCAAATTTATGGTATCTACAAAATACAATTGTAACAGTAAAATTTTAAAATTAAAAGTAAACAATAAATATAGTTTACATTTTTCTTATATTTATAAAATTATAGTGTGGTTTTAGCTTAAAACTAAGTGTATACTTGCATATAATCAATAACTAACTAAATTAAATATTCAAATGAAAAACGCGAAGTAAATGCTAGCGACTATAAAACTAAAAGGCTTTCCTTATTCTCTATCTGAATATATTTTATCACACTGTGCAACAACAAAAGTAAGACGTCGATACCTAAATAGTGTTTGATTTTACATAAAAATGCTTCTACCTTTGTGTTCTATGCAGACATTATAATGTATAATTCAAAAAGGAATGATGAGTTTTTTTTACGTCTTTCAAGCTTAAAAGCTGCAAATGAGCATTAGTAAACTTAAAAAATTTAAATAAAACTTTAAAGCGCTTATTTGTATTCTAAAGACTAAGTAATTTGATATGAATGTGATAAAGGAAAGTACATGATTTTAATAGTAATGCGATCTGCCCTATCAATATTCGTTGTGACGTGCTGTCAACGGCTTATGTTTGTTTAGGATCAACATACGCCAATCAAATCTGACAGGATTCAAGATCATAATAAATTTCAAAATTTGTTTAATAAATTTAGAAAGGTAAGAAGACGTTGAAATATTTCTTGCAATTTTTTTTATTCAAATGAATGTAGAACAACATTTTAAGTATTTTGTAATTGTAAAACCAAACACGATTAAGGGGCTATTTTGGATTTATAATATTACAACAGACAAAGCAGGATTGAGTTTTATGTGTATAGAATGTTTATGTCAAGCCACTATTACAAATCTCTTAAGTCCTTAAAAGTCAACAGTTACATCCTGACAGTCTTATGTATACTAGCTCCCTATTGGATTTTCTTGAAACGTTAAGTTTCTAGATAACAGTGTAGACTTTTTACTATGTCAGATTTTTCTCAGTTTGACAAAGTTATATCTCTATATTGTTTCAATAAACTTTTATTAGATTGTGCTTTACTTTGTATCTGTTTGTAATTATATAAAATGTTAAAATGCAATGAGAAAACCGAAGTATGCAAACTTAAATACATTATTAAATTTGTTTATTTTAGTATTGTTTAATATTTTATTAATTGATTGTGGTAGAAATCATAATAATTATTAAATATCTTTAGATATAAAAAATATTGTACTTAAAAAGTAATTTATAAATTAATTTATTTTACCAACAAAGCTTGAAAAAAATGCTTCTAATAAAACTTAAAGCATTTTTGTTATCGATAAAGTTAGACTTTAACAAGGTTTGTAGTTATTAAAATATTATTAAAATTAAGTTATAAAGAGTTTGTTAAAATATTTCGTACAAATACTCATTTTAACTTAATTTTCAAACAAAAAAAGATTTATTAGTATAAAAAAAACATTTAATTTAATTTAATCAAAAATAATAATTTTGTATGTGCCATTAAAATAAGAAATAGATTGTACCTACATTATACATATAAATAGTTATTTATTTACCGAGTTTGTGTAAATTTGGCGTTTTTTTCTCAAAAGACCATTTTAAATCCGAGTGAAACGATGTTTTAAAAGTTTTTGAAGGAAAGAAAACGCCTTAATTTAGACAGAAATGAGTTAAATACAACATTTTATTGTTCGAACAATAAAACGAATATTTTTTTTTACTCTCTTTCTAGTAAATCGCAAATTATCTACTATTTGGTTGCTAAGTAAATAAATCAAAGCGTCTAGGGATATAAGTCGCTCAGGTTATAAGCAAATTCGCAACCGTGGTATATATGCCATTTGTTCCACTACGAGAATTATTAAAACTTTTTTACCTGTTACTAAATCAAATTTAAAATTTAAGATAATAATTTAAAATTTAAAATCAAGTCAGTGATTGTGACAGTTCTCATTAGTTTAATAGAATTAATTTTGACGTAATTCTTAATTGTAATTTATAACATAAAAATAAATTAAAAACAAAAATTTTTTTGCTAAAGTTACTAAAACTGTTTAGAAACATTATTACTTTAAGCATTAATTATATCTAAAATATATGTAATTCAGTAAGAGTCACATTTAGTTAAGCGCGAATTGCAAATAACTTACATTTTTAAAATCAATTTAATTTGTTTAATGAATCATTTCAATTCTTAAAATACGTAAATAGTTTTGTAATTCTTTTTCTTTAAACTGTTATAGAACTATCAGGAAATGTAAATACGTTTATTATTAACCAGTGGTTAATAATGAAATACTACATATTTAGCTGCACTTAAAAAAGTGCTGTTTCCCAACCTACTATTATCCGTAACAATGAAAGCTTAGTAGCTAGTAGTAGAATAGTATATTAAAACACAAGTTACAGAATGAACGCGCTTCAATCACGAGACCGGGCTAAAACGGTAGAGTAAATAAACGTATTCTATAACGTGAGTTTTATATTATTTAAAAAAAATAAACATAAGTGAAGGTATAAAAATAAACGTTGACATTACGGTTATGTAACATTCCCAATAACGATTGTTTCTTATTATTTAATAGTTACACTGCCGTTTATGAAAAAATAAAACAGTTGTTAAATAAGTAAAATTGTAAAATTATAAGAAAATGCTAAAATTATTAACATACGATAGACGGGAAAACTTAAAAACCAACTTGTCTGATAATATGCGATTAATAATCTTGGCTATTTTAACGCTTTTGCTTACTACGCTCGCTCGCGTGTAAAATAGTCTTTATTACGAGAAAAATTAAAAATTAATAATATACGATCAAATTTAAAAATCAACTTGTTTGATAATGTGCGATTAATAATCTTAAAAATAATAAAAAGTCTTGATTATTAATTGCCCTCATTACCAACCTTGTTGGTTAAGTAACTATTATTGACGTACTACGCTATTCATAAAATTACTTTCAAAATGAAATAACATTACATTTCCATCTCCTAAATAATATGTTAATTTAGGTATCACTTGAATTAAACATTTTTTTTCATTAAAGATAATAATTTTTTTGTTTAAAGTTTTTTAAATGTTCTATTATTTATTTTTATTTTAATATGATTCTTTCTTAACACCCCATAAAACCAAATAGGTTCCATAATAATACTTTTAGAAGCATAGAGGCAGTATTGATATTACTGAAAGCCTTCCTGTAGCAGTAGAATGGTTTATGTTTAGAGATAGGTTTTGACACTCCAGTAGAATGCTGTACAGTTAGTGTTTATCGAGTCCTATTAGACGTTGTACAAAAGCAGGCCAAAGGTAGAAGTTTTCACGTTCCATTAGAATGCTTTGAAATAGTGCCAATGTAGTACTTTCTTATATTGTAGAATAGGATGACAAAGTTAGCGACTAAAAGGTAATTGATTTGCATGCTTTTACAGGGTTTTAATAGCATACCATAAGAAACTAAAAAAGCATGAAATTATTAGTTTTAAGTCATTTTTTATTAAGAGATTTGTACAGTATCTTTGTCTAAACTATAACAATTTTTAATCAATGGTTTATGGATTTGTAGTTTGCTGCATCATTCGAATTATTTCATTTTTTATTCTCGCTTTGCCATGACGTAGCCATTGGAACATCTTCTCATTAATAACATCTATAGGAACTGCTTTGAATCGACTTTGGGTTAACTCTATAACAAAATTATGCGGTTAATTATTTTTTATTATTTATTATCAGGCGCATGCATTTTTACTAGATTTATATCAAAAATATGTTTCTTTTTATGAATAAAATAAAACTTTTATTGTAATGCTTTTTAAGTTTAAGTCCGCAGGTTGGCCACTACTGCTCTACAAAAATAACTGGATGTCAAGTAACAAATAAACAATAACAATAAAGCGCTAAAGCTGACCGTACAAAAATAGATATAGGTTTTCAATTGTTTCTTTTTGTACTTACTTTTACTTAAATCAGCAGAACATCTAAGAGTTTTTTCTTCTTTAATTCAGCACAAAAAAGAACACATTTACAAATATAGATTAAGCCGTCTTCCTTTCGTAAACGTAAAACTGCATATACCCGTAATAACCGTAATCGTACAAGTACGTACTTAAAAGCGTTTCTGGTAAATCAAACTCGGTGCATATCTCGTCACAATTCTCAGAAATCAAAGTAACTTATTTACATTATCAAACGCGAATGCATAAGTTTTTTATTGCATACATATCTTTATCAACAAAATTTAGATGTGGGCGTTTAATCTCTACAGGAAGTTATTTTTGTTTAGGTACTAGGTATTACAATTTAGCAACTTGTGCAAACGCTTTTTTCTGATGCTAAAAATTATGTTTTTATCTCAAATAAAGAAGAACGATTAAACCGATTTTAGAGGTACTAAAACACTAAAAGAATGTTATCATGTTGGTCGTAATACTTGAATTTCAATACATTGTCAAGGCTGCTATAAACAGGTTATTTTTTATATCAATATAGAAGGCCTATAGGAGTGATTTTAAAGGAATCTTTTAGGGTACTTTTGCTACATTAAAAATGATTCAAACATTTTTGTTTTATTGAGTTTGTTAATTAATTAGTTAAGGCTGGAACAGTAACAATGTTATGTTATGTAACAGTTTACAGTTTAGTAGTACGATTGCAAAATTACAAAAATTAAATAGATAGTCTAATATATTCTACTTTTTAAATTAACAGTTTTATATTAAATATTTTGTAAACAATTTTCAAAATTTCTACATATTAGCAATAATTACTAATGTTAGTTTCTACACGTGCACAAATATAATAAACATTCTAAATAAATTAACTAAATATGAAAAATTGTTTTATTGAGTTATTTCAATAATTTGACATTAATTTTGAAATTAATGAATTTGAATGTTAGAAAGTACAACTTTGTGCAATCAAAAGTATTTATCTTTGTATGTGTAATATATAAGATTAGTATCGAGTACTAGCTGTCAGATTAACTTTAATCCATGTTAAAATCATCAGAATAATAATACAAACGTCAAGTACTTTAAAATTTGAAGTTAGAAAGTAGGTAGATGCTGATCATTGTTACCAAATATAATATATCAAAAATCGCTGCTGTGCATATATGTATTACAATTTTTATTAACAAATAACGTCAATTAAAGCGAAATAGAAAAACTAGTATAAAAAAAACGTGTAACAATTTTTTTTGTAACGCTTGTATGTTGTTTACTACTACTCGCATTACAATTATTGTCATTGTTACACTTGTTTTAGAATGTACTATTAAATTTGTCATTTATTTACATCCAAAGACAATTATAAACAAAGTAAAAATCGTTTAGTAATTTTATAATTCTTTAAATTTATAATACTAAAAACAAACTTACGTCAAAAACACAAATTTTATTACTTTAAATAAAAAACTTTCAAAAAAGATTTAAAAACAATTTTTCAAATTATGAAACGTATTTTGTTCTGACTGCTAATAATAGTAATATACAATATAATATATAATTTTTCTTTTAGTCATATATATTCTTGTTTAATAATATTAATTATGAAGATTTTAGTACACCGTTTTAGTTTTATTTTTTATCAATATTATTTACTCGTACATATCTTTCGCAAACCGTAAATAACATTTTGCAAATTGCTTTTATATATCGTAAAACGTGAACAATGCTGTTATAACTTGCTCATTAAAACCGTTAATAACGGACAATCTCACATAAATGTTTTGTTAACGAACCATTTACTAAAACAAGAAAACCAGTTGACGCTATAATAATATTAATTTCCACAACATATTGCTTCAGTGCAAAATAAAAACAAATTGCTAATTTTGTTACGTGAATGTTATAACTGTATTTTTTAAATTTGTTAAATGTTTAAAGTATTTTAAAACAATTAAAAATACATTTTATGTATGATTTGTTAAAAAAAATTTGGTTTTTGAAACATTTTATAATAACTCTGAATTTATATAAACTTAAAGCAACATTAAAGTATTTTAATTACAAAAAAAACTATTTAAAATCAAAAAATAATGAAAAAATTCTAATAAAAGGATATATAACAACAAAATCAAAATTACGACTTATGCGTAGATTAATTTATATAACTTAACACCAGCGCTGTAGATACATTCTTAAATACTGTTTTTTTTTATTTAAATACTTCAGAATACAATACAGTCTCGGTTACAGTTTAATACAATGCAAATACCCTTAAAACTTTAAGTAGATTCTTGTATTTAAACCATTGTATTTTCAATGATTTTTTAAAAACAACTCACAATTTACACTTACATAAACCACGTTTAGGCAACTCACAATCAACATAATAAAACGAATAATTTGTAATTGCAATTTGTTGTTACCAATTTAAAACTTGGAAGTGATATAAAAGTCGATTTTGTCTATCAATTATAATTGTCGTTTTACAGAGATTACTTATATTTATAATAGTTTCTAGTAACCGTAGTCAAGTAGTAAGTCTATAATTAAAAAAAGTCAATTAAGTATGACAATTTCCTTTCTGGAATAAGTATATTCTGAAATTAAAACATATTTTTGATTAATTATTTAGAATTTTTACAATGGTTACTAGAATTTGCATGTTTGACAAATTAAGTAATCAAATCAGTCAACTAAAAAAATTACTCAATTTGCAATAACAAATGCAAATTACCTTAACGAATTAAGTATCATTTTTTTTTTAATTCAGGAAAGAATAATTTATTTACAAAAATATTTTTCCGAACATGTTTAATATGTATACGTTATTATTTATGCTTTCATTGATGCAGTATTTATGTATACATTTATTACATTACAATATATAAAACAATTCATTTGTAGAGTGTCGTTACCTTTTTAGAAATTTTTCTTGGTTCCGTAGCTTATGCTTAATAAAACTGCATGTTAATTATAAAAACTTTGTAGTTACGTTATAAATATAAAAATAGTACAAAAACAATTAATTGTTATAGTGTGAACGTATTACTAAACTAACTCTTATATTTAAAGAAAACGTACAGTTGTAGATTGATGTATCTTTAGGGTGAATTCTAAGGTTTAATAAACACTTCTCAAAACAAAAAATTTAATGATGTATATTTCCAATACTTAAAAATGTATCTTAAAACAACACGTCATGCAACTTCACTTCGCATATTAATTATAATAATGGCAACCTTTATCTAACAATCTAGCTCGTACCAACCTAACTTTATTTGTTTCTACAATTTGGCCAATCCTGGCGTGTATTTTTGAGCATATGATTTATAAAATTAAAAGACAAAACAAAATTTAGTGAGGTAAAGATCACAATCTTATTTGATGTTTTAAACGGAATTTGTGATATTTGGAATCCATCTATGTTACTTACTAGATACTGGTCACTTTCTAAAACTTTGTTCACCTCATAATTTCCCTAAACTTTGGTATTAATTTTTTGTTATAGTTTGTAGTTAAATCAATATTTTTCATTCCGATCGCTTATTTGATATCTTTTGGCCTGCTTACGTTTGTTATTATAAAACAGTTTATACAGCTTACACGATGATACGTTTATTTAAAAAAAGTTCTATTTGTACTAAAGCAACATCCAATTCATCAAGAGCTTCAATGATTTTTGATATCATTGGGGTCAAGATTCTATTAGACCCAGTAAACACGGATTGAAACTGTTACAGTCACAAAATTAAAACAATTGTTTCATTACGTTGTTTCGTGTTAGTTTCATTTTTATATCATTTACATGTAACTGACAGTGAATAAATTGAAAGAGTTCCGATTTTTCACAATCAGTTTTAAACCGTTTCAGTACTTGCAATTTTCTTCCCATAATCAGCAACCGTCTAATAACTGATTTATTAAAACCGAATATTTTTTGAATAATTAGAATTGTTTGAAGATCGGTTAAATAAAACTGAATTATTTTCAAAACAGTAGAATCGTTTTAGTAAAAACGAATACTTTGTGATTAGTCAGCATTAGTCGTTGCTATATTTTTTATTACTGTCGTCAACGCTTGCGCTGCAAATTGATATCTTTTCACTTGTTCGGTTGTAGTTTGATAAGTGATGCTGTGTGCACAATTACGAAATGGAACAATAAACGGTAAGTCAAAGCATTTTATTATAATCCATAAATGTAACCAATAATAATATCATTTCTGTTCTTTATGTATCATGTTTTAATTTGTATAAAAAAATGTAAATTAACACACATGATTGCGTTAAGGTAGATTATTGCGTAAATCTGATAATACTTTAGGATTTATAACTACAGTTCCATTCTTCAAGTTTTCTATACGATTATGTACAGCTAAAGGTATTCACAATGTTTTTATAACTTTCTAATGATTGCTAAAGTGATATTTATATTAAGTTTGTGTTGTTTTTGATTAAAAAAAAGTAATTAATTTTGTGTAACTCTATGATTATGTATGTATATAAATGAAATATTTATTTCTGTTACAGATGCGGTTAAAAGTTGCTACCCAACAGTAACTGATGTAGTTTTCGAGGCTTCTGTGAAAAGACCACATCCAGGAAAGTTGCAATATGTAAAACACTCAATGTGATATTGTATTTAAAAATATTTATTGTGCAATAAAATTTGAAACGTGCATTCGAAAATGTATTATTATATTATTGAAAGAATTGTTTTAGTTCATTATTGAAACAAAAAAATCATACATGTATCGATCATTTAGTATCAGTTCAAGAACGAAGCTTTTAAAACGTAAACCGAATGCAACATTTAGTTTGCAACAGATTTGAATTTAAAATACCGAAACTATACTGATTCAAATAAGTGAAACAGCGATGGACTTATAGCTATTTTATTGCAGTTAGGTTTCTTTTATGTTTGAAACAAGAGTGAATCATATTTTTTTTGTTTTGAAACTGTTACTAAACATTATCAATTTTGTGTTTACTGGGGATCTTTCTATGTGTTTATTAGTCCTTGACGTATAAGCATCAATTAAAATATTTTTGACTATTTTTTCTCAGAAATATTTTTTAAACAATACTTGTAAAACAAAAACTTCTAAGACTTTTCGATTTGGTGTAGGTACTATTATTAAAATGCGTCAGTAAATGTTTAATGACCTCAACAGCTTGAGTGGTTTTACACGGATATAATTTAATAAATTTATTCAAACTATTTATTACAGAGAATACATATTAAAACATAATAAAATTTTTAGAAGGTTTTTACGGGGTTTTATATCCTTCTTAGCAAGAGTTAAACAAAAATTGTCGCTATCGGTGATTACTTTCAAATGGCTAAACGTTTAAGTTCTAAACTAAATAAAATAATGACCGTAATTTATCACACTCTTGTGTTTGTAATTTGAGTAAAACACGGCAAAGACAGGCAAAGCAGGAATGAATTATTTTTTCAAATCTTAAAAAGCTCAAAATGCGGTTCAGTAAATTCAAAAATAACGTTTTTTTTTAACAAATCATATAACGGTTTTGCTATAATACTAAAATTTTTAATAAATTATTTTGCGCAACACAATTACGCAAAACACATGCGTTTGTAACCACTTTTTTAAGACATTTTTGAGCGGGGGTTTATCGCAATAAGACGTTTTCGTTCAGCAGTAGCAGCTTGCCACATATAAAAATTTGAAATGTAGTGTATTGCCTTTGTTGTTATGTAGTCAGTCTGCTTTTATTGTAGTATAAATATGCATTTTTTGTTATTAAAGGTAAGCCCATAATTTGTAGGGATAAGTTTTTCTTTTTTTTTTACGCATAATGTAACTTCAATTTTGCGTTTTAGTTTTTTTACGAGTACATTATTCTTTACGACATTTTTCTTACGATTACGTTTTTGGTTTGCACGTATAATTTCGTTTTGGATACAATTTTTTTTTTTTGATACGTACGTACAGTTACGTGTTTTTGCTTTTATTTTTGCCATGCGATATTCGATTACGATTTATGCGCGTTAAATGTTAGTCTGCACGTCATATTTGCATGTTCAAATTTTGTATGGTTACGAAAACAATAATTATTCAATGCGTCTAAAGTTAATTTAGTTTGGTACGTGGCGAATTTGAAGATTATTATATGTTACGTTTATGTGTTACGATGTTATGATTATAGATCTGCTAATATGAAAGCAATCAAATTAAAACACAGAAAATATGGAAATTTTAATACGCATTACAAAATTTATAAAATTACGTCATCTTATAAATCGGTTAAACCGCATCCAAATTGCATTTCTGTAATTACGTTTCTTAATTAGAAAAGTTTTTTTAATTTTGTTACATGTCGTTATTTTGTATTCATTAAAAATATTTATTTTAAATTAAAGTTAACGGCTGCACTACCTAAGGACGCTTCTAATTGTCATGTCACTTTACAAGCGGGGATAAACGCAATACAGCAACTTTTACTCGTTTTACTTGTTCAAAACCGTTAAGATCGTTTTTGTGTCTAGTGCTATTTTAAGACATGTAAGTAGTTTCTTTTCTGTTAAATTTTTTAGCAGTGCTTTCTATTACGCTTTTAGCGGATGTGCTAAGGAAAACATATTTCAAGTTTTCGTCGAATTTGACATTTTGGGTTAAATACGCGACGTTTCCAAGTAGGAAAACAATTGTCAAAGATAGCGTCGTGTCGTTATCTTTTTATTTTTTCGGGAGATCACTATATTGTCTTTGTACCCGGTTGTTTTTGGGATACGTATGTCCTTGTTTAATGTAATCAGAAAGTACAAGAGAAGACTTACACTTGTACAGTATCGTATTACTTCGTTAAATTACTTTATGCACATTACTTAGTACACCGTATATCTTCTTGGATTTATATTTATTATTTTATTTATGCCAGAATTGTACCTATTACTTCAACCTTTTTACTTATTTTATGTAATTATAACGTTACATCATATTGCCTTAAACTTACTTTCAGTTGCAAACATTATAGCATCTTTAACCTTATGTATTATCGTTGAGTACGTTGACGTGACATCCGTCAAGTTTTAAACGCAATCAAAACCTAAAACAAAATAACATTAACCGTCGTACATAAACTTATATACACGCATAATTTTTGTTTTAAATCAGGTAAATAGAAGTAGTGGTCACTACAATTGACAAAGATATTTCGGTTTGCTAAGTTTTTCTACCCATATTTTACTTTTTTGCGATTTATTATTATCATTGTAGATTTTTGACTAATTTTACAACTTTAACAAGGTAGTTTGTTCGAGTATTTATATTTAAATTCAGATAAAAAACCACTACTTCTTACTTCCTCAGAATCTGATTTAGAAACAAACTTAAATTATTGTAATGTTGCTTTTTCTGCAAAAAATCCTTTTTTACTTATAGAGGCTTTTATTTGTTTTGACGTGTTGTGTTTGTTTCGTGGTGTTTCACAACATCAACATTTTTGAGCTTTTGAAGTTTTATCTGGCGAAGCTCTTTTTGTTTTTAGGACAAATCGAAGTTTTTTACGTTCGTGTAATGATGCTGCTTTGTTAAAGTTTGAGTTTTTGATTTTGGATTACGATGAGTGCTTAATGGGTAGTATTCGCAGTCGTATGATAAGAGCTGACAAGTCGATTGGTACTTACGTTAACATCATGCGATACTTTTTTTTACCTATTGGAACCGATCTCAGACTTATCTTAGGTCTATTACTCATCTTTGGTATTTAGATCTGTTACTGCTTCTCATAGTCGTTTCTATTGTTAGTGTGTTGTGAAATATGAAAGAGTAAACGTGTAAATGTTTCTTCTGATCTTTGCGTTTAAAAATTAATTGTAGCATTCTCTCTGTTTGAAATAAGTATATTGTTGTTAGAAGTTGTGTTTTGTCAATTTGTTCTTCTTAGTGATCGACATATTTAGACAAAAACTGCATTGAATGTTATTTGCTTGTTTTGGAGTTTTTTTAATTTAGTATAGAATTAGCACACTGTGACTTGTGATTTGCTTGTTAATACAACTGAGTTAGTCGCTTGAAGTTAAGCTGCGAAAAAAATCTTGTAACAATTTTATTGTAATTTTAGTGTTTAAATTACACTCACGTGTATGAACTTACGCAGTTTGTAAGAAAATCCGATTTCGTATTATAAACACGAGGCAATAGATAAAAATTCGAACGCATGCCTAACGTGGGGGTGATTTACTTTTTTCGAATCTTATAGTAGTCAGCACAAAAAAAATTACTAAATTAGACTTTGTTTAGATGCTAGACAGTTAAAAAAATAACTACACAAAAATTGAAACCACCAAAAAATAAAAAGGAATTACAGACATATTCGTATTTTTGTAATTTTTATAGACCGTTTGTGTTAAATTATTTAAAAATTACAAGTTAATTAACAAAATTATTTATAACAGTAACATTTGGGTTGAAAATAAAGACTTTCAGGACGGGTTTGAGCAAATCAATGAAAATTTCTTAAAAACAATTTTGTAGCCCCACCGAGATTTTTCAGAAACATTTGTTGTTTCAACCAATGCATCTACGCAAGCGTTAGGTTCGCATTTATTTTAAATATAAAAAAGTCAATGCAGAACAATCACGTTTGCTAGCAGGGCTTTATTAAATTTAGAAGCTTACATGATTACAGCTTTGGAGTTATTGACAATTGTTTTTGCCTGCAAAAAAATTCAGAGCTTACATTTTGAGGTATTCCGTAGTAGTTTCAACTGATCACAAGTTTTTGAAATTTTTATTCTCATGTAAAGCTTTAAGTACACGTATAACAAAGTAGAGCATATATTTGCAAGAGTATCAATCACAGATTAAGTATTGTAGGAACAAAGATAACAATATTGCTGATTTTTTAAATAGATACATACATAAGAATAAAGAACAAAATAGGGTTTTACCAGTAGGTCAACTGCGGAAAACTAAACAGAATAGATTTAAAACTTTCTTTAGAGATTTTGAAAGTAAACAAACAAATGATTGAAACTTCAAGTAGATACGCGACAGATTATTATCAAATACAAATAATAAAAAAACAAATTAAAAAGCAAACTTGGTTTATATGAGAACGTGTTGTATAGAAACAGTAATAGAAAAGTTGAATGGTGGCGAGTTTGCCTACCTAGGAAAATTGAAAGCGATTTAATTAGTAAATTTTATACGTTTTATGGACATTTAGGTATTAGTAAATGCGGTTTATTCATAACAGAAAGTACAAAAATATTAGCTTTTTGTGACGTGTGTCAAAAAATCAAAACTAGCAATAAACGTTTAGAAGGCTTTATAAAGAATGTTGTAGCGACCGAATTAATTGAGTTATTTGAACTTATTAGTAGGAAAAGAGAAGGGTTGGTTATATTACCGTAATTCGCAATATTTTAAAAACATTTTTTAAGTTATACCCTGTACGTCGAGCTAATGCAAAAACTTTCTTAAATCGGTAAAGTAAACATTTTATACCAAATGTAGAAAAACTGCGTGTTGTTTTATCAGATCATAGCACCCAATTTATGGGAATGAACAAATATTGAGATAAAATATTCAGCAGCTTGTTACCCACAGTCAAATCCTGTTGAAAGAGCAACGGAAAAACTAGGTAGACTATTTAGGGCGTATTGTAGTAAACATCATAATAAATGACCGAACTATATTGAACACATAGAGTCTTAGTTGAATTTTATGGAAAATGGGTCTTTGTAATTTTTAATTTGTTTGAGTAGATATAAGAAGAGACGTAAAAATTCAGCTAGATACTAAAAAAATTATGAATAAGGCCAAAATTAGAAAACAAAAGCACGTTAACATAGTCAAGTCGGTTAAATTTAAATTGAGTGATTTGGTTTTAGTCAAAATCCATTATTAGTCATTAGCTATTAATAAGACAATTTAAAAGTTTTCTGATTTATTCGAAGACCATATGAGGTCATGTATAAATTCAAAAAAAAAATTTTGAATCGAACGAATATAAAACCACTCAAAATACTATGAGTTTTAAACAATGTATTAGAGTAAACAATGTTTTGAAAAAATAAACAAACAATAAAAAGAAAAGAAACAAGATATACTAAGTTTGAAATTTTTGAAAATTTTGCTCACAAAATCAATGACGCCAAGTGTTCTCAAAGTTTTGGAAAGAACTAAAATGTAACGCCTTTGGATTAGTTAAAACTAGGTACAAAGAACAAATGATCGAGAATGTGGTTTAGCGATGGTAAGAAAGCAGAGACTTTGTTGTGAGAGTCTGGTGAAAAGCAGTAGTGAAGTGATAGTAAAATGTGAAACAGTAAAAGTGTCATGAAGAAAGAACTAAAGGTGGAATTGTTGTGCAAACTTTAAGGGGTAAGTCATGAAATTCTTGAACAAAAATTTCTTGTAAAAGTAAAAGTCGCTTGTAAGCTTTTCTCGTAAAATAAACGGTCGAATTAAACTATTTCTAAAAATACCCGCTAAACATTAATAGAAAACCGCCACTGAAAATTACTTTATTGAATTTCATGAGAGTTTTTTCATTCCAAACATGGGTCTTGTGGAAATTCAGCACTTCATTTTGTGGAACAAAACTTATCTAAAAATAACATTTTGGCATTAAAGTCAGAGTCAAAAGCTTCTTGTTGCTGCAAATACTCACAAAACTCAAATCGCGGTTTAAAATCAACGTCGGTTGACTGTTGGACTTGTCAAAGCGTACAATGGGAGATCTTAGCTGCGCTGCCTGTTTTTCTAGTGCTACTTTGTGTTTGATCTTTTACAATTCACAATATCTGCACATACATTAATAAAAACAAATAATAAAATTTTTATTTTATTAAAAAAAATTATTCTTCTTTCGTTGCTAATACATGGGGCGGTTTTTTTCGATCACGGTCTTTGTAGCTAAGAAGAGCACCTCCAGTATCTCATTGCACACACGCCAAAATAAAATTTATTTGAAGCAATTGTCTATTAGAATCTTGCTCAACCCACAATGATTTTACTCTCCTGTTCGGCGGTGTTGTCCGGGTAACTGCAGTGATGACACGGTTGTTAAGAGCTTCGAACGAAGACACAAGAAGTGAATCAAAACAACTTTTATTATTCTCAGAATAAACGATCAATGTGCGGTATAGTCGACGAGAGCAAAAGCGGCGGCTACAACCAAGCAAACGTAAGGTGATTTATAAACCAATAACTGATTAGCGTGCGTTTGACAACCGATGACGTCGGTGACCAAGCAAGCAAGCATGCAATACGGTATCAACCTCCGTTGGATCGGTATACAGGGTTACTCGGGTTGGAAGCTTAGGTAAAGGAGCTGGGATTTAGATACGTTACTGGATAGCGTATCCGCAGGCCAAAGCTTAACACTACGGAGACAACGTGTTGACGGCGTATTTGCAAGCCATAGCCAAACACTACGAACACGACGCTCGGTAAAGGATAGAGATAGGCGTATCTGCAGGCCATAGTCATACACTACGAAATCGACGTGTTCCCAAGCCAAAGCCAAACACTACGAATACGATGCTCGGTACAGGATAAAGGAAGGCGTATCCGCAAGTCAAAGCCAAACACTACGAAAACCAGGGGGTATTCGCTTCATACGAATTTTATGTACAACACGATTTTCTGAGCCATCTATGAGTGCACCGGGAATTATTTTGACATTTGTGATTATTTACACCTAATATAAAAACCTTTCAATGATGTCATTTGCGCACAGTTTATTTCAAATTTATTTCGCGTTTATTCAGCCTATAGGCGATTCAAACTAAGCGAACTAGCGGCGACAATTTGAACTACCGTTGCAATGATAGCTTAATACGCGTACTTAATTTGTTGCTGTTTTATTTTGAATTTCTGCTGTGTTCTTAAGTATATTTGGGAAAAAATGCACATAATTAACAATTATGGAACTGAGATACTTGTTGAACAACATGCAGCCCGGGTGGTGAAATTATAACTTGGAAAATCTGTTAGAAAAAAATATGAAACTTTGTTTGCAACATTTTTAAATATAACATTATTTTTATTAAACAAGTATATATTTAGTTGTTATTATAATTCTACATTAGCACCAATGATAAAATTACATACATTCAGACAAACTGCCCGGCAGTTAAAAAATAAAGGCTTCGAAACTACATTTGCCTTCCATACAATATCTCACAGTTAGAACTACAACTGAAATAGCAAGCAAAACACTTTGAAGTAAACGTGCTGACCATCTCTTTATTACAAAAAAAATTACATAAAGCCGATGCCTGATGAAGTTTGCGATGAAAAAACAATGTACGTACATGTAAAGTGAAATTGATGTTTCTTAGTGACTAATTGTACTATTAAGAGCCCAATCCAACTATGCCGGCTGTAAATTGAGTTGTAAGTAATTATCGTGTTGTTTTATAGCAATAAACTAAACCACAAAACTATTAAACCACAATAAAACGACTAGTGAATGCAATTTCGAAACTGTATACAAACTAATTTAGAATCACAAATAATATTAGTAAATCTTATGTAATGCCGAAAAAACTTATCAAACTATAAAAAAAGGTTATAAAGTACATAAATTAAACTTTGGTTTTCAGAAAAAGTTTGTAACAACACAAAAAGAATTAGTATAAATAGTATGGAAATAAAGGCAATTATGGTGTTTATCATTGCAACGTTAGTTCATTCTTTGCCGCTAGAGGAGCTTGAATCTTAAATTGAATCGCCTATTCAGCATTTATTTTGCTGTATCAACTTTTTTTGTTAACCGCAAATAATAAACGTGGTTGTGAAAGTTTATTGTATGATTTTGTTAGTGTAAAATTAATTTAAGGACAATAAATAAGGTACGTTTTAATAGATAATGTAAATTGATAGGCTATTAATTCAATAATCTTCTAGATCGATTGCATTAGAGATGTCCCTCCCTTCTCAATCAATTTACTTTACCAAGAATTAAAGACCATTGGGTTGAAAATGGTGCATCAAAGATTTAAAACTTAAACCATTTAACACATTAAGAAATTATGTGTGTGCTACCAATTGCCAATGTATGGTATTGATTGATGCTTTGTGCATTAAATTGTGTCGCAATGAAATTCCGAATGGTATGATTAAATACAAGCTTTATTTACTATGCATAACTATTTATTTTAAACAGGTTTATGCGAAGAGAATGGACAAACTCGAGTTGGTACTCCACGTTCAAATTCTGCTGTACAATACAAAAACTTCTAGCAAAATTGTCTCTTCTGCTGAGTGTGCTGCAAGGCTTCTGCGTACCAAAACAGCTACCAATAAAGTAGCAGGCACTTCACAGCAATCAAGTAAGTAATGACATTGTAGATATAACAAATGTATTACTTTTGTAATTTGTAGAAATCGATATCAACATCCGTCAAGTGAGTGAAAAACAAGAAAATTACAAAATATTATGAGGAAACAGAAAAGGGTATTTTATAATATTAAATCTAGATTAATTAAAAACAAAAATTCAAAAAATACTCTAGGTGTGCAATGTTTTTCCAATTTATTGCCTGCCTTACAAATCTTTCTTTGTTCACAACTGAAACTTCATCGATTTCCCAATTGTTTCTGCGTTTAGTGCCTCTATTGATTCACAAACAAGCAGAGGTGCTTAAATCTTAAATTGTATACAAACATTACGTATCCTTTTTTGTTTATCCCAAATCCTATTTTATTAATCAAGTTTATAGCAATCGTTTTTTTCATTTTTTCAAGTATTCCAAACTCAAGTTCTTGCCATGTTGTTAGAAGAGCGTCCGTTTTCTTAGACAAAATAGAATAGATTTTCGCAACATAATTAATATGGTTTAAAACGACAGTTGCCTTTGTCGGCTGGAAAAACAATAATATCAGAGTTCTTACAAAGACTTTTTAGGGCTAACTCTTACGACTTAGAAATGTTGAATTTAGGAATTTTAGATTATTCAGATGTGGCGAGGAAGATGTCTTATAGAAGACTCGACGGCACATAAAATATCTTCTTTAGGAATACGTTTAGCAGCAACAGCAAAATTCAAACCCTTAGATAGCACCGTCTTTAAAGAGTAGTGGATGAAACTTTACGATCCTTGGATTCCAATAATTGAAACTTTTTGAGATGATTTTCAGTAGTTAGTCGTAGAGTGGTATCAGACTGCTGGTAAGTAATGTTGTCAAAGAGATTCTAATCATCCGGGGATAGCGTGTTGGCCAACCCAAAATGAAGATAAAAAAGTTGTTTCGAAATTGTGTCTAAATCTCGCTTAGTTTGTTTAATCTGTTCGCGTATCAACGCTAGACTAGCACGATGTAGGATGTTTTTAAAAGAACGTGTCTGAATGTGCAACTTGATTCTCAGAAATGCAGGAATGATGTTGTGGTCACGACATCATCTAAGAAAAGAAGGAGTCTATACTAAAATAAGAACGTCTTCTGGGTTTGGACCGTGTCATTGTTGTAACCGAAGTTGCTAACGTTTCGCTCACTTTCGTAAGAGGTTTCATCAGGGTGTGAGGAAAATAAAACGTCTCAAACAAGCAACCAAAATCTAACTAAAATCTTCTCAAAAGTTAGGTAATCAACTTGTAAACCAAACCAGATTCTAAACTCTAAAAAGGTAAGAAAGAAAACGATAAACTTAAAAAATTAAACGAAAATCTAACAAAGAACCACTACATAGTTAGGTAATCAACTTGTGAACGAAGCCAGATTCTAAACTTCATAGAAGTGACTTAAAAAGGAATAGTCTCCGTATATAAAGAAGAAGTATTGTCACATGTGGTTAGGCTCGACTCTGATTAAGTTACGGTTGAAAAGAGGCGTGTTTTCGATAAAGGACTAATGACACGGAACCAAAGAGGGGATAGCTCAAAACCATGATCATGATTAAAGTTATTGGGGTGTTTGATGATTTCTATGCTTTCTCAGAATTTCTTGTTAAAAAAGAATGGAGATTTGGCAATCACCGAAACGTTATCAAAATCTATCTTCTGACCTGTAGTAAAATGATGTTTAGCAACCGCAGACTTAGAAATATCCCTTTTCCTTATACACCGATCATGTTCTGAAATGCAAGTAATGACCGAACGACCGGTTTCACCAATGCAGACTAAACCACATGAACAAGGAATATGGTATACACCTTGAGATGAATGTGTAGGAAATTTGTCCTTGGAAGAAGGAAGAATCTGAGAGATTTTGCTTGTTTAGTTGAATCTGTTTGATGATAGTAAACGAATCCTGCTACAACTTGAATTGCAAATATTTCAAAACTGGACCACTTTAGGCCAAATCTAGAAAAAATTTCATTTAACGCTACAAATTAGCTACTCCTTGAATTTGTAGTCGTATTTCAGACACACCTTGTATATAGATTATTGTTTCAAATTAATGTAAAAAAATGTATTTAGCATAGGTATTAATTAAAAGTTAATTTGAGATTTAGTAAGAAATGTATCTATTAAATTAAAATTAAAACAAATTAAAACTTGTATGTTAATTAAGATTGTTTGCAAGATTCCGTTGTTAATTTAACGCTAAAATAAATATTTCACATTTGAAGTTTGTTACATAGTATAGTATGTGAGAAGATTTATATGTCACAAGAGATGGTATTTGACAATATATACTGAAACTAGAGTGAAGTACTTGCAATATTACATTGTTTCTTATACCATCTTAGATTAAACTTCCATACAATTAAGTGTTCCTTTGCTTTGCAACTATCACGTTACTTGTTGCTTTATGCAAGAAAATACAATACTTTTGTAGTTAAAGAAACTACATTTTCTTATAATCACAAAGCAAAATTAAATCTTAAGTTTATTTCGTTATTTTTCATACTTTTACCGCTAATAGAACAAGAAAACAAGAAAAGTTTACTACTTACATAACATGACTTTTTTAACTTTAAAAATAAAACGTATCTGCACAACGTTTAGATACTAAGAGATTACCTGTCACGAGCATTCTACTTTTATTCGAAACAAGTAGGAATATTAAACAACTTTGACACCCTGGGGCATAAGTAGAAGACAAAGAAAAAGAAGAAAGAATATTAAACATAATTTGCCGTTTTGTAGTATTATGTTGAAATAATTTTAAATGACGGCGTTTTTATTCTTTAAAAAAAAATCGGCATGCGTGCTTTAAAATCTGTTTGAGAAGGTACATTTGGTCAAATCAATAATGCTATTTTTAATCAATCAAATGCTGATAAAATCTACGTTTTGCACAAATATTTTATCCACATATGATACCAATAAATTATTATGATAAAGTATGTAGATCAATTAAGATTTATTCAAATTTATGATATAAAAAAGTAGATTATTTTATCGATGGGATAAAAAACTACAGACTAAAGTTTAAAATATGAAAAAGAAATTTACAAAAATGTATTACATTTAAATTTATTACTAATTGTTATAAAATAAAGGTTTTTATTTATTTTTTATTGAATAAGTAAAAACAGTGTTTTTATTACATAAAAATAATTTACAAAATATGAGATAATTTTTGTAATGTCACATTTTTAAACTTTTATATACACCTTTTTTGCGTCAGCAAAATATGTAAAACAACATATATTTTAAGTATGTATATAACACGTAAAACAATAAGAAAAGTAAAAAAAAACCACAAATAATTTTATCACAAACCTGAAAAAATAAAGGTTATGTAATGCATATTCATCCCCGCACTAGTGGGCGAATATCATTGCAAAAATCAATAACTTAAAAACAATAAAAAATAATGAATAAATATTAGCTTATTTTGTAGAGAGTATTATCTACATATATTAGTAAAAATATTAAAATAAGCATATGATGTAGAATTCCAAGTACAACAAATACAATTATAATTTGTTTAACAAAATAACTTCAGAAAATACTAATTAATGTAAATGATAGTAATAATAAGTGCTTAATTTGTAAGTTCTAGATTTTTATCTTCTTTAGGAGGGGCAATAAGAACCACTCTAAACTGTTTTTATGGCTACGTTTCGTGCCTCTAGTGTGCACTTCTTCAGGCCAAAGAAAAGGTTACGAGTGGTGGTAGTCCACTGGTCCAACAAGCATACCGTCTAATAAGTTACTTATTCCAATTAACATGAAATTATAAAAGTCAATGATTAAAAGAATTTAAATATATATGTACAAAGAAAACAACGGACATTAAAGTTAAACAAAACTTTTGTGGACTACCACCACTCGTAACCTTTTCTTTGGCCTGAAGAAGTGCACACTAGAGGCACGAAACGTAGCCATAAAAACAGTTTAGAGTGGTTCTTATTGCTCCTCCTAAAGAAGATAAAAATCTAGAACTTACAACTTGACTAACAGGAAGACAAACTACTTTACCATTAAGTGCTTAATATTTAGAACAAAAATGTTAGACACTTTCTGTTTGATTATCGGAAATTAACTATAATTTACTAAAAAATACTCATTATAATTTATTGTATACTTTTTTTCCGATTATTTAGCTTGTTTTTCCAATTCTATAATTTTATGTACTTTGGACTAACTTCTGTTAGAAATATATGGATTGGAATTGTATATAAACGTATGCATTACAACTTGATTCGTTGATAATCGATAGAGTTACTATTAGCCATAGTTTGTATAATTATGTACAATATTTTGATAAGATGTTCATATGTTCATATGTAGTTGACAAAAAACGGTGAAGTAGTTTATCTTCCTGTTAGTTAAGTTGTAGTTAGCCCTAGATTTTATCTTCTTTAGAAGATAAAATCTAGAACTAACTACAACTTGACAAAAAACCTTCTCACGGTGTTTCCATCAATTGAATTACCACTATCTTGACAAGGTATATAAATAATTAACCTAAGCTCCTTTCTGAACATGTAATGCAGTTTAATTCCTTCTTTAATATTGATTTAATTAAGTATGTTAATGTACAGTTCTTCGATAAGAGCGGCAAATAAACTACTCAAGATTTTATATAGCAACGTTTCGTGCAACGGTATGTGATACTTCTTCAAGTCACTGAAGTATAAGCGAACACAGAAATATTTTAGATAACAACTAATATCATTTAGGTAAAAAATAACGTAGAAACTTACAAGAAAAAGTTAGAGTAGAGTACTTTAACGACATGGACACTTCAACAAACATTAGCGTTAAGAATAATTGTTTGAATACGTATAAAAAAAGTCAAAAATAAAATGATTGTAAATAACAAAATTACTAGTAAACAAGGCACACAATTTACATGACATGTATAATGAAAATTTTTAATTTCAATGTCAATGTAATTACTAAAAAGATTAAAACAAAAACACTAAACTATTGCCAAACTTCTTTTGAAACATAAACGTGCATATAACGGATTTTTTTTTGTATACTGCTTACGTATATACGTTAAGGTGGGAGACACCGTTTAAATCTACCTAAAGCTGTAATAGAACAAATGACAAGACAGAAGTTGCAACAACAAATATATTTATTTTACCACAGATTTAAGTACATAAAGAAGAGAAGATATATGTATATATTTACATAAGTGCAGTCAAACGATAGCATGTAGGTCGGTATCACAGACCAAATATAAAATAAACTCAAAGTTTTGGTAAGGTATTAATAACGCGAACATCATCTAGTGTTGTGTACGTGTTGTTTACCCGCATCCATGCGAATATTGAATAGAATATTGTTGCAATTTGAGTGAAAGTTTTTATTTGGGTTAAGCACTTGTTTCTTATGTTTGTGGTTTAATTTAGTTCTTTTGTAATTTTTTCTAACGGGTTTTCATACTTCCACACGTGTTCTTTGTTTGTGGAGATAATAAGCGAATGCCGTAACTGAAAAAAATTTTATGATGACATTACGTTACTGCAGCTAACGTTAATTATTAACGGGGTTGGATACAATTGTTATCGTATTGGAGAAAACATTTACCGATTTTAAAAAAATTAATTTGAGCGTAACTTGACGCATTCGTTTGTTTTTTAGTAATCGTATAAATAAATATAGGTCTTATTTGTGATAACGCCGTATGTACGTCTTTGTTAGATTTCAATTAATTATATAAAATGCTAGCCGCATGCTTTGAGAAAAACTAAATTGTAAGGATCAAACTTTCTATTTTAATTCTTGGTATTTTGGTGGTCAGTCGATTGTAAAAACGGTTGAACATATATAGTAGGTTGTTCGCATAATTAATTATACTATCGTTTTGTTGTGTGTTACATATTATTATACGGTGCGTTTTGATTCTCTAAATGTAAAAGTTAGGTCAACACGTTCACTTTGTTGTTTAACGTGTGACTTATATAAATATATTTATGCATCTTCTTCTAACGTAAACTGCTGTCTGTGACAAAATAAATATACCCTGTGTTACAAATTCTGTTTTATTATTTGTTCTATTACAGCTTCAGGTAGATTTAAACGGCGTCTCCCACCTTAGTCTTTCATCGTTTTTGCGCCTTAAATTTATTTTATAGTTTAACACTACGAAACTTACGACTTACGACCAGAACAACTGAATTAGTCAACCTGTCAAGTTACGAGAAGAACCACGTCACAATTTATCCCTGCGAGTCCGGCGAAAAGTGAGCGTTTCGAGAATAAATCTTTTACAAGAAACAAACAATAACACACATCAATAAAGTCTGTACTGTATTTATTAAAGTACAAGTTCTAATAACTAAATACTTAAGTACAAATAGTACAATATGAAAATAAAGTAGCTATTTGTTACAATAGGATAAAGACGAATGGCAGTTAGAATTATATAGCAACTTTTTAGCTTTGAATTTACGTTTAGTATAGCGTTTGGTCTTAGTTTCCGGCTACTATACGAACGGTGGGCGATTAGCGTTGAGCGGCGGGCGGCACCGTCAGCGGCGCGGAGCGGTGAGAGTGGTTATCATACAAGCGGCAATTTGCCTATCGCTTTTAATTTTTTTTTCTTTTGACACAAACTTACTAGTGCATTTCAAGATGTCAACAAGTGAAGAATACATTCGGTTGTAGCTGCAAGAAACAAAGGAAACGTTGTGAGTTTATTCAATTAACAAAAGAAGACGAGCTCTTAGAGAGTATTATCATCTAATACCGCAGCTTGGAGAGTTGGACTAAACTAAAGCGTGAAAAGTAGCCACGACTTATCTGATCTCAGATCTATCGTAGTCACTCTCTTCAAATTTGCAAACTGCTTGTTGATCGGCGTTCGTATTGTAGCTAAGACTTTACACAAACAATTAACATATCTTTGACTTCATATGCAGGAAGCTTTTCAACTTGCTTTTCTAACACTTATTTTATTTAAAAAAACATTTTCAATAGTTATAAAGCGTTTCTTGATTGACTAATTTGATTTTTTGCAAGTAGAAAAGTAATAATGCCATACTGAATTTCTAACTTATAAAATAGTAGATTTTTGGCACTTATTTTATAAAAATCTATGTTTTTAAAAAGAGAAAATGATTTTTTGCTAATGATTTTCATTTTTTTTGGCTTAACTTTCTAACCGTCTTATAGTTTTTTTCTTTTATTTTTCTTTTTTAATTTGGTCATTACACTTGTGACTGATTATTTTTTCTTTATCTTTCTTATCATTTCTAATTTGATCACAACATAATAAGTAGACATACTTGTCACAGAATTTGCATGCATAATCTATAGGCAGCACTGCTACAAGAACATATTTTAGCATTATCCAGGAAAACATTTCAAACTGTACGTGCTTCACCATAGTCTTCAAAGACATTCGTAGTTGCATTTGTTTTAGCATCATCTTCCGTGGCTGCATTTATTTCATTTCTATCTTTCCAAGACATTTGTGGTAGAATTTATTCCAGTGCTACTCTCTAATCATCCTCTAATACATTAGTGGTTTTATTTGTTCCATCTTCCCTTTCCGCTAAAACATTTTTTTTCTGCAACCCCAAACAAAACTGCCGCTCAAAGGTTGCCTCATAAGCCTGTTGTGTGCCACTGTAGAATGCATTATTTTTTCTAAACTGGCAGAACCGTAACCCTTCACATCACTGCGTTGAGTTATGCTTTTCTATCCAGATTCCACGTTTTCATGTGCACACTTAACGCTCACGTAGCAGTCAATTCAGTCAAGTATTACCGCATTTGTTAATTTACGACCATTATCCGACAGAAGTACACTTGGTGTCCCAAATAAACAAAATATGTAAATTAAGTTATACATACGATACCTCACAATCAATTTTGCTTTTAAGACCTCTTAAAACCACAAATTTGAAAAGGTGGTTTTGGTAAACCCTAACAAATATATTGTTTATGCGTTTGCAAGTTTGCATGTCAATTAAATATACATACCCACTTGCATTTATTTATTTAAACAACAGTGTTTTTTTTAGTATTAGTACGCTTTTTTGCCATGCTAAGCAATAATGAAAGTATAACATTATTATATCCTTCGTTACCTTTTTATATTTTGATTTTAAGTTATGTTCTATGCAATTTTATCCTCTGTGCCAACGGGTGGTGTGCGCTAATTCTAATATATCAAATAACTCATTAGTGTGTAACATAGTACTTAATTTCTCGGTTTGTTTTGTTTGTAAAAACAATTTATTTTTTGGAGACACGAATGACTAATATATCGAATCGTTTTAATCTTCTGCAATCGACGCCAGATTTCTTTAACTGTTTCTTTCTGTTGTTAGTTATTCTTACGTATCTCCTTTGCTACTTTTTCTTTGTCTTTCTTTCTGAGAAAACTCTAATCCGTTGATCGGTTTCTATGTCTCATTGTAACAGTCCAGCACAGTGATTGATAATTTACGAGTGTTCAATTAGCCATAGAGAATTCTTAGGTTTTCTTATTACTTCTTTTTTCTTTCTTCTCTTGGGGATTACTAGTACTAAAATTTTTTTTGGGTTTGTTTATGTGGAGAGGAGTTTTTCTCTTTTAGGAGTTACTTTATTTAGAATTTTTGTTTTTGGGTTTATTCATGGAGTTGTGGTTTCATTAGGATTTGGGGCTTTTAGGTCCTTAACGCTTGTTTAAATTTTTTGTTTCTCTTAGTTTCTTTTTGGTCTTCTCTCCTCACTTAGTGGAACGCCTTGTTAATGATCATACCCGGAAACACAATTTGGTGACTTTAATGAGTACGTTCAGTTTGTGATATTGGTCTTCTAGGTTCTGTTCAGTTTGGTCTCTCGGGTAGTATCAATTTGGTTTATGCGTCTCTAGTTCAAGTCAGGTCTGTTTGATTTTAGAGAACTTTGAAATATTTTTTTCTTTTGATTATCGGGTTGGGTTTTTTATTTCTTTCTTGACGAGCTTCATTGCAAGTTTTGTTCTAAATTACCGTTAGGACTACGTTCTACTGTTCTATGTTCGTTTTAAAGGTTAGTATTTACTTGATTCACAGGTGATTAGGTTTTGCAAATTTTGCTTATTTTTTAGCTCTTCTTTTAACCCTAAATGTTTATCTAATTACGAGGTTTGCTTTCGACGAAGTGAAGGGTTTTTTGGTAAAATAAACACTCCTAGTGCGCGTTACTAATTTAAATACTTTAGCTTTCGAGCATCGTTAATCTAATTGTAAATCTAAATCTTTCATTATTATTTTACTTTTTTTTTTTTAAATTAAGTTTTAAGTTTGTTACTAGAACAATCTCTTTATGTAATAAAGTTGGAAATGACGCGACGTTTATGGGTGCTCAAAAAGTAATTAAAACCCCAAACTATTGCATCTCACTTATACACTTGACGTCAAAGGGTTAAACGGAGATTTTGATCTATAATCATAATGTATCGCAAAGTCGTTTAGCTTTTACTACTATCGTTTTTTTTAATTGGTTAATACGTTAGATCAAAGTAAGGACTAATGCTTCCAGACCTGCGATATCTTTAAATTGATAAATAGATAAAATTTAAATTGATAAGTTTATACCAACTAATTATAATTATACCTCTGTGTGACGATATTGTTTAGTAGAAGTGACGTAGCTACTAGCGCATGTCGTTTGTATCTAATAATTATGTTAGAAGTGTACCCACTACTACATTTTTTTCAGTTGATACTTGTCTGTCTTTTTCTCTTCTTTACTAGCACTTGTTGAGTATACTATTCAACAATAAACAAATTTTGGAATCTGTGATAACTTTGGATTTTTTTATTTCTTCACGTACAATTGAGATTCGTGGTTCTAGAGATTTCCTTTCTTTATCTCGAACTATGTTTCTTTTTCTACACGCAAGAAAAGGTGGCGCAAGGTACCAATTTGCCCAATTAATTAAATATTTACAATCTGACTCAAGGACATCTACGACGGTGGCTAGCCAAAGTTGAGTCGACTTTGTATAAAATAATATTTTTTTCACCTCCAGAAATTGCGGGTCACAATGTTTTAATATTTTTTGTCTAATTTGATGGTTGAAAATAAATAAAATCTAAAGACAATTTGGCATAGAAAGGCTTCAAGTGATTTTTTATTTAAATATTTTGAGATAGACTGAGGATAAGTAACTTTATTTTGTAAAGTACAAAAATACAATAGGTGCTTAACTAAAAATTATACAAGCTTTTTATTAGTTGTATTAGACCATTAAGTTAATAATACAAGAACTTTAATAAAACCCTTTTCTCACGTAATCTATGAGTTAAACATAAACATTATTTTAGGTTGGTAGTGTTACCACAGGTGTTACCGTTTAGTAAGATTATTTATCCGTGGGTTGAGCTACCTATCGGGCGTGTCTCCAAGTGGTAGATAGGAGGATAAATAGGATCTACGGTACGCAGCTTCATCAGCTGACCACGGACAACCCTGTTTACCTTGGCAGGTGTTGGAATCGCGTCCTAAAATCCGTACGTACTCCAATACTACTGTCACGCAAACCAACTCTTCCAGCTCAAGCTGTAGTGTTGTGGCAAAAGCCAACACTGGAATAACGATACTTGCCGCTGCTCTGCGGACAAACACGGCAGCCAAACCCAAACCTCTTGCTGCTGTAAACATGTCTTACGAGCAAACAGTGCTGTGGGGTCTTGGCTTAATTATATGGACCAATAGGAGACAGCCTCATCAAAAACCCAAATCTAAGGTGGAGAGGACCAGGCCGATAGATGCGTGACTGGATAGAACATTAGTCGTCACTGGTTCCAACCTCGGGGCACCAGGCAAACTCCGTTGTACATAGCTCATAGCTTTTTGTATCAAGGCACTGCGCACGGCGACCTTTTTTTCTTCCGCGCTTGTGGGAACATATATGGAACCACCGACTGGATCTGGAAAAACTTGCAAGCTAGCAATTCACCAACAATAAGCAGATGCGAAAATGCAATCCAATGCAATGATATTGCATTGGGTGTTTTTCTAGATATTGAAGAAGCATTTGACAACACTACCTTCACCTTAATTGCAAAGGCAATGGAAAAAAAAGGAATCACACTTCTAGTCCAAAACTGGGTCAACTCAATGCTCAGAAATTGGACTACAGGAACTAGAAGACTGCGGGGTATTTGCTTTAGGATACGCCGACGAATCTCACCATTATCACAAACGGGAAGTTTGGGGCAACTGCATCGAACATAATGCAAACTGCACTAAACACCGTCTCAGATGGTGCAAAAAAGAGAGACTATTAGTGAACTCAACTAAGACGGCAATTGTTCCGTTTACCAAACGACGGAAAACGGATGACATAAAACTACCTACGATGTACGGAGTTACGCTGTCGATGACAAAATAAGTCAAATATCTGGAATTTACTCTTGATTTTAGACTGACTTTTAATGCTCATCTAGAAAAAGTCACAACGAAGGCAATCAAGGTTCTTAATACAATCGCACCTGAATCCGTTTTTGGAATCGCATCAGAGACCGGAAAAGAAACAATTTGCAGCAAACTTGCAGCGGAGCATAAAAAACTATGGAAAAAGTCTTCAGGAATGAGGCACACAAAACTCTTCCTTACAAAGCCACAATTAAACATTCAAACTGCACTATCACGCATCAGTCGACAAAAATTAAAGAAACTCACGGGACTAATTACAGGGCACTGAGCCTTAACAAACATATGCATAAAATAGGACTGCAATGAAGCCATCTATGCCGCGGATGCTGGGAGGACAACGGGACTTCGCAGCATCTGCTGTGCAAATGCGAAGCGTATGAAATGCAACGCACAATGATAAGTTGAAAAAAGCCTTTTGGAATAAACTTCTGGACTTCATTGACAAAAAAGAACCGATGAGAAAGTAATAAATCAGAGATGCACAAATAGACCAAGAAGACCGCAATGCATAGGCGCTAGACGCACCACCTCTTGAATTAAATTTAAAAAAGACATTATTTAATATATTCTCGTTTGAGGTTTTGTTTACATCGAGTATTATTTTTCGTTGTTTTTTTTTATTCTCTATTTTTATATTCTAAAACTAAAACAGTTATTACGATGTTTACTTCTGAACAAGACACCGTTATTGTAATGGCGCATTTTCAAAGTAGTACTCGCAATCCCGATAGAACTTTGTCGTATTCTCTACAAGTTGCATTGATTAATTCAATAAACATTTCCCAGAAGCAAACTTTATTTAGGATGCTTTCCGACAACGTAAACAAAGTTTAGTTAATCTATTTTTAAATACGAATTGGATTTGCAAAGCGAAACCACCTACTGTACTTACTGCACTTGTTGTCGAAGACATTCGCAATCGCATGGAACAAAGTCAAAATAAATCGATAGCAAATTCATCTTCGGCAACAGGTATAAAACCATTTTAAGTTTCACAATTACAAACATTTAATTTTTAAGATTGTCAGTAGGAACTTGCTAAAAAGCATTAAATAAGAACTTTTGGATGACTCCGTGCAAGGTTACGGTTTATCAAGAATTGCGTGCTTCTGAGTTCTTGCAGTGTGTACAATTTTGTGAATGGTTTAATAAACATTTAAATAACGATGACTTATTGGATTTAACTTTCTTTACGGACAAAGCATGGTTTTATCTCTATCGATCTCCAGATCTTATGCCACTAGATAATTACATTTAGGGACATTTAAAAAACACAGTATATATGAATCAACTGTGCAATATTAAAGACCTGGTACATGTAATTACTGATGCTATTCGAAATATGTTCTAATGTGTTCCAAAATTTAAAAAGTAGAGTTAACACATGTATCGTTGAAGAACAACGTATTTAACATCGGTTATATATTTTAAATGATTATCATTACCAATTTTTTTTCAAAAAACAGATATTTTAATGTGTTATCGTTTTAATTTAATTACTTAATCTTAATTTAAAAGTTACAAATCAAATTTCTCATTTAGTAATTTTTATTTTACTTAATGCCAATCTAAGCAATGTTGGTTGGCTAACATATGTGTCACGTGGGATCCAACCATTTCTGAAGTCCCTGTATTAGCGAATTTTTAATAACGAAAAACCAGTGTCACTTGTAACTTTTTATTCTAGTTTCTTCAATTGTAATTGATATCAAAATGTATGAATCTCTATGTTATGACGAACAAGTTATTTATTCAAATATACTACAGTTATTTCGTTTGATGACATTTGTCATAGTATATAGAGAGCAATTATTATAATAATTCATACGTTATATTAGATTTAAAATAAAGCAAAATATGTAAAAAGACTATGTCAGAATAAAAAAATAATGCTTTTTTTAATTTAAAATATTGTAAATAACATAGAAAACATAACTATCACTAACAAATTGCTTTCAATGAAAATTGCAAAATCTATTTTTATACTCTGAACGATTTGCATGTTTAATCAAATTGTTATCGAATTTCTGTCACTTATTACAAGTACTTCTATTATTAACACAAATTTTATTGCCAGTATTGCACAATACTAAATTTTACTTTAACTTATTTTAATTATAATTCCTGTATATTTTCACAAATGTTTAATGACATATAATTTCCGCTTTTACGTTTTAACCATAATCTATTTATTTTTAGTAGCTTTTCTTGTTATTATTTAATTATTTTTTAATTATGTTTTTAATAATTTGAAACCGAGTATAAGATGTTTTCTTGATTTACTTGTTCACTATAATTTACTTCTTCAAATTTCAATCCTTGATTACTCAAAACTTTGCTTTTACAGTTATTGCGTTTCCAGTTAGAAAGTGTTTTTTTTTTTAATACTAAAATGTGTTTACGTGTTTACTCGGTTGCTCTAACCTGGCTTTGATTTTCTAAATGTCGAGGTCACTCAGAACATTTGTTTATCTTATTGTAACTTGTTAATTTAAAATCGTTTATTAACGAAGCTTTTATGTCAATCTTTTTTGTTATGATTAAATTGAATTTTTAACCTGAAGATGGTTCTAATTTATTAATTATTAGTAATTAATTATAATTATTGAATAAATTAAATTATTATTGAATTTGGACAGCATTTTTAAATTTCGTTATGCTGTCTTATTCAATATTAATGTTATAAATCCATTCTTTAAACTATTTTTAATAACATTTAATTAATCTACAATAAATGTCAAAATAAATAATTTTATGATTAAGTTGTATGTTAGTTCAATATACACGACTATACATAAAATTTTGAAACGTAACTTAAATCTCAACTGCGTGGTTTATTTTTTAAGTATGTACTGTTATCCTATTTGTTTTTACTTTATGTAAAAATCTTTGCAGTGTTTACAAGAAAATGGACATTCTCTGTTTAAGACAGCTGTAATATGTAAACCATAAAGTCTACTCTATAAATTATATTTAATGTGCTGTGAAACTACTTGAGAAGTTAGTAATATGAGCACTAAACTGTGAACACAGAACTAATTCCGAGATAATGTAACTAACGGCGATTCTCTTTACTCTAATACGTCTTAACAATATTGCATGCACTGCAACAATTTACCAAATTATATCTTAATTTCTACTTATTACAATAATTATCATTTCATGTAAAATTTGTATAATATATTACTATATTAGCGTACTGACAGTGTTGAAAAGTGACTCATTTTTACTATTATTACGGTTAATTAAAAAGTAGTTTTATTCTATATGTGCGTATTATTTCTTGTAAAAAAAATTAAAACCTATTTAGTTTACTTAATACTTTTAGCATTCAAATTTATCATTTTCATCAAATTATCATTATTTTTAGTACATATTTTTTTAATTCAAATGTACCCATGTATTAATAATTAATAATCGTCTGATAATATGATACAAAATTAAGAGAACAGTGAAAAGTCATTTTCTGGTATCATTGCTATGTTTGAAATAATAAGCAAGTGAAGAACACAATTTTTTTAATAAAAACTATTTCTGTAAATTATGTAAGACAATTAAAAAGTAAATACTTTAATTAATCGTTAAAAAATAATTATCTTCTGAATGTCAATGCAGTTAACGTGCTTAATGAGTTGACAACGAGTATATGTTATATTTACATAAAGTAATTTTTGAGTTAATTTCAATTAACTTTAAATGTTCTAGTATTAGAAATAACGTAATGTCAATGCAATTGTGCAAATTCCACCAAAGTAAACTACTAGACGGCCTTTTTTAAACTCATCAGCAATAGCAGACACACTCTAATGCAATTTTGCAATTATTCTTAACGGTGTGGTTTTATCGCGTAGTTTTTTTCAAATCGATTTTGAACTACGCGGGTATAAAATCATCTTACAACGTTCCTAATTTTTATAGCTACTTAGAATTATTTTTTATACATAGTAGCTTACACTATGAGATCGCATTGCCATCAAACTTTGCTAAAGGTTATCCCCATCGTACTGGATATAAAGCTATTAAGTTTGTCGATGCAATTGTGGGAATCTACTAAAATGTGTCTTTTACTGCTGATAAGGTCGATAATGACAAAACGGTCGTCTAGTACTTCATTCTGATGGAATCTGCACAATTGCATTGGCATTGCTCTACTACTTATGTCATTTACGTTGTAGCATAATGACGCAGTTTTATTCAAAACTGTTTAGAACTACGCGGATCAACTTACAACGTTTATGTAGCTACTTACAATTTAACTTCCGTTACACAAAAGTCAAAATTTGACAAAAAGTTTTACAAAACATGTGACAATTTCTGAGAGATTTTATTTACATATGCTTTTATGCCACATATTATTAGTAGCCTTAAGGTCTGCCAAAATCTAGACTGTAAAGTTTATTTTACAGTTATTTAATTACTAGCTCTAATACAACTTACCAAAATTTGGAGATAAAAAATTTTCTTTGTGGTAAAATTGGGAAACGAATTGTTTGTTTTTTTACCAATAATTTTTGTTTTTAGCTACTTGTTTTTCGATTAGTCGTCATTTTTTTGTAAATTTAATTTATCTTTTACATTTACGTTTTTTAATTTTACACAAAAACTAAAATTTATAATTTTTTCGGCAGTAAAATTCCAAATTGTTTTGAAAAAATATGTTTATAATAGATTGATTTTTCTCAGTCTACTTGTTTTTTGTTTTAAGATTATCAAAATGTTTACATAAAATGTAATAAATAAAGTTATTGTTTATGTACCTATGTGTTTTTAATTATTCGTAATATTAACGTTGTAAAATTAACTATTTAATTTTGAATTAAAATTTTTATTAAATAATCAAGAGAATACTATACTATAATATACTAGGATGTAGATACTAGAGATTTGTGGCACAAAACAAAAAACATCAAAATCACGTAAATTATTTTTTATTAACGTTTGCGTCTAATTGTCAATTTTTTTTTTTGACAAAAATAATATTTGGTGTAGTATCTAAATTCACATTTGTTTCTTCTTCTAATCTTCCTATTCCTTATGCCTTAAAGCGTCGGGTCTTCTATCCATTTCCGGTAAAGTTTGCAAAACTCGGTAATAATTTTTTTTTACAAATTTTAACGCGCGTTGCAAAGGGCAAGGATTATTCAAAAACTTTAACTTTTACTGTCAATAGCAACAACGGCAACGCAATCAAAGAATTAAAATGTCATTTAAAACTAATGAAAATCAGTAATAAGGATAACACGAATGTTACACCTGATATTGCTCTTTAAATTATCTTCCTGAAAAATTGAAGTACATATATGAGAAGCAATAAAATATCTTTATAATGTGGTGTAAAATAAAAAATATTCAAAAAAACGTAATTTTTGCGTGTTTTTTGGATAAAGCAGATATTGAAATTATCTCCATTATGGTCAACTTACTCAATGATAAAGGCCACTTTATATGCCATAAATAACTTATATGATTTTACAAAACTAAAGTAATATTTAAAAAGCAAAGATACAGATCAAAAAAAGTCATACTTTTTGCTCTTAATACATAAATTACTATCAGTGCTGTGCATTATCTAAATGAAATTATATAGATAATTCATCTAGATAATTGTTTTTTATCTAGATAAAAGTATTGAATATTATCTAGATGATTATCTTAGATGATTTTTCTATTATCTATCGTGAAATTATCTATATGATTTTTTAAAAGTAACATCATTTTTTTTAGTTTAGATTTTAGTTTAAATTACTTTTTTAAACTGAACCAATTGCGATAAGTATCTTATGGTCTTTAGAAACAATCTTTCTAATATACCTACATTTATTCAATACATTATCTTGCACGACTCATACTGTGAAATGAACAGCTAATAATTTTGTAATTTTGAAAATCTAATTGGTTTGCCTACACAGCAAAACTATGCCTAAGTAAAAAAATACTTAATTAAAAAAGAGAAAATTCATGACTTTTTGATCAGTTGAGAGTGGCAAACGATACACGTGATTTAGAGTTCTTTTTGAAGAGTATTAAAGTCATAGAGCTTTTACCTTACTCTTTAAATAAACTTGTTGAGTAAGTAATATTAACGTTAAAATAAAGTCGCAATAATAAGATGCTAATGTAGACCGCGTCGAAGGAAAACGCTCTTATAATTCTAAAAATCAATGTTGTAAATTAAAAAAAAAGACCTAAAAGCTAATTCTTTAAGTGCTAGCTGATATGTGCTGCTCAAAATTTAAAATACAATACATTTTTGAGGATTAGTTGTTTTTTGTGAAAAATTTGGCTTAAAATATCGAACTATAAATGATAACCTAAACTTAAAAACAAAAGGCAATAATTCAGAGATTTGAATTGACTTTTTATAATCTTTTATGTTCAAACTGACGTCGATATCAAAGCCAGATATTTCTTAACCGTTACAAAGAAAAACTAATTTTTGTTGTGAAAAAGTTATTGTTTAAACACATCAATTTCGGCGCTAAGTGAAAGATTTTAGTCCTGATAGTCTAATTTTTGGTTAGCAATGAAAATTTTGAAAGGACCATATTGTATCAAGATTTGTAAATGATGAAACTTGTTTTATATTTTACAATAGTAGGTCATTAAATCAATAAAGTTTCTGTCATGTTTTTTTTTTAATTGTTATATTTTTTTCAAATTGTCTTTTATTTTCTAAATTAAGTAAATTCAATAAACATTGAAATGGTATTTATTCTGTTATGAGAGATCATATTGTACATTTACGTATATGATAATAATTAAATGGTAACAATCAATTAAATTATAAATTATCTTATCTATTATCTAGATAAATTCTTCAACTTGTATCTAAATCGTTATCTAGACAAAAAAATTGAAAATGATCTATTATCTCATCTAGATAAAATAGTATATTAAGAAATTAGTGGCTTATGGAACACTATTATCGCACGCGTCCAAGTTTGCAAAACGAGGCGCGCAGCGCCGAGTTTTGCAATGGACAAGTGCGATAATAGGCCATAAGCCACGAATTTCTTATACTATTTTTTCTATTTTACCCCATTCTTACAGATTTAACAGAAAATAAATAATTTTAAAATTGCATAATTTTTTTTATATTTATTAAATTTAAGTTGGTAACGTTCATCTCACTTATTTGACAGATTTGACATTTGTGAATTAAGAATGAAAACTTAAAATTTATATCAAAAAGCACCTAGTTTGTTTTCGTTTTCTGCAATCGAAGGTTCATGACCACTTTACTATAGCTTATTATAGATTACGCAATGTCAAGTACCAGTGGATTGGTAATGGTAATTTGCCACCAAAAAGGTTTGATTTGTATATAGTGTAAATTGAAGGTTATAACTTATAAGTTTTTCTTATAGTAATTGCAAAATCAACGATGTATCATAAAGAATACAAACCTACAGGAACTATTGCAAGTCCCCACTATTGAGACGGTTCACCTACGGTTCTCCAAATAAGTTTCTTTTATATTAAAGTTGCTTGCATGAAGGCCACAAACAAAAAATGTGTCAACGAAAGTATATAAGAAAACGACAGGCATTTCTTGATAGTTTAACAACAGAATTGAAAACTATTTATAATTTTATGTGCTGGTTTTGAGCAAGATTTTGTTCATGATTATCATAAAGAAATGAATACATGATATATGTATGATTTCTTATTTTTAAGATAATTTATCGGTTTTGTGTTTACTATGTCCGTATTATTTATTATTTGTTATACAAAATCTTATAATAACGTTCATGGTTGGTAAAAATAATCGATTACAAAATTCACGTTACAATCTGTCATTTTAATTAAAATTATATAAATCATACAAATTCAATACCTTGTACCAACCTTAAAAAACAAAAAAAGCAGTGAAAAAAAGTGTTGCGTGAAAAAAAGTAACCCAGTAAAGCACTCATCTGACGTCATCACAGTATCGAAATGTTGACAATAAATGGGTAAAATAGAAAAATTAAATTATCTATGCACAACACTGATTACTATTTAAAAAAAGTTAAAAAAACATTTATTTATAATTATCGCAAACTTAAATTTAAGTGTAACAATTTTTGTTTAAACGTTTTGCGTAATGTTAAAAAAAACAAAAATGCAAAACAATTTTGCATTGTACTTAAGTTATTTCACAATTTATAAAATACATATTCACTTCAATTCCGCATACATTTAAAATTAGAGATTTAGAAGTTATCACATAAATTTCTAAAATATGTGCATGGGACTGACCCTTTCACATTATTTTAAATTTATTGGCATTAGTACGAACGTAGGGTGATAATGCGTAAAGTTTCTCATAGTAATAGCTACCGGCATAACATAAAATAACTAAATCTCTTTTACTGGAACATCTTTTTAGAAAACTAAGTTTCAATTACTTGTGAATGACTCATTAAAACAAGACTTTGTAGTATATGTAAAAGTTGAAGTAAATTCTTCCACATTTACATAAATTTACAAAAGATCATTAAACTTACAAACGTGATGTTGTAAAATTTAATTTATAAGTACATTTACTTGTACTAACAAATACTTATAAATTGAATTAAAAGAAAACACTATTAACAAAATTTTTGTTTTAATAACAAAAATTTGCGGAGGAAGTTATTTTAAGATAATCATATGTATTTCAGGAAAGAAAATCCAAGAAAAAATTTTAAATTAGTTCTTTTATAAACGTAAAACCGATATGCTTGTAAAATAAAAATGTTACAGTTTAAAAAACAATGCTTTTATTTATAGATTTTTTATAAAATTCACTTTAAACAACTTTCAAAATTATGAAATTAAATATAATAATTACACAATAAATCTTAAAAAATAACAGTATACAATTAACAAACATAATAGTAAAATATGTTTTTTTAGTTTCTTTTGTTTTAAAATCGTTCAAGTTAAAAATTGCTTAAAAGTTACTAAACAGCAAAATAAAAGAGCAAATATCCCCTTTTAAATAGTTATCTTAGGAACATTAGACAGAATCAAATCTGTACAAATCTTTTGGTTTTTGAGAAAGAGACATGTAACAAATAGATTGTCACAACGATCAGAACAAGCATAAATCAGCAACGCAAATTACATTTAATAATAAAAATGTATTTTTAAAATCTATTATTTATAAATAACAATTAATTTCAAAATTAATAAATTACATAAACTTTAAATTGCAAAAATGTATGCTAATTAACAACTGTTTAGTTTAAGTTAGACGAGAAACTAGAAATATGGTAATTTTTTTTGTTAGTGATACATGTTTAAGTCTAATGTAAAACAAAGTTAAATTTTTTTAAAATTATATTTCATATATTAGTAACTAAATTCAGTTTACCAAAATTAAATTATATGATGAATTTATAATCATAATAACAATAAGAAAATTATATAATTGTGTGCTTAAATCAATACTCCTCAAGATTTCAAATATTTTTACTATAAATAAAATTTTAAATAAGTATTTTGTACAAAAAACCACGTTTCCAAATTTTATTTAAAATTGGTATAAAGTTTAAAAACGACGTCGTTCAAAACGTTATATCAGCGTATTTTAGACATATGATTTATATTCTCTAGGCTATATAATAACAAAGTTGAAATAAGCAATTACAAATAATACATCACTCATAATAATAAATTGTTAAAAAACTAGTTTAAAATTAAATTAAAAAAATAAAATTTTATTTAAAACTTGATTTATACGAAATTTTTCTGTCAAATGCTAAGAAATGTAAGACGTGATTTGTTGTTGTAGCTGTTTACAATTATCTTTAAATTTTAGTAACTTTGGAGTACGAGGTGCCATTTCCATCACATTCTGTTTATGGTTTTCTTCCGATTACCAATAATATGCTATAAAGTTTGTCGATGCAATTGTAGAAGTGCATTTGAGTGTATAAAAGTTGTTTACCTCTACTACCAATATACTGGATCGCTAACTCGTATCTAACAAAGTGAAGCCAAACTTTTACGAAAAAAAAAGTTGATTTCATAGATAGGTTTCTTTAATAGCAGTTTGTAAAATACCCACAAGATGGTAACTATTATTATATGTCGTTGTAATGTCGATAACACTGCGTTTTAAGTATAGTGGGTTACCTAAAATATAGTATTTTTATGCAGTCACCGTTTTATAGCTTTTTCAAAATTGAAAACGAATATTAATGTTTTCATTAATGAAAACTGTAAAAAACATGTTAGGCCATTGCGTAAACTAATTTATTTCTTATAAAATAAGGTAAGACTTAAAAGTTATTGATACTCAAAGTTAGTCAAGAAATGACAGTGTTATAACGTGGTTTTAAAATATTTATAAAACGATCATCGATACTATAATAGCTCAGTACAATGAAGTAATACATTAAATAATAGTACATACTTTTAATTTTCGAAAATCTTGTTTATTTTTCGAAAAAGCTATAAAACGGAATTAACTCCATATACCTTATGTAAAACGCATCTAAATTACAGAAAATGATGATTAAGTGTATAACTCGGTAAACTTTGTAGTCAAATTTAAAACTTTTACAGCAGAAAGTTCGCGAACATTAAAATTACAGCTTTAACTTTAAACGGTAATATAAATAATAAAAATAAATACCTTAATTTTTGTTTATGTTGATCCAGGATGAGGCTTTTGGTCAGTCGACACGTTCTAAAAAAATTGAAACGAATTTTGGATGGTTTCTAATACTACGTCGGAAGATTTTATTTAAACCGCCTCACAGACGAAGTTGAATTCTGTCGCACTAGTTTAACATAACACACAATTCTTTAATTCGGTATCAAATTCGAGAACAAATGAATCGTAAAAGCTGTAAATATCGAATAGAAAATTATTTCCACTATGAAACTTTGCTCCCCCATTAGTACTTCTCACGGAAACCACCGAATCAATCACTAAATTCCAATAAAAACTGTGACGGAAATTTTTGTGAAAAAAAACAGTAAAACAACAACGTGGAAAGAAGATGCAAACAGATTTAATTAATACGTGAAGGCAGTGTTTAAAAACTGCCTTTCTCATGGCACAAAATGCAACGTTAACAGAACAAAAATATCCAAATCAAAAGATTCAATTACCTTCATAAAGGTTAACTTGTTGAAACCAAATAATGAAACTGTCTATCAGAAGTAATAACTAATAAGGTGGACTCCAAATGTAATACAATAAAATTCAACCTAAAAGATGCACTAAGAACGTACTAAATACAACGAACTTTTAAACAAGCTTATGATAAAAAAAACTGCTAAAAACATGTTAAACTACAATAGTATCTAAAAAGGAAACATAAATTAGATACATCTGGAATTTACCAGAATAAAGAAAATGCCAAATCAACGTAAATGAAGAATACGAATGTTTAAGCAGCGTAATATCTCTAATTAATTGAATACAAAATTTGCTTACCAATTTGATTGACAAAGATGAATTTAAAAACGTAAAATAACTTCATTAAATTAAAGTGAAATTACTCACACCATCCCAAAGCACACAAAACAAATAAAACCAATTTGAATACCGGGTCTTAAGCAAAATAAATACTTCAAAAATTGAACAACAGTTACAACTGCAACAAGTGTAGAATTTACCCAAATTGACTATATAATAAACTTTTTATTCACTACGTATAAACTGAAGTCAGCTCAGACCGTGGCTATAATAAATTTTCTAAGAAACACCCATTACAACGATTCGCTTGTTTTGTGTTGAATGCGGAATGTTCTAGTTGAGTAAATTGGTGCCGAAAAGTGTTTGTAATATTCTAGCGTGCTCTTGAAGTTTTAACATTACGTGATCAGTAAAACATTTACTAAACCAATCTAAATAAGCAATTCACAAAACACGTTTTATAATATTCAAAATACCAATAAATTCAGAGACGAAGGAAACAAGTAGTTGCTTGCTAGTTGTAAGATTAAAAGATTAAAACTGTTCAAGAAAAAATGCAAAGCGTTATCTTGAATCTAAGTGTTCGGTCAGTACTAGTTCTACGGTGCTACTATATGTAAACTCTGGCAACAGGGCAAAGACAAGTGCGCTGGTGGAGGATGACAGAACGCGGCCTAAGATGTCTAACGTAAAAAATAATAATTATAAAAAAAGAAGTTATTGCATCCTATGCAACGAATCTAAATAAAATCAAAACCAAACCAAAGTTAATTATTTATTTAAAAGAACCCAATGATAAAATATGGTGGCAGCGGTGGGATTTTCAAAAGAATAAAATAATAATAAATAGGTAGTAAGTGTCGTATAACACATAACCTTGTCACAGATCTCGTGGTATGTAGTGTTGAAATCATACACAATTATTGTACGATTTGTTGAAATCACACAAATCCAATTTTGTCTGAGGCAGAAAATAATCAAGCAGTACAAGTGGTAAATTTTGTGCCTACCATTACTGTAAGCCCGCCAGAAAAATTTTGTTTTACGGCACCAGCGTTTTGGCCAGTATGGCGCAAAAGGTTTGAAAGATATATGACGTTTCAAGACAAATCAACAAGTCGGAGGAAGAAAAAATAAACATATTAATACACATAATGGGCGAAGAATCCGAAGAAGTTGTGGTTCAATTCTCTGACATTCCAACGACCTATAAAGAAGTTTTAGATAATTTTAAAGCTTTTTTATAATTAGAAGAAACATCATTTTTGAGCGTTTTGAGCTCAATTCAAGGGTTCAAAACCTAGGAGAACTTTTAGAAACCCTTATAACAAGTCTACATGTCCTCGCCGAACATATTGAATATGGTACCCTTAAAGAGTTGTAAGTATGCTAGATTCAAAAACATCTGAAACGCTACAAATAAAAGATAAATTCGATCTGAAGGAATGTGTGTTAATAACGAAACAGGCCGAATTGCAAGCAACGCAAAATAAGGAACTACAAGGCAACCAATGATAGATCGGTAGAGTGCAAGTACCCAAGAATGCGGAAAACACGTCACGCGTGAAAAAGACAAAACAAATACTTATTCATCAACAGGAAGATGTGGATTTTGTAGTTTTTAACCTCACAGTAGGGATCGCTGTCCAGTAAACCTGTCTACTTGCAAGAAGTCCCAGAAAAAAAATCATTGGGCGTCTGCATGCAAAAATACTAAGGTCAGATCACTTAAAGTAGATAATTTAGCAGAGTTAGAATTAAAAAATAATTCTGTAGATATTTTAGAAAATGTTTCAAAACCTGTGCACAGTCTATTTTTGGGGTCGATCACAATCAATCATGTAGACTCCCAGGAATGAATGGCTACGATTTTTATTACTGAATTTAATCAACATATAGATTTTCTTGTAGATTCGGGTGCTGATATTTCTTGTATACCGAAACAAATACTTTGTAAAAATCTACTTAATCAGATTAAGACTTCTGACAGAATACATAGCCGTCTGGTATTAAATTGGTAGTTTTGGGTACCATTTCGGTAAGTTAAACTTTAAAAATATGAGCTTCAACATAGACATTTACGTCATCGACAAACTAACCAAACCTATTTTATGCAGAACTGCTATCCTACAATTAAACATCATTCACTTATTTCAAAAGCAAGTTGCCCCAATACAACTAGACGATTCAAAAAGAAACGCGATCATCACAAAGTTCCATAACGTTTTTAATAATGTTGGTAATTTTAAAAATAAATTGCAAATCACAGTAGCTGATGACGCGCAACCCTTCATACAATCTGTATCTCGCGAGGTTCTCATTCTACTTCTAAAGCCATTGAAAGAAAAGTTGGAACGATTAGAAAAGCTGAATTGTAATAGTGAAAAAAGATTCTAAAATACGTCTATGCGTAGACTATACTAGACTGAACACAGCGGTTTTGCTTTCTCACTACCCCATTGGCGAAGTTAAGACAATTTTATCTCAAATTCACGGTTCTAATTTTTTTACCAAACTAGACACAAACTCCGGATTTTATCAGATAAAACTTAAAGATTCTTTACTTCTAACCAGTTTTATTACTCTCTTTGGTCGTTATTTTTTTAAAAGACTACCGTTTGGTATAGCATGTGCCCTAGAGTACTTTTCTATGTTGTTAAATAGATTATTATTTGGTAAATTTCGGTTTTAATCAAATTAATGATTCCTTGTTGTAGGAGGTTGGATGAAAGCAACTACTTCAGTACTATTGCGAAGTTTCGTGTTCTGGATGAACACTTCATCAGGCTCGCTCACTTTATTGTAAGAAACAAACATTTTTAATATACTTTATAACATAAAAACAAAGATTAAAAATGTGTATAAAACATAATCGACAAACAAGACAGCACTATGAAATTTAATTGTTTTGAGATCAATAACATTATTAATTTTAAAATTGTTAATTCTAATAAAACCTTGAGTCATTAACTAGTAACTAACCATTAATGACTCAAACTTTTATTAGAATTAACAATTTTAAAATTAATAATGTTATTGATCTCAAAACAATTAAATTTCATAGTGCTGTCTTGTTTGTCGATTATGTTTTATACACAATTTTAATCTTTGTTTTTATGTTATAAAGTATACTAAAAATGTTTGTTTCTTACAATAAAGTGAGCAAGCCTGATGAAGTGTTCATCCAGAACACGAAACGTCGCAATAGTACTGAAGTAGTTGCTTTCATCCAACCTCCTACAAGAAGAAATCATTAATTTGATTAAAACCGAAATTTACCACTTACCAGGAGGCGAACCGTTCATTAATTATTATTTGGGTTAGATATCTATTCAGACAGATGTTTTATCCTACGGGTTAAAATCGTGTCTAATACAATCTTCCGAGGGCAAAACAGAAATAGTTGCTTACGCTTTTTGCCTTCTTTTGGAAACCGAAAAACGATATGCGCAAATTGAACGCGAAGCACTGGCATTAGTTTGGGCTGCAGATAAATTTGCAAACAGATTACCGTCCTTTAATACAAGTTTTACAAACCAAACCGATCAATAAATTAACCTTTCGTTTGCAACGTTTGCGTATACGTATGATGCGTTATAAGTTCAAAATTTATTACTCACCAGATAAAGAAGTAGACGTAGCCGACGCACTATCGCAGAATTTCTCTCAAAATGCAGAAAAGCTAACTAAAGATGAATTAAAAACCAAATCAGAAGCACACGTTCAGCTAGTGGTGGGATCGGTTCAGGTAAAAACTTATTTTTTCGACGAAATTAAGACTGAACAAGGGAAATATCGTATTTTAAGCCAAATAAAGAAGTTTATCAGAGAAGGATGGCCAAATAAAAATAGTTTAAATGAAGGCTTAATGCCGTATTATCAATATAGGTTGAAATTTTATTTTCGGAAGGGTTCTTGTTAAGGAATACTCGTATTCTTATTCCTCCTTCGCTTTAACTTAAATGTTTAAAATTTATACACGATGAACATCTAGAGATTGTCAAATGCAGAGAAAAAGCCAAATCGTTGTCTGGTGGGTTGGTCTTTCTACCCAGATAGAAAATTTGGTTTGCAATTGCCCCCAGTGTGTTGAAAATCGATCTCATTTTAAAGAAACAATGATTAAAGATACATTTCCTGAGCGCCCATTGCAAAAAATAGCTGTGGATTTGTTTAAATTTGAAAATATCTGGTTTCTCATTGTTACAAACTAATACTCTAGATTTTTTTGAAATATTTAAGCTCACCAGAATAACCGAATCTGTTATCATCGAAAAACTAAGAGTTTTTTTCCGGTACAGTATAAGTGAAATTGTACGTTCCGATAACGGGCCACAATTTCAATCCGAGTTTAAAAAATTTGCCACTGCATATGATTTCAAACATGTCACTAGCAGTCCTTACTTCGCTCATTCTAATGGCTGTGTTGAAGCGGCCATCAAAATTGCAAAAAAATTTTAAAAAAACGAAGATATTCATCAAAAGCTGTTATATTATAGGTCTACCCCTATCGAATGTGGATTTTCTCCCAGTGAATTAATATTTAATCGGAAAATGAGATTGTTACTTTTGTTGGCAAGTAAACTAAATAAACCTGTAAATACACAAGCTGCGTTTGAGAAGGACAGTAGGTTAAAAAAGAAATCAGCAAAGCAATTTAATAGCAGACACCACGCAAAGGATATGTCGAATTTTTCCGTAGTAGATTATGTATGGGTTACTGATTTACGCGTATATGCTAAAATTAAACAGATTCTGGGTGAACCGCGTTCGTATTTATTCGAAACTAATTTAGGTACTTACCACCGAAACAGATAGGATTTAATACCGGTTTCTTATTACGCACCGCGACAGTTAATCCCGACATTACCTCCGCCAGAAATCATTGATAATTCTGAAATTATCAAATCAAAAATAATTAATAATAAGTGCGATGATAGGAGTAAGGTTTCAGACGATCAAAATTGTAAAATTCCGCCGGTAAATTCTGATGTCGAAATACCTTTCCTGATACCTCCCAACTTGATACCTCTTCCGCGATAACTGAAGATACATTAGTACCGCAACAAAGACCACGGGGAGACACAAAAAAACTTGTGTATTTAAAAAACTACATTTTTAATTAATCTAAGAAAGGGGGATGTTTTATCAGTACTAGTTCTACGGTGCTACTATTTGTAAAGTCTGGCAACAAGGCAAAGACAAATGCGCCGGTAGAGGATGACAAAACGCAGCCTAAGATATCTAACGTAAAAAATAATAATTGTAAAAAAAAAGTTATTGTATACAATGCAACAAATCTAAATAAAATCAGAACCAAATCAAAGTTTATTATTTATTTGAAAAAAAACCAATGCTAAAACACCCAGAGAAGCAGTAGAAGACAAAATAGAAAAAATAGAAAACAAATTAGAACAGAAGTTAGAAGAAAATTATAACCGTTTCAATGCATTCAGTTTCGTTTGCAAGCTATATTAAACATGTATTTTCCTAGACTTCTATTGACAAGATGATTTGTTGTTCCACTATTAATTATAAAATTTACTTTCTTTGCTTCTAAGGTATCCCTTAAGAGACTTTCATTTACATCACTTACACTGCTTTCTTCAGCTTTTTCTTTATTCTTAATTATCATTTAATGTGCAGTTTGCTAAACTTACTTTGCCAAGTTTTGGACATTTATACTTTTTATGTCCTACAAATCCACAACTGTGACACTTGAACGAGAACATCTAATTCACATTGCTAAATTGAATATTTTTCTATTTTTGTGGTTTATGACTAGTAAACACCACATTGTTTGTATTGGGCTCATCAATGTTTTTTTTTCTATCTTTTATAATCAATTTGTTTTTTACAACGTCCAAAGTAAATGCAATATCTATTGCAATAGTTGCAGATTGATATGTATTGCCAAAAATAGTTGTGAAACAATTTCTGAGTCTTCAAGTTTTCCACCAGCATAAACTGTTTATTCAAACTCAGTCAAAAATACAATCAGTGCCATTTTCTCATTAAGTTTTAAACTTCTTAATTTTCTCTGCAATTGAACCTGAAATGATATTCCCTTTTTTTTATATGTTGTATCATAATGTCTTTCGCGGTTATTTTTGTCTTAACTATTCCTAACATATTGTCGGACAAACACTGAATAATTATGTTTCTTGTTTTTACACTTGATGTTTAAATTCACTAAATTCCGTACCTTTACTGGTGGATTTCCATAAAACACTTTTAGCTCATTCGCTTGTTCTACTAACAATTTTATTCTAAATTCTCAATTAGAATATCCACTATCACCATATGGTTACATATTTAGAAATTGTTGATTTTCAATTGCATTTTTCAAGAATTTTACTGCTCAGTGTTTTTTTTTCTATAACCACACCTATTTACATTAACAATTTTTGTCTGTTGTTTACACTAAGAGTACATCAATAACTACCAAGTTAAATAAGTTATATATTTTTACTAACTGTATAATAAACAATAAATCTTGTTCTTGAACAATTTATAACAATAATTTACTGAATGATTAATAATGTTGATGTTGATTGTTATATCTTTGGTTGTAACGGCCGTCATGGCCGTAAGAATGAGCAGCTTGTCCTGAGTTAACTACTTCAGCATTAAATCCATTTTTATCGGCTGTGTATTTTACAGTACGAATTGAACCATCGAGTTCGTGAAGTGAATATTCTCCTTGAACTAAATCTCCATCGCGTACTTCATGTTGGCTATGATAATCCTTACTGTGTTCGTCAGCTACTCCATAACTGAACTCATATTTGGGGTGTGCCTATTAACGTTGACGTTGCTTATTGTGTTTAATTTTTTTAATGAAATGACTTACATAATAATCAACGTGCTGTTGTTGTCCGTGTCCATAATTATACTCAGCTGCGGCTGGAGCTGCATGAACTGTCGCAACGGGAGCAGCATATGCTATTTGATTGTAACCCGCATGTTGTGCAGGTTTTTGATATCCGCCATGTCCATGAGAAACTGATGAATACGATGCACCTGAATTGTAAGCGTGGGTGCCATGTGTTGCTACGGCTGGAGCAGCGTGAACTGCTACAGCAGGAGCTGCGTAAGCCACTTGGTTGTAACCCGCATGTAGTGCAGGCTTTTGATATCCACCAAGTCCATGAGAAACTGATGAATACGATGCACCTGAATTGTAAGCGTGGCTACCATGTGTTGCTACGGCTGGAGCAGCGTGAACTGCTACAGCGGGAGCTGCATAAGCTACTTGGTTATAACCCGCATGTAGTGCAGGCTTTTGATATCCACCAAGTCCATGAGAAACTGATGAATACGATACACCTGAATTGTAACCATGGCTACCATGTGTTGCTGAAGCTGGCGCCGCATAAGCTGCTACTTGATTGTAACCTGAATTTAAAGCAGATTTTTGATATTTATCAATTTCATGGGAAACTGACGAATACAGAGTTCCTAAACTTTGACCGTGACCGCCGTTAGTTGCTGCAACGGGAGCTGCACTGTACACAGGTTTACTCTGATAAGCCACATTGTGATTTAAATGTTGATTACCGCTATGTCCCAACGTAACGGAAGCATAAGATGAACCAGTCTGCTGTCCATGATGATTTCCGTATTGTGCGTTGCATATAGCAATAGCATACACAATAAATACAATTTTCTAGAATAATTATTTCTCACTACTATTACTTTTTACAAAACATTATATACTTACAAATGCTAACATTTTATATTAGTGTTTATTGATTGAAGACGTTTGGTTTTACTGATTAATGTTAAGAATTTTCTGCATATTTATACTAACTCACCACTACCACTTTCTTGCTCTATATTTTTAAAGCACATAATCGATTATGTATTTAAAGTTAGGTTTTTGTAACATTTATAATATTATCTAATACTGACTTATTAATCATACAAAATGAACTAATTTCGTAACTATCACCCGAAGCCCGTGGGCAGGTGCAAATTTTAGGCACGGTTTGCTCATGTCAATTAATTTAAAGGTGTATTAAAAACTGTTTCAATTTTGATTATCATTTAATTTGACTTAAACTCGTTTTATTCGCTAATACATTTCTGCGAAATGATGTTAAGGTGTGTACCCGTTTCTCTTTATTGCAGTTTTATTGACATTGTGTGTCTGTAAATATACTTATTACATGTAACTAATTCTATACATGACTAAAAAAATTCAATCTTTAAAATGTAAATTATTTTAACTTTTATTTTTTAATTAATAATATATAAGTTAATTATTTACTTTTATAATTAAAAGTATTTTTTCTTCAATATTGTTAAAGGTAATTTAGCGAAATAAACGTTATTACTTGCTTCTAATTTATTATTTTAAACTAGTTTTAGTTGACGACGTAACCAAATAAGGAAGATGTTTTAAAGAAAATGTATATCCGTGTTAGAAAAATATTAATTGATTGAATTTATTGCGCAGTTGATTTTAATTAATACTTTTATTTTTTTACACATTCATAAATAGCCATTGGTATTTAACAGTAACTTATAGTAGGTACCTATATACAATTACGGAATTTTGTTGTTTAGAAAAAATATGCGCTTAGACGAACATATAATTAAATAGTAAAAACTTGTGTGTTTAATAAAGTGTCTGTTATAAGACGTTTGTTACATATATATTAAACATATTAACAATCGTCAAACATAATAACTGAAAAAAAATAATTTTGATGAACTCAACGACGCATGTATAAGTATTCAGATAATTTTACATAATAAAACCACAGGTAAAACCAACGTAAATAACATACATTGACGAAAAAACTGTTGCTAGAGATAGCTGCGAACAAAAATATTAAAATAATTTTGATACTTTTGTTTCGTTAACGATTTATTTGCTGACTTCAAAGTTTGCTTTTAACAATTCTTTATTTACGTATTTTCCACAAAAACATATTTGGCATGTTGTAAAACGAACTTTCCATTCTAATTCGATTTCAACAGATTTTCGTCATAAGCATCATGTGTCAAATTTTGACATGTATGTATATAATTCGACTTTCTTGTTTCATTTTTGTATAATCATTGCGTTTTTCATTATTTTTTGTGTACCGTAAGTTAGGGGATGCTTGATCAATTTAAACTTTGTTTAGTCTATATGTTCTGCAAAGTTTTATTTTACGAAATACACCAGGTATACTAGCATCATAGAATCATATTTTACTAACAAATTTCTTGTAATGACATTATTTTCGAAAAAAAATTCAAAAACTAGATGATCAAAGTAATAAGCTGTCAAGCAGTTTTTGAAAATTTATATCTTCAGAATTTGGGTGAACTAGATCAATAAGGAAACATTGATTGATCATAGAAATAAGAAACTTTTATAATATCAAGAAAGCTTTAATTTAAAAAAACTGAACAAAACAATAAACTTAATTACAAAAACGATTTAACATAAGAATACATTTTTGAGTTATATAACTAACTTACCTTACTAATATAACTAATATTCTTTAACATCAATTTTAACTTGGAATCTATACTCAGACCTATATTTAGTTCCCTCTTGTTTTGATTTTTAAAAACAAACAAATATCTTTTTTTCATCACAGTAGTCTTTATCAACAAATCTATATACTTGAAAGTGACATTTACCACTCTGAAGATGCAAGCTGCAATGTCTTGCGAAACGTCAGTTTGTTTGGGTTCACGAACGACAATACGGCAAAGGCCAAGTTCTACTTCTTGTTTTGGCTCTCAAGAAGAGACTATGACCAAGCTTAAGTCTGGGTGTTTTACTACGACGCGGTCTAATCCGAAAGTCGCTTATAATCATAAACATAACCGCGAAAGCTTAAGATTTTATATATACTTGAAAGTTATTTTTCACGCCAGATTTCATTCCTTCTACCATTATTCCTTCGGGACAAAGAAACCTCTTCTCTTTCCTGAACTCTCAAATTTGATTAGCGCATATTTTTCTGGCTGTACAGCATTCTCAATCGGTACAACATATTCTGGCAACTCCAATGTAGCAGATATTTCAGATTCTGTGGCGCTTTCTTCATTAGCCGGTAAATCAATAGAGAGTTGCTTTTGATCTTCAGAAGAGGTAGCAGCTGGAATGCTTTTACCAGGTGCGACGTTCAGTTTTTTTCCCGTTTTTTATTTCCTTTTTATGGTGCTTGTCCACTTTCTCTCTGTTTTTAAAAAAAAATCTGCGAGCGCATCGGCAACTGATTCGTCTGGATTTGCCATGTTTTGTTCCAAAAATGTATTTAAAACTCTATTCATTTTGAATAAATGCATTCTAGTTGTCCCAAATCCCGCAATGAGGTTATTTTCTACTGCAGACTCAGAGACACGCGGGTATTTACTTACAACATCGGTTATGTTTTGCAAAGTTTGTTAAAGAATTTTAAGAAAGATCTCTTTTGGTACAACTTTTTTTTAGTTTTTCTACTATCCATTAAAACAACACTTTTTGCCAAATTACTTTTAATGGTCTAAAAAAGCAACGTCGCTATTTGGTGGTAAGCACACAAATGCTACATTATTTTTCCTCATTTTTTATGGTTTCTGCACTTAAATGCGAAGAAAGATTGTCATTGATTAAAACTTTGTTTCCATTTATACATCAAGCATGTGGCAAAAAGTTTTATTCAAACCAGTTTGTAAAAGTATCTGCATCAATCCATTCATGTTAAATCCTTGAAAAACAGGTACCGCTAATACAACAAATTTTTCTTTAGGTTCACCTTCTGTCCACGTGTTCTGTCAATTTTTTCTTTACAAATAATAAATAGAGAAAATAAAACTACACTAGCTAAACCACAAAGCATAATGTAAGTCGCAGACTTTGAGAAATTTATTACCCGTTCTGGGAATTTTACAACTTTTCAAAAAACAACTTTGGTTTTTCCTAGATCATCTGACAAATTGCTCTAGTCATAATTAAAAATATAACTCGGTAGAATTTCTTTTAGCACTTTACTTAAATTGATAAAATAATTTTTAATAGTTTTTTATGTTAGTCTGGCCCAATCGTAACCTGGAACATTATGTTTAAAACAACGTTTAACAACATCTTTACGTCTAGGAAACTTTTAACAAATATTTGAAAGTCTTTTTTATTTAGCAGAAATTCCCAATCTAAACTGTTTCTAATTGCATTAATAAATGCGTTTTCTTCTTCAGTCAAAAACACGGTGCGGTCTTCTGGTGCTGTGCCATGCCTACCATAAAACTTATTATTAAATTTTTGGTATGAAATTTTAAACTCTCTTGAAACTTGCCTCATAGTCATATTACCAGCGGCTATTGCTTACAAAGCATCTTCTAGAGATTTACTGGTAAAGTTTTTATATAGCCGTGTTCCTATCTTACGTTTGTAAACCCGTTACATTTTTTGTTAGGAATTAGGAATTTTTCGTTAGCAGGATGCCTTTCAGCAAAATAGTTTTTTGATCAAAGTCACTTTAATATTTTGATAAAAAACCTTAGCACCTTAAATGCATGTTTCTTTAGAATCTATTTCCAGAACTATGGTCCGATAGCATGTAACTTTTGATAACAGTTTGTAGTATCCAGATATTCCAGTTCAAATTTCACAAGTATTGTTGGTTGCCTGCACAGCTATTTGTCTTAAAAAAAAACGTATCTTAATCTTAGCGAGGAAACGGGGGTGGGTTAATGCTTGCGGAAGAAAATAGGGGGACTTTGAAACCTGAGGGAATGAGGGAGGTAGTTTTTGATTGTTGGTGGTCGTAGAAACAAAGAAATAGAGAACAAAGGAAAGTTACGAAAAAAAATAATAATAAGTAAATAGTGTAAATTCATTCTATACATTCAAATTCAAAATAATTAAATGTTATTTGTAATAGCAGTTTAAGATTAATTTTAAAAGCATTGATACATGTTTCCTTTGTTCACTTAAGACAAAGGAATTAGATTGCGCTGTCTTAGTTTTGGTGTTTAATTGTTGTATTTTTCTTTACTTTTTATAGGACATTTTTGTAATTTATTTAAAAGTAACGTAATTGGTTCTTTTGTATTAAATTTTGATTTAATATGTATTAGAATAATTGAATGGAATTTGCTATCGAATTTAGGTATCAATCTTGAGTTTACGCAACGATTTCTTTGTTCTCGCGGCTGAAAGAAAACTTAATCCTAAACGATTACGTCATCTACGTAGTTTCAGACGCATGTTGTTTTTTTGTGATTGTAAACGGAACTTGCTGCGATTTCTTGTGTGTATTTTTTTTTCACCTTAATTCTACGTTATGCTATGTATGAAATGCCTTGTTGATTTTACTAACGATTTTCTCCCGTGAATTCGAATTGCTAAAGTATTACCATCCCTCCTTGATTGTATTCTAAAGTAACCCAATGTGATTCATGTATGTAATGAATCTAAGATTGATTTAAAAAACCAATCTAAACGTTCTATGCTGAACGTTTCCTTTAGAACGGTCTATGATCGGCCTCGAAACGATGAGCCATGATTAGATTACTTTGGTAGCCGGTTTTACTAATGTTGCAATTTCGGAGCATCTTCAACTTTAGCCATACGTACTCGCAATCCAGAGACATTGGTACCTTGGACATGGCATGTCCACTCTTTAACAATTCTTGTGTTTTAGTTGATGATATGTGAAGGTGTAACGTAGCGATTAAGGTCCTCTTAATATGTTTTGATCAAAGCAAGCTTCCGTATTCAATTTGTAGATTAGATTCATTATATATGAACTTCTGTAATCTATTCCATTTTTCCTACATTATTTGCATGTGTGTATTTTATTTTATTGTTTGTTAAATATTTTGGATATGAAAAGATAACGACTGGTTCCTTTCTTATTATGGACAGACTTATTTCACGCATGTTAATGTCCGAGAGTAAAACAGAGTAATGAAATATAGTTTTTTTTGGTGTTGGGTTAAGCTTAAATTTTGTTTTGACAACGTAGTTGGTAGACGATTTTACGCGGGATATTCTTTCTTTCAAATACTCGCACAGAACACTACAAGTTTAATTGAGAACCATAAGAATACACATAAATTTACCTCAAATGTTGTATACTTAATTTTTTAAATTATTTTATAAACGTACGTGTATCACACTTCCATCAAAACAACACCAATATTACAAGAATAAATATGCGCGAAAATCAAGTTCAAGATATCAGTGCAACCATCTAGTGGCGTTTGCAATCTACTATTCTAACTACCAAACCCCTAGAAGTCAAAGTTGCCCCATTTTACAGTACTTTTGATTGGTTCTTGTGGTTCTGTGTTTTTCTTGTTTTTTGTTATTGTTTTATTTACTCATTTTGGGTTTTACATTCAATAAGTATACCGATATGTACCTGATGTACGGTTTCCGTAATGAAGTTGCTAACACTGCCACAAACAAGTATGACATAAATTTGTCCAAACCAAAGACAACCTGGAGGAAATACATGTCAAAGACAAGATCAACGACTTCGAGAAACAAGTTTGTTTATCGTTTCTATAGTGATAGCGACAACATATCACGATTAAATTTTTGTAACACAACCTTAAATTCGATTTAATAAGATGGCGACTTTGTCCGGAGTATCAGAAATGATATATTTAATATTCATAATATATTATTGGGCAAAATAACGAGATCCCGTGGAACTCCTGCTCAACAAATGTCGCAGCGTGTTATACACACCTTGTATAATATAACTGTGAATTTTAGTGCAAAGTTTGTTTATAGTACAATTACACCAGACAACACTATTTTAACTAACTTAAAAATCTGAAATTTTAGTATCTTGCATTGTTTAAACATAAAAACTGTATTACATCATGTCAAATTTTCAAAATAATATTTTTATGTTTTCACGCAGATTCATATAAAATTTAAAATGAAAAAGATTGAGGCAACCAACAAACAGGTAAACTGGTAAATGCAGTGGAAGGCATACTACTTAGTTTGTGATCATGATATAAATGTTATGGTAAGATACAGTTTACATAAAAATGCTTTGAAGTAATACTAATAGTTGTTATTATTTATAGAAAGAAATTATCTCAAATGTGAAGCAAATCAACAAGGGAGACAAAAAATATGTGCGGAATTCTTAAAAATAAAATAGCCTTTATTTGTAGTCGTGAAACGAAAAACTGATTTTGAACTCTTACATTTGAGAAAATTAGTATCGTTTAAGTGTTGTGACACATTTGTATACTTAAATAATTAGCTTTCTTATTTACTTTTAGTTCTTCGTTATCAAGCATCATCAAAAGAATCAAGTCAGATGTAGTGCATTATGCAAATTTATTTAGTTCAAATTAAGTTTAGGAAACTACAAGAAAAGCCGTATAGTATCATTAATGATTAACTATTATTTGAAATGCGTATCAATCAAATGTATAATTAACGAGCATAAATACAGAACACCCTACAAGTATATGTACAATATTTATTAAATATTTTAAGTATATTTATTAAAAATTTGAATATTATATACACAATTAGTGTATTCAGAGAATATCAATTTGTAGTATTTACTAAATATGCGCTAGTAGGACATTTGATGTTCACAGAATATTCATATAACATTATTTGTAGAAACTTGTATTAATATTTTTTCTTAAATATTCAGTGAATACTCATTGAATGTGTTTCTATTGTGTGGGGTAAATATACGTTTAACTTTATGATTAAATTCAAAGCTTCTATAGCATTCTTGATCAAGTAAGTGATCGACAAGATCGTAAACTATCCGAACTAGGAATAAAAAAAAAAAAAATTTTACTATAACCTTCTTTATTACTTCAACAGATACTCCCAAATTCTTTTAAATGTTGAATTCACCTAACCGACACTATATTTTGTTGTTTACAGGTACTTGGTAAGTACACGAAGTTCTCCCAGTAAACTTGGTTTACCACCACTTCAAATAAAAATTGTAAAGTAAATGTTTGTAAGAGAAACCAACGGTATAATAAAGACGTGAAAAAAAATTGTAATTTTTTTAATTAATTTGTCAAGTTATGACACTATTTGCGATTATGTTGTGGAAAGGATACGAAGCGTTTTAGTACTATTATTTAATCAAAATAATTCTAGGATAACAAATCAAAATAATGCATGTACACGATGTACATGCATTAAAGTAACAAAAGATATTCAATACAATTTTACAAACTCTTATAATATTTGTAATAGTATGCAGGGATAACATCTAATTCCTGTTTCTTACCCTTTCTCTTCTTTTCTGCTTCGGTGCGTTTTACGAACATGCTTAGAAGTGCCGCTTTTTTCTTTGCATCTATAGGAATTTTGGTTGCATAGAGTGGTTTTAAAACGAAATTAGAATTACGACTGTTTCTGTTACTTCTTCTGACAATAACTTCTTTATAGTTGGTATCAGAGTAAGTTGTTTTACATAAGAATGTAAATGGACGACATTTCTCAAGTTTTAAAATTTTAATATCGCCCATTAATATTAGTCGATTTCAAATATCTTTTTATAAAATTTGTCCCGTACGCAGAACTTAAATCCTTCAGGTCAATAAAGTCTGTATGAGACATTTCAACCACTTCATAAAAATCAGTTCTTTTAGTTGTTCTAATTAATGTTATGTATTGATCAGGTACATAGATGGGTCCAGATTTTAATGCTTTTCTAATTTTTCTTTCAATTACGGAATGCACACTATCTTCTTTGCTCTAACTGTGTCCTTTAATGAGAAACTTGTAGGTTATCGATTTAATCTTTAAAACGTGCACGGCTTGCACATCGAAATTATAAATCTAGAATAGAAAAGAAATAAATTAGACTATGAAAGAAATACTATGAAAATTCATAAGCACACCTATTTTTCTGTTGACCGCAACAGTTATCAGAGTAGAACACGAAATCCAAGTCATCAGAATCAACAGCCTCTGCTTGTTCTTTGATAAATTCAAAAACACAACTACCAATCTCATTTGCGGCTCTGTGTCCCTCGCCTTCATGCCAGAAGTAACAGTTGCTGCGATTAGAGGTCAACTGGCAAATTGTAAAGTTGAATGTGTTTAATTTGGAGATGTAATAAAAAGTACTTGTGGTACCTTTGGGGCAAAGCAGCACAGCTTGCAAATCGTAGGAGGCTGCAATGAAACTTTTGTTCACTTTCTCTTTATCTTTCGACTTTTTGAGTCTGGAGAGAACTTTTTCTTGGTGGTGTTCATCATAACTTTCCTATAATACCGTTCTTTTTCGTCGTCATTGGCAAGTTCATAGGCAGTACATAATTCACATCGATCCTTCTGTGTGAAGAAGGAAATATATTCCCTGTTGAAGATGCGACTGAACATTATACGGTGTCCATACGGACGATTTTGACTTATGCATTTCTGTTTATAATCTTTATAGATATCTGTTAAAAATCTTCCACCTTCTATAAACTCTCTTGTAGTTTGCGCTCTAAGGTAGTGGGGTTCTATTCGTGGAATAGAGTCTATGTGTGGCCTTATGTCAGCTTTAATTTCTGGGTTTACCATCTTATGTTTCGCAGATCATCTTCAACAAAACCTGATTCCTTTTTATGAATGACTGTCCTAGTAGAACGGTCATCAATGCCTAGTGTTGCTTTAAAAATATGTTTGCACACTCTTACTCTTTTCTCACAAATATCAAAGTAGAATGCGTTATTGAAACGTCTTCTGTCGGGAGCTTTATTCCCATATTGTGGAGAAATCAATTATATGTGTGCGGCAATAAAAGCCCTTTGTTTGTTAATATCATTCAGTGCCCAGTATCTTGTAAAAATGTTCTTTCTTTCCTCTTCAGTTATTTTTGAAGTGCATTTTAATCGACATTTCACACCGCACGGAAGTTGCATTTCTCTTGCTTTTAGTGCTTTGCGTGATTTGGAACACGAAATATATGCTAGTCCTGTTTTCCGAGTCTTCTTAATTTTTTTTCCATTCTAGTGGTCTTGCTTCTCTCTTTTTTCCTTTCTTTGTTGGTTTAGTGACTTCACCTGCTTGAAAATTAATGTTAGTCGTTGTGGTTACGTCATTAACTTCCTCTACTGGTGTGTCTAACTGTGGCTGTTTTAGAATGTTTTCATTATTTATAGGTTCATCTGCATTTGATATAAGAGACAAATTGACGTTAGTTGTCGGAGTTTCGTCATTAGCTTCGTCTATTGGTGTCTCTAACGGTGGCTGTGGTTGTTCACTATTTACTAGTTTATCTGCATTTGGTGTAATAGGCCACCGAAATTATGCTGAACATCTGGTTCTACTATCAGACGCAGAAGAATCGGAAGTAGAAGAAGAATCTGAAGTAAAATATGAATCTAAAGGTTGATCGGAGCTGCTATTACAGTTGGGATCTTTTACAGAATCATCCGTTTGCGATGATTCACAGTCAGTTTCTTCTTTGGCATCACATTTATTTATCTCAAGCGGAATATTGATAATGGATTCGGCAGCAGCTTCCCAAACAGTATTTGACTGCAAGTCGTCTAAAGTATTTTCTGATTCAGGAAAAGCTTTATTATCATCAACTGCATCAACCTGTACAGAATTATTTTCTAATTGGGTAAAAGCAGTGTGAACAACATTATTTTCTAATTCAGGAAAAGATGCATTATTAGCATCAATTTGGACAGTTGGTTTGACCATGGCTATGATTCAGGAAGTACGCAAATTTATATTGTCTGAAAATGTAAACAATTCGAAACAATAATAAGTTAGAAACCTATAGTACAAACTAAATTCTACCTTCTGTTAAAAAGGCAACCAGAATGTATAAAATCTTATCACACTTCGTAAATAATGCTTCAGTTTGTAAAATATTATCACACTACTAGTATAAAAATAAACACAATATAAAGAGTCACAATTCAAAATGCGCGTCACTAAAGTTTAATTTCAATACTAACACAAACATCAAAAGCGGCACAATTCAAAATATGACCTTTCAACAGTTTCAAAATAATCACTTTAATTTTTTAATAAAACTCAAAGAAGGTCATAATTCTAAATACGTTAGTTTACAGGACCACCTAAGTACACTAAATATTACCTAACTTAATTTGATTCTTTGGTTTATTTGTTTTTCTTGATTTGATGTTGTTAGACTAAATATTTGGTTAAACATATTTAGTTCGGTTTCTTCTATAACCTTGTTGTTCAATTAAATTTTGATGTCATTGTCAATATTTTCATTAATGATAATTTTTGTTTTTTAATTCCGGTTTTTCTGTCGTGTTTTTCAGATTTGTTATAATTTCTTGTAAATTTGTGACATTACCTGTTATTAATAAAACATCACAAACGTTACGTGGTTGAACAGAGTGCCATCTACATTGTAACCGTCGTTTGAGTTCTAAACGTATTCTTTCGAGAAAGGCTCGTTATTTGGGTTTGTTTTATGTATTGCATTTTATGTTCTGCAAAACCCGTAAGTCCACAATGCATCAAATTTGACATTTTAAAGACATTTTTTGTGAGAAAATTATTTCTATGTGTCAAAGAACTTGAAGAAACTAATAATAGATTTAATTTCTTATTGCTAAATTTGCTAAACCTGTAAATCCATTCCTTACTTAAATCATAACGCCAATCTCATAAGTCGACCATTACACACTACGATGCGAACAGGTAATGTGCTGTCTCTTAAAAATATCTGTTTATTTGCGATTGATTAAAGCAGTTAACGTTACTGTGTGCCGATAATACAAGGCAAGTACTATAAATTTGAGAATAAACGCTATCTCGTAGGAACGGAGCTGCGTACGAGTTAATCCACATGTAGAGAACTATAAAGTTGTTGTTAATTTAACACTCGAATGACATAAAACTATGGCAATTTGTTAGTTGTGGAAACTGCATTACAGTATTCGAGTGCTGATGAGTCCAAATAGAACAAAACAACTGTCCACTAGTCTCTGATGATGGTTTCTGCAATTATATAAACAAATTTTTGCACTTGCGTAATACAGTTAACAATATTATGCCGCGTATAATTCAATAACATTTTTTGAAATTTGCGGTTGTAATATTTACTATCTAACAACTTCGTAGTTTTCTACATGTGGATTAACTCGTACGTAGCTTCGTTCCTACAAGATGGCATTTAGCTTCAGAATTATTAATGAATTTAAGACCCGAATGGGATAAAACTATAGCAATTTGTTTTATATAGTTGTGGAAACTGCATTAGAGTATTTCAGTGCTAATGAGTCTAAATAGAACAAAACAGCTATCTGTAACAGCGAAGGCTTCCACAGCCGAAGTCTATACTAAGATAAGAATGTCTTCCGGGTTTGGACCGTGTCATTGTTGCCAACGTTTCGCCCACTTTCGTAAGGGGCTTCATCAGAGCGTGAGATAAATCGCAAAACTCAAACAAGCAACTGAAATCTAACTAAGAACTTCTCAAAAGTTAGGTTATTCACATTGGTGCCCCATAGAAAAATTCACGCAGAAGAATTCTCAGATACCCACGCCGCAGAAATTCAGGGCGTAGATCAAGTGAAACAATTACGTTTACCTCCATTTTGGTATCAAAATCCAATCATATGGTTTACGCAAGTAGAAGTTTAGTTTGAAACTTATAAAATACGGGCGGATGCGGCTAAATACTTTAGAAAAATTTTTCTTTATTGGTGAAGCAACATCTGTCTTATGTGATACTTGTCATTTAAACCATACGTACCTAAACCGTTAAGAAATAGAATTTTCAAGATGTTTCACAATAAATTGCATCGTAGTGAACGTACAACGAGCAGATTACTTTATGGCCGGTTTGTGTGGCTTAATATGAACAAAGACATTTTATAATAGACGCGTAACTGTGTTGATCGCCAAAAAATAAAAACGCATCGCCATGCTAAGAACCCACTTCAAGCATTTTCTCTTCTAGAGTAGAGATTAAAGCATGTATATCTAGAAATTGTACAAAATTACCGTTATTGCTTCACGTTGATTGATCGCTTTACAAAATGATCAGAAGCAATGCTAATTTTCTAAATAACCGCTGAAATAGTAACACAGTCCTGTGTTAAAGAATAGATTGCGCACTATGAATGCCCACATACAATAACAAGAGATTAATATAGACAGTTCGAAGCTAAATTAATTCAAATTCTAACAAATTTAATGGGTATACAATAAAATAGCATTAGAGCGTATAGACCGCAGAGCAATGGCATAGTAGAACGTTAGCGTTGATCTTTAAAAGCTGTCTTAATGTGCTACAATGCGAAAAACTGGATAGAATCTTTTCCCATGGTAATGTTAGAATTACAAAGCGCTTTTAAAGAAGATAATATGCATTGCACACTAGCAAAATTATTATACGTCACCTAATTACGACTTCCTAGTAAATTTTTGTAGATAAACACAAAACGAAAGTCGACTCAACATCATTTGTCGGCAAACTGCAAGTATTGCGTCCTATTTCAAGAAAACATCATACGCCACTTAAAGTTTTTGTTCATCTTGCACCTTCTACGTGCATATGTTTTTTTATGCGACGACTTAATACGGCAGCCATTGCAAAGAACTTATACAGGACCGTATCAAGTTATTTCGCGGACAAAGAAAATTTTTAAAAAACAAATTCGTAACAGCAGCGTTAACGTAAGCGTCAATCGCGTAAAACCAGCGTTTATTGCAGAGCCTGATGAACCGCCACCACCTACAGTTAGTAACGATAACGCTACAGAATTAGAACTTCAACTATTACCGCCGCGCCGTCAGAAACAACTGTATCTAGCTATCTGCAAAACAAACACGTTCAGGTATACAATTTCGTCAACCTTGACGCTTTTTGAAAAATAAAAGTGTTGGACTGGAAAAGGGGTGATGTGGTGACTGCGCCGGCGCTACTGTACACAAAAGCTGTAATAGCATACGGAAGTGAAAAATTTACAGTCCATAACAACCTGCCAAAAGCTACCGAGGGAACTAACGAATTTTAATTTTGTTAAGTAGTTTTAATACCTATAGTTCTTTGTTTCCAGTTAATTATAAGTTATTGTGTATTTCGTTAATAAAACCTATAAAACTACAAGTACAATAACATGAGTTGTTACAGTCGTACCTCGTACATCGAATTGGTTGTACAATAAAAACCCAGTTTGGAATGTATTAATATCGCCATTTGCAAATCCTTCACAGCAACATTTAAACGTCATAAAAACGATTTGACGTTTAGTATAGATAAATATGACAGCAGTCATATTTTACTTTATTCTAAAATGATATTTGCTTACATCTAAATTATATGCTTTTAATATGGCTTCAGCGCCAACACGTACTGAACTTGAAAACAACAACAGACAATCATGCTTTCAAAGTCGCTTAAAAGCAGCCCTTAGGTATGCATTATTCTATATAATTTATCTTGTCATTGCAGTTATAGCTGCTATTGTTTACACTGGATCAGTTCGCTTTAAAAATTACTTAAAAACTATAAATTTAAACATACAACCTACACAAATAACAAATGTAGACATTGAAGATATTGAGTTTAAAAGTACTACGTCCTTTGCATACCCTTTTATTGGAGCTTTAATAAAAAGTGACCCGTATAAGTTCTTATGTACTGCTGTTATTTTAAACACTATGTATCTTATTTCGGACGCAAAATGCTTTTCCGAAACCGCTATTGACGTACACGTACGTGTTGGGAGTGACTTTTGGAATACTTCTGGAAGTACACATTTTATTAAAACATTTATTATTGTTAGTGATAATGTTCCTAATAGTAATGGCATAGCGTTAATACTTATAAATGATACTATTAAACTAAGCACTTTAGTCCAACCAGCAAACATTGACTGGACTCCATCAGTAATCAGCAAGAAAGGTGTAATTGCAGGCTGGTTTCCTTTTCAACGCTCATGTAACAAGTACTAGTTTAATAAATTACTAATATACAATTTATTTAATATTAGTGTGGAAGAGTTCATCGGAAATGATTGAATTAGATATTTCAATTTGGAACAATAATAAATGCAAACATTACAACAACAACAATAGCGACTACACATGCGGTACCATAAACAATCACAAATGCAATATTGGTAACTAAATTAGGTTTTCTATAGACGTTTACTAATATTTTATTTGATAGTACCTATGGGTCCTTTGGTTTTACAACGTAATGTAATAGGAATGTGGTACAATGAGACACCTTGTGTAAAAAACCCATTGGTATTTTATAATTTGAAGTTTCTTAAAAAATGGCTTGACAATTTCCAAATCGAATATAACATAAAACAGAAATTAAGCACTTTCTAATAATTAGAAATAAGATTTTCAAATGATTTCAAATCTCTGATCAACGTAAAATTTGTTTTGTGTAAGCATCTGTTTATTTTTTTAAATGCGTTGTAAATTTTGACAATAAAATTTTAAAAAATAAGTCCTTGTTATAATGTTCATAATTTACAAATTTTAATTTGTACATAGGGGCACAATCTAAGCATTTTGATTATTATAACACACAAAATTTTAGTTCGTACTATTATGTTATTTTTTATTTAGTGGGCTAATAGTGTTGCAAAGTAAAATATTTACAAAAGTTGTTAGATTCTAAAGTTTTACATTTTTAAATTATTTTCTACTATACAGGGCATTGTATAATGTTAAGACAATAAAAAAACTTAGTTTTTTAACTAAAATGAATTGTATATTAATACCGGAATCCTCTTGAGGCCTACTTTACATTTATATAAGATTATAGGCACTTTAGGTTAGTCTGTACAAAATTATAAGCAGTTTTAAAATCTTTCTTTCAAACTTATCACTTCAAAGAATGACACGCTTTTGAAAAGCAAAATCTTGTATTTAAATGATATTTTCGTATGAGATTTGGCACTATTTAAGGTATCCACAAAAGTTTCAAACACGCAATTAGTACAAGGTGTTTTGTATTGAAGGTTAAAAATACAGAACTTCACAGGGCCAAAACTCGATTTTTTTTAACTTTTGTGCGTCGTTCGGGTGTTAAAAAATTCAGACGATGAAATATTTGATTTTCATGATCCCTCTGATAGATGGAATCCATCTGAAGATGAGAAATGCTCTAAAATTGAGGATCATATTTTTGTTTGTTCAGAACGTGACTCAGAAGAGAAAAAACCAGAAATTTCAAAAGCACATTCAAAACTATATTAAAATACAAACAAATTGAGTAGTTTTCTAGATCTCTTGCACATCAAGGGAGACATGCTGCGCACAACATTCTTACAATAGACACCTAGACAAGGTACGCCACTTCCCGCCATCAAATAAAAGATTAGTTTTAAAAAAACTCAGACATAGAAGATCGTCGAGTGGAAAACTTTGGATGCGCAAGATTTATTCTGTTATAATGGTTTGTTCATTTTAGCAAAAGTTTTCAAATGTCACAAATGTCCCATAGAAAGTCTATGGGATTCTGATAAAGGCAGGAGCATAGTTCGCGCAACAATGTCTTTAGAGAATTTCAAACGAATTTTTAGTATAATAAGATTTGACAATAAACAAACACGAACCGAAAGAAGAATCCGGGATAAATTTGCGGCTATTAGAGAGCTTTGGGACAAATAAGTGAAAATTTTACTAAAATTGTTTGATCCAGATATAAATGCAATCGTTGATGAGGAATTGGTTGAATTTAGAGGCAAGTGTCCCTTTAGGCAATACATACCCAGTAAGCCTGCGCGGTATCGAATTAAATGTTCGGTATTATGCGACAATAATAAGAGCCTATTTATGGAACAGACAGCTTTATCTTCAAAAACTTTCTGGAGGAATCAGAAAACATAATCATAGTATGCTAATTGTTTTGGATTTATTTTATAGATTGAAGAGCCATAATATTACGTGCAGTCAACACTATGGATAAAGCGGTTTTGTGTTTATACAACAAAAAGAAAAACAAACCGTTGTCTATTAATCGTATTCTATAATGTAATTCTATAATTCATGACATATTAGCAAGTAATGACATCTATGTAAGTAGAAGTAAACGATACTGATTAAAAGGTGGTACGTAATGACAGTGACACGTTTTATTATTACTACTCTACCCGTAATTAGCAATTAAGGCCTCGTATTCCACTTTATTACTACAGGTTATGGGCCAAGGCCCAGATACGAGGTGGATAAATTGAAGTTATTATCTTTTAAGTTTTTCGGGTTTTGTGAAAAACGAGTTTTGTGTTGAGTTGTTATTACGTCGTAAAAGGTAAAAAAAATGGCCGTTAATTACTTGACGTGTGTGTCTAAGTTACTTGGTCGCAAAAACTATGACGAGTGGTCGTTTGCAGTCGAGAATGTGTTACTGCTTGAAGGTTTAAGTCCTGGTTTAAGTAAATGCATCGACGGTAGCGAACAGGACACCACCTTAATAGCAAAAGTCAAATTAGTTTTAGCTATCGATCTCTCTTTGTTTCCGCACGTGAAGGACGCGAAAACAGCAACGACAGTGGTTTTGTGAGAAAAATTGGTCTTTTACGGACTTTGATATCCGCGAGATTAGAAAATCATGATTCCATGGATTCTTACGTCAATCAGATCATAGAATCAGATTGCCTAGACATCGCAAAAATTAAGGCGAACAGGATTCAAGATCGACGAGGAATGGGTTTGAACACTGTTACTGGCGGGACTTCCGGAAAAATATTACCCCATGATATTGGCAGTGGAACATTCAGGAATAAATATTACTACAGATTTCATTAAAACAAAATTGCTGGACATACAGACAGATGGCAGCGATGGCAGCAGAAGTAGTGCTTTTGTAGCGAACAGTAAACCAAGTCATCAAAAACCGCCGCGAGGTGGCGGCGGTGGTACAAGTTCGCGTGAAAAATCATCAGCTGACGGCAAGGTCAAGGTAGTTCAGGCTTTGTAAACCAAAAGAAAGATTTGAGTAATATTGTTTGTTTCAAATACAATAACAACGGACATTACAAGTCGAAGTGTCCCAATAACAAGCCTGAGGGTGTTTATAGTGCGGTTTTCTCGACAGAACAGTTTAGTGACACAGACTGGTATGTTGATAGTGATGCGAGCATGCATTTGACTGCTAAGAAAAAATGGTTAAAAAATGCACGTAGTCCTGATTTACCTGACATTGTTGCGGCTAATCGATCGAAAATTAATGTAGACTGTACTCATGACATTAAAATCAAGACTGTGATAGCGGATCTAGAGCATCGGATTTTATTAAGAAAGGTACAGTTTGTTTTAGGTTTGACCACAAATTTATTATCTGTTTGTCAACTCATTAATAATGGCAACAATGTAACTTTTGATGAAAAGGGCTGTAAGATTAACAATGCTAAACGTATCTTAGTGGCAACAGCTAGGTTGACGAATAATGTGTACAAGCTAGATGTCCCAGATGGTTCTGCAGGTTTTTTGGCAAATAGTGAAATATGGCATCGACGCTTCGGCCATATAAACAATAACTATCTAAATAAAATGAGTGAATTAGTAGAAGGACTTGTTTTTAAGGGTCAGGCTAACGTAACTAATTGTCTAGTGTGTTGTCAAGGTAAACAAGCTCACATACCTTTTCCAAACAAAGGTAGCTGTGCCGATAATGTGTTGCAGGTGATACATAGCGATATCTGTGGCCCAATGGAGACAGTTTCGTTAGGAGGCGCAAGATATTTCTTAACCTTTATTGATAATTACAGTCGTATGTGTTTTATATATTTCCTTAAGACGAAGGACGAAATATATGAAAAGTTTAATGAGTTTAAGTGTTTAGTAGAAAATCAACAAAATGAAAGGGTAAAAGTGTTACGAACAGATAATGGCGGTGAATATATCTATAAAGAATTTCAAAATTACCTAAAGAATGCTGGTATCATACATCAAAAGACCAACAGCCACACACCTCAGCAGAATGGTGTGATTGAGCGCTTTAATCAAACATTGGTTGAAAAAGCAAAATGTCTAATGTTTGATGAGAACATTTGTAAATCGTTATGGGCAGAAGCATGTAATGCTGCTTGTTACCTCAAGAATCGTTCTGTTTCAGCAGGAATTTCAAAAACAGCGTTTGCGCTGTGGACCGGCAAGAAGTCAAATTTTGGTCATCTACGTGTTTATGGCAGTGTCATCATGGTTTATGTTCCGAAAGTTGCTAGGAATAAGTGGGACCAGAAGTCAGCCAAACACATACTTGTAGGTTATGATGAAACTACCAAAGGCTATAGGTGGTACAACTCAGCTACAAGGAAGGTGATTACTAGTCGAGATGTGACAGTTATGGAAAACGTAAAAGAGACTACGACGCTAGCAATGGATGAGACAGTAGAGATTTCGGATTCAGTGGGGGTAGAAAATAAGCATAATTATTCAATCGATGACTTGACGGACTGTTCGATGAGTGAAGACACTATTAAACGTGCCGATAATGATGACAGTGAATATGTTCCTAATTCAATTGATGAAGAGGTGCAATCAGATGCTACAGAACTTCCAAGAAGATCAGAGAGGTCCATCAAAACGAAAACTTATGTTACTTATTTTGGTGCAAAAAATGGTAGAGATGCATCAAATATTTATGTTCCTTCAAGAACCGTTACAGAAGCGCTTTCAAGACCAGATAGGCAAAAGTGGAAGCAGGCTATGTTAGATGAGATCAGATCTTTTGAAGAAAACAACACGTGGAAACTGGTTGATCATCTAAAAAGTGGGACAATAGTGGAGTGTAAATTGGTGTTTAAAGTGAAGTGTAATAGTGAAAACAAAACGAGTTATAGAGCTAGATTAGTGGCGGTTATACTCAGAAGGAGGGTATTAATTATAAGGAAACTTTTGCTCCTGTAGTGAGACACTCAACTTGTACATCTAGATGTAAAGACTGCATTTTTAAATAGTGTATTGAAAGAAAATGTGTATATAAGGCAACCTGAAGGTTTTGTGTTGAAAGATTTTGAAAATAAGGTTTTTAAGTTAAACAGCGCCGTGTATGGTTTGAAACAATCCAGCAGAGCTTGGAATGAAAAGGTAGATCAAGTTCTATTAAATATTAAATACAAGATGTCAGATTATGAACCCTGTCTATATATTAAAAGAAAACAGCTCCGACGCACGACTGGAGTTTACTCCTTAAGTTTGATAGTCTAACCAGACGCAAAAAGAGTTTATTTAACTTAAAAAAGATTGATACTGTATGAACGTAAAAAATAACTTTTCAAAAGAAAATTTTATGAAAACACTATTATAATGAAAAAATATTGTCGATTTTTCTGATAATATTATCGAATTATTGACTAGAATTGTTAATATTTAAAAATTATTTATAAAATAAATCATAATAACCTGGTAGAATTTATAGACATCGACCAAAAAATTAATTTTTGGTTAGGTTAGAAATTTTCTATTTTATGTGGATGCGCTCGATAATTCATATTGGGTTAATTATCTAGTTTTATGTGTTGTTCTCAAATATATATTTATATGAACTACATCGATAATTATTAAAATATTTAATAAATACAAATTGCACATGCTCATACATATAATACATGAATTATAACGTACCTTGCAGCCACGTGTTTGTTAGATGTTCCGGCAATATCATCTACACCTCTTTCTGCCATAGTTATTTGAAAATACTTTCAGTTCACTTTAGCGGAACACAATGATAAAGATTAAAACTTCACAATAACAATATTAATTATTGATATTTATAATAAAAACAGCAATATAAGTAAAATTAGGAAGTTGCGCGACATAGGATGCGCACCAAAAACGTTACGAGGTCATTCATCGATAGATTTTACTGTTCACATTTTTCTCATACCGGGCCCCTTATATATGCAAATCGATTCTTAAGGAGTAAACTCCAAAAAATGGGTTATTAACAGACGATTTCTTTGAATTTTCGAATGATTTGAAAGAGATTAAGTTTCTTGAAACAAATTTAAGCTCAAAGTTTAAAATTAAGAATCTTTGTGAAGCAAAGCAGTGTTTAGGATTAAGGATAATTAGAGATTATAAAGAAAATGTTATAACTATTGATCAGGAGGATTATATTAATGAAATTTTCAAACGTTTTGGCATGTTAGATTGTAAGACAGTTTGTACTCCTTTAGATAGTGGTATCAGTCTAAGTAAGGTCGAGGACAAAACTTGTGACTTGAATTTACCATATAAAGAATTATAGGAAGTCTCATGTACTTGGCAGTTATGACACGTCCCGACATTGCTTACGCTGTAAGTCTGCTTAGTCAGTATAACAATTGTTATATTAAGGTGCACTGACAATGTGCAAAAAAATTATTAAGGTATTTAAAGGGGACAGAGCTTTTTTCCATGAAATTTACCAAGAACAATAATTCAAATTTAATCGGGTTTGTGGATTCCGACTGGGGTTCAGACAAGCTGGATCATGGAAGAGCTGCAAACAAAAGGTTGTAGTGAAGCAACGAAAGAAGCCATATACCTGCGAAATCTTTTGTTTGACCTGACTGGGAAATTGGATAGTATTGAAATGTACAATGATAATCAAAGTGCCCAAAAACTGGCGAATAATCCAGTTTTCCATGAAAGTTTGAAACATATAGATATCAGATACTATTTATTAAGAGATGCTGTCTCAGATAAGAAAACTGACATTAAATATATGCCAACAAATGAAATGGTAGCGGATATCTTGACTAAGTCGTTGGGAAATGTTAAGAACTCTAAGTTTACTATAGATTTAGGTTTAAACAATGCTTAGTGTGTTAGGGCATGAATTTCTAATAAGCGGGGGTGTTACAAATATTATAAATTCATGACATATTAGCAAGTAGTGACATCTATGTAAGTAGAAGTAAACGATACTGATTAAAGGATGGTACGTAATGACAGGACACGTTTTATTATTACTCTACCCGTAATTAGCAATTAAGGCCTTGTATTCCACTTTATTACTACAAAAACATCTAATAGTTACAGTACAACTCAATCAAAAAGAAAGACAAATGCCATATGTGTAAAGAAACAAACAATAATGGTTTTAGTTCTGCAAGTGTGAAAACTATTGTTGGAAGAAACATTTAGAGCAAATATGCAAAGAGTGTTACAAATAGTTCAACTGATTTTTTGCTTTTATAAAGTTATTTTTAGTATTGCCAGTTCGAAATTTCATTAGAAAATGAGTTTTTCATTACTAAATGTTCATTTTGCATGGTTTATTTTAGGTAAACGTTTATTTTTAATTCTTGCTTTTGTTTTAAAATGTTCTGTTCAATTTTATCCCAAATGTTTTAAAGATATCTTATTTTATTTAAAAGTATTTTTCTTGATTATTTGTTGATAATCTAGTGCGCTATGAAAACAATTGCGAATTCTGACAAACAAATAAATTAAGTAATATTGCATACAGTCATAGGTAACATAAAACGGTTCATACAGTACATTTAGTATAACAAAAAACCAAAAAATATTAAACAAAAAAAACAATACGAATCAATAAAGTGCAAGAAGCAATAAATCTAATAGGAACGAAAAAACTTAAAAGCAAAAGTATATAATTCTTAATTCGATAACCATTTTCAAAGTGAGCCGCCCGAATTGACACATCTCTGTAAAGCACTAACATTTCTTAATGTATTGGGTTGAATATTTTGAAAATTTGTGTAAATTTATTTTGCATATCATTTCTTGTAGTGGATGAAGTTTGATAAACTACATTTTTAACGTATCCTCGTAAAAAAATCAATTTTAGACAATTACAATTTTTGGTGTAGTAGATCGACTAATATCTAATTGTTGCGATAAGTTTAAAGACCGTTTTGTTTTAATGTTTTTCTCGTAAGCCACATTCCTGTTTTTTCAAAACGAGTGAAAATTGTTTATTGATTGTAACTATGTGGTAAATGATGGCTGTAAATGCTGTAAAATCCGTAAAACGTTATTGATGTGTTGTGTTAGTTATTGTTTTCTTTAATTTTCGATCATCTACAAAACCAACGGTTAAAATATTTAAAGAAAATAGTAACGTTTACTTCTTAACATTATTACTGACCTAGCTTAACAAAAGGTACTTTATGCGAAGTAATAACATTCTGCTGAACTTTCATTGTTTATTATTTTGAAATGAATATACACAACGTTTCGATTGCTGTGGTATCTGCAATCGTCATCAGGTGAATACAGTTCAATCGAAACGTTGTGTATATTCATTTCAAAATAATAAACAATGAAAGTTCAGCAGAATGTTATTACTTCCCATCAAGCAACATTGTTTAATACATTCAAAAGGTACTTTGTGTACACTAATCACGATAATTAAATACAAAATTCAGGTTTGTTAGAACTAAGTTCGACAAGCTGATTTATTTCAGTCTCGATTTTTTTAATGGATTTCTTTAGGTGATGTTAGGTGATTTGTTTAAACGTATTCGTACTCCATAATATTTAATATAAATTTGCTTTATTATGTACAACAGTGATACTGTTTTAAGCTACGGTGACTGTAATTATAACCTCCCCACTACACGTAGATTGTGGGTTGAACAATATCTTAATAGACAATTGTCTTGAATAACCTTTACTATAGAGTGTGTGCAAGAACTATTTTTCTACAACTACGCATGACCAAGACATGACTTGCGCCATAAAACGTATGCGAGGCGAGGTTATGTTTTCAATAGGTGTATCAGTTTTGATTCTGTATGTGGTTTATTGCAAAGTAATCGGTGATAATAGTTTTTAGTTTATGAATTCACTCTTAAAATTAATTATTGAAGACATCGTACTCGTTCATACTAAATTTATTTATGGAAGCAAGTGTTTCTGAACAGTGTTTAAAACAACAAAACTAAGAATTGCATTCAACAACTTGTTGATGCGTGCGTACAAACATAGACTTTCCATGGTGCTTCATATTTAAAAAATACTGATAATCTAGAAAACAATAGTAACGGCCGTTATCTGGTAAAAGTGTTGGCAATATAATCGTATGCTTGCTCGTTAAATAAAAGATACCGTCTAATGGACATACAGAAAGTACATGCAAAACCATTACACGCAAAGCTCTGTCGTAATTGTCAGTATATTCGCTGAAGGTAAATATCATTGTCATGTTTATACCTTAGTGGTAAATTGTAAGCATAATTGCATCAAGATCTGCTTCTTGTTCGGTTAACCTTACTATTAGAGGTAACTTAAGTGAATGTTTTTTTTGCACTCTCTCTGACTATTTTTTTCATATTTAATATATATATAATTTAGTGTTTACAGGGATTTTTTTTTTTGAATATGTGACTGAAAGGATATTAATGTTACGAGGAAAATAATTCTTTCGAAATTAAATTTGTAGTGTGAGAAGACACTGTGAAACTGACACTACAGATAAGAATAAAATATTATTGTGTATGTTATTTTACTTTTAAAACATTTTTAAGTAATTATTAAGTTTTGTTTTTCTATGGTTGTTTTTAATATTTTTTAATATTATTTATTATACATATGTGTAATCGATTTTTTAAATTTTTTTAAATTTTTTTTCTGGCATTGCATTGTATTATACATTATATAAATCGTTGTATTTTGTTGTATTATTAATGCTTTTTTAATAAATTCTTTTATCTAATTTTGTAATGTATGAACAGTGAAAATAATGCTGGAACTATAATGAACGTATAAAATTTTAAGCTTTCGCGGTTGTTATGTTTATGTTTTAAGCTTGGTCCTAGTTTCTCCTTGAGAGCCAAAACAATAAGTAGAACTTGGCCTTTGCCTTGTCACTGAAAGAAAAAGTGGAAATGACGATATTTATACCAATAGCAATTAGCGTGATGAACGAACCTTATCTTTACGTTACTGCTTGACTAACTTTGTTATTACTCGGAGTAAGTGTTTGTGTTCTTTCCAAGAAGGTTGATCTTTGTCTTATAGGATATAATACTGGTAGTCAAGATTTGCTAAGTCTTAAACTGTGTTGTCGGTTCATATTACATGAATGTTTTTCTGTTTCCACAGCTTCGCGGATTAGTCTGAGAAAGTAGAAATTAGTTCTAGCCAACAATTTAGTTTGGTCAAAGTTCAACGTGTGTCCTTGGTTCCACACGTGTTCTGTCACTGTTGATTTAGTAACTTTGCGGTGTTTGCAGTAAGCCATATGTTCTTTTACTCTAATTTCAATAGAGCGTCCCGTCTGTCCTATATAACTTGATCCACAAAAACAAGAAATTTTGTAAACTTCGGCATGTTTTAGAGCCCCTTGTTTGTCTTTAGCAGAAGTAAACCAGGTGTTCAGGGTATCCTTAGTCGTAAAAGCAGTTTTGATATTATGTTTTAACATAAACAGTTTTAACAGCGTAGTCTCTGTGTTGTTGTGAGAGTTCATTTTTATGCACAAATATGTGTCGAAACAGGAATTGAATAAAATGATACTTGACTTATGTAAATAGTAAGCCCGCTAAATAGTATTTTTAAAAACATGACTACGTGCATTCGGTACGTGTACCTGTAGCAAACATTTGTAAGACAAATATATACCTATTTCTTTCTAATACTTATATTTGTCTTATTCTGAACCACGTTTTTTTTTAAATTTTTTAAAGCTATACCTGACAAGTAATTAATTACTTTATTAAAAAAAATCTGTAAAAAATAGCTAGTTAGCTTTCCTTGTAGGTAACTTCTAATTTAACTATTTAAAATATGAAATATACAAGATAATTTTTAAAATTGTATTTTTACTGTTTGCTCAAGGTCGACAAGTTTGGTTTGCAGTTTTACTACCCTTTGTAAATATTTCTATTGTATTTTCGTACCCTTCGTCTAATACGCACTTTTCTTTATGCTACTAAGTTGTTTGCAGCAGGTACTTGAATTTAACGTAAGTAAATTTTTTTATTATAACATTAAATCTCATTTTTAATTGTAAAATTTGCCATATTTGCAGTTTTTAATTTGGGTTTACTCAGGTTTTGATAAAAACATTTTCTGGTTTGAAACAGTAATTTCATTCTATAAATAACAATATAATAATGCTAATCTATTAAATTCGTTGTTTTAAAATAAACAAATTCCAATACCTACTTAATATATCGAATTTAACAATTAATTTATTACAGAAATTTTAAATATTACTCCTACTAACTAGCAAATTATTAGTTTCAAGTCATTATATGCAATAAACTGCCGATGTAAACTAAATATGTCAAAGATTTAGAAAAACCAAAAAAAAATAAAACTGGTAAGTTGCAACTACTAATTTTAGAAAGGTATTTTGTTTTCTTTTTATAGCGATACGAAAAAACTCCAAGCGATAGCTTTATACTCAAGTTTTAGAAGAAAGAATAAATGATCATTTTGTAGTACAATAAAAATTTACAAAATCATTTTGGGTAAGCTGTAAATATACTTTAAAATTAATATATTTAGTATTTATTTTCGTTAAAGTTGCAGTTGACCCCGGATTCCAATAAGTGCAAGACACAAATATTTCAAATCTTATCACTGATGTTCATGGCAACAGCTGCGCTGAAGAAAAATAATTATAACATAACTTTTTAGTTAGTTTTATGTATTACTGTTTTTGTATGATAATTAATGATTTATTTTTTAATTAGCTATAATTTTTGTTTCTTATTTTTATCTAATTCATTGCTGAAAATAATAATTTTAATACATGTAAAAAATTTGTCAATATTTTTTATAGATAATAAAGAATATATATATGTTACTAAATTATTATAATTAAAGAGCGAAAGTTGTGGCAGTAAAAACCTTCAAAAATTGCGCCATAAATTGCATACAAAATTTTCAAAGATTGCATTAAAAACTAGCAAAATTGCAGTATAAAAGAGAATATAATACAATTAGTTGCGGTATGTGTCTGTACTCGTGTAGATAAGTTTTTCACAAAATTTACAAAAAATTATATTCTCATCACTACATAAATTTCACGATTAGTGCTATACGTTTTAATTTGCGTATTTAGTTTACTTGAAACTGGTGAAGTTAACTTAGGCAAATCGTGTAATGCCGAATACAGAATCAACTTATTAAAATTAAATGAATCTTATTTAAAATCTTTTCTTTTTTAATAAAATTACTGTCGCACGTTAGAAAATCATATCAAAAATTTATCAATTATAGCTATGATTACAGCAATTTCTTATAAAAAGTACTGATTTAAACACAAATAACTATTTCAAATTCAAAATCTAACTTTATGATCTAAAACGCCCATATTTTTCGTATTTTAAAGTCAAAGATTATTAAAGTATTAAGCAGTCCGTGAACGCAACATGTATGTTGTAGGATAGCTCAGTTGGAGTATCAAATAATGACAAATCCATCGTGTTTCAAATCTGACCCAGGAAAATCCAAGCAACCGTTATTTAAGTGTGTAAATATGCGTTTTTAAAATATACATGTATAATAAATACCTGTAAACACGCAGGCAAACAAAGAAGTAAAATAATTACAGTAACTAATCAATGTTATTCTTCGGTTCTGAAAGGTGGTTTACGTTTCCTTTGTCGCTTCTTTAAAGCTTTGCTAGTAACACAAAGAGCTATATAAGCCCAATTTTAATGCATTAAAGGAGCTCCTTAACAGTTACATAACTGCAGAATTTTTAGCTACTTAAACGCTTCATGGAGGCTTCAGTTCTCAGGCAGCACACTGATGCCAGATGACGATATTAACACGTCTTAATGATGTATCGTACGTAATTTTGACGTCAATAAGACGTAATGTGCTGCCTAGGTTTTTCCACAAGCCACTTAAAAGTGTTCTAAAGAATTACTTTAAAAGCTAAAGTAGTTATAAATAGCCGGTTTTAGCTACAATTTGCTCACTGGGAAAGTAAATGAAAGATATTCTAACTCTTTTTTTTTTTTTTTTTTTTTTTTTTTTTTTTTTTTAAATGGGGGAAGAATCTGTTATCAGACACCGGTCGCCAGACTGACCGGTAGTGTCGAGTTGGCTAAGATGGTGTTTGCCGACCGACTAAAAAACCTCCTCCATTCCGCTTTGCATGTGAGGCCTACCCGGAACTACTGTAGTATTACTTCGGGTAGGGCGGATTTAGGTACCACTGTTAAGTATGTCGTTTACCGTAGATGTTTTCTGGCTCTGTCTTCATTTCTATTTTTTTACTATTTTTTCTGTTTCCTCTTTACCTTTCATTATATATCTTAGCATTTCAGTTATGTACTTCCATAAGACCTCTGATTCCATCATCTTCTCACCAATGTTCTCCTTCTGTAATTTTGCATTACATTTATTTTCTGTTTGCGTCCGTACTATGTCCCATTTGTGGCATATAAATAAAGTATGTTCTGGTCCATCTTCAGAGTCGCAGTAAAAACAGGTGTCCGTTTCTTGTTTACGAATGCGATGCAAAAATTTTCCAAAAACTCCGTGTCCCGTCATTGCTTGTGTGATGTGGTAATCCGTTTCAAAAAAATTTCCAAAAACTCCGTGTCCCGTCATTTAATCCGTTTCACCCCACTTTAAGTAGTACCAGCTTTTAACATCTTTGATGAAGATTTTTGTCCATCCATTATATTTATCCCATCGCTTTTGCCACTCTTCCATCATATCTTCTTTGGCTTTCGCGATATATATTTTATCCTATTTATGTTTGTACACTTTTGATCTCAGCTGTACTTGTAGGTCTATCGGCGGCATTCTGGCAATCACTTCTATTGCCTGTGTCGGTGCTGTACGGTATGCCGACGTTGTTCTTAGCGCTAGTTTTCTATTTATGTTTGTTAGTATATTTACGTATTTTTTAAATTTAATTGTTTTATCCCACGTCGGTGTACCATATAGTACGATAGACAGTGCAGCATTACACAGAATCTTCCTCTTTTTTGATTTTGGCCCACTTGCGTTAGGTGTTATCCTGTAAATCGCTTTTATGACGTCTTCTGTCCTGGTTTTTAAATTTTTAACATGCTCTGTCATTTTTATATTTGTATCCAAGTATATACCCAGATATTTTAGTTGTTTTTTGCTATTAATTGTGTTATCCCCAATCTTAATTTGTGTTCCTTGTGTATTTCTTTTCTCCACCATATTTATAATTTCGGTTTTGTCATGTTCTAGAAATAAACCCATCTCGTTTAGCTTTTTTTCAATCCTTGCAATCGCGTATTCTGTTCTATTTTGAACTTCTTCTTTTGTTTTGCTCCATGTAACTAGAGCCAGGTCATCGGCGAAAGCGACTGTTCTGGCGTATGGGCCGACATCTTCTTTTAAGATTTTGTTGTAGTACATGTTCCAAAGTATTGGTCCTAAAATTGACCCTTGAGGAACACCGCATGTTATCTCTACTTCATCTCCATACTCTGTTACAATTTTCCTATCATTTAGATAGCTCTTTAATATGGTTTTAAGATATTCGCTTATTTTAAGTTCATTAATGTCGTTACATAATTTATTCCAGGGTACCATATTAAAGGCGTTTTTAAGATTGAACACTTTTTGAGTACCTCGAAGTCTTCTTTTGTCTCTCTGAGTTTTGGATACTTCTGTAGAAACATCTTGTGTAGTCCCCCATCTTTAGCTTCTTCTCTGTCTTTTATCCAAATTGTTTTAACCGCTGAGTTTTCCTCTGCCAGTGGATTGCCATCTTTTATATGTGTTTTCTTGAATATATTAGTTTCCCATTCCTTATTTTCTATTTCTTTCCAGTCCTTAAATTCTTTAACGAAGTCTAATGTATTTACTTTTTCTATGCCATCTTCTGTCCATTCTACCGTTTGTGTTGACATTTCCCTTTTGTTTTCTGACACCTTTTTTATATCCTCCGTTTGCAAGTCTACGTCAATCATAATTTTTTCTATTTTTTCATACTTGATTTCTTCAAGCAGATTAGTGATGGAGGTCTTTCTCAGATCTTCGGCCTTGTTGGTTAATCTTGCTGATAGACCTTTAATTGTTCTATGTGTATTATTATTAGCTTGTACATGTTTTTCGAGATCTATTATTAATGAAACAAGTACATTAATAGTTTGTTTCAGGTCCCAAGTTACCGGGTTTGTTTTCTTTTTGTATATTTGGTCTTCTATGTACGATTCTGGGTTCTGTCCCAATTTCCGTTTTTTTTCTGCACCTCCCCACGAGTAACTTCTGTGCATATTTCTTCCCGTTATGCTTAGGTGTGTTGTCACTTGTTGGAGTCGATCTGCATCATTAAGCGTGATTTTGCCCTCCCCAGAATCCGTAGGGCAGCCTGGTACTTGACCAGGGAGGGATTCCGGCCGTAGCCTACCCTCCTGGGGTATATCTTGTGTTTTAAATTCCGCCATTTTGATGTACTGATCCGTTTTATCCCTACCGGCAGGTCTTTTTTTTTTTTTTTTTTTTTTTGAGAAAGAGAGTATAGTGGGACCTTAGCCCTCGGTTAACCTAATAGCTTTAGTCCGAAAAACAAGAAATTTAGAGCTACTCGAAGGGCTCCACAGTTGAGTTCCGAAGGAAGAGGGAGTTGCACCCAAGACTAGATGAAACAGAGTGCAGCTCAGCTAGGGCACCTCGGGGACGCTACTTCCCCAACCGCACATTTGCAGTGCCTTGAGGGTTTCCAAATGCTAGCATCGGGTTCTTTCCTGTTGGTCCGCGGGAGGCAAAGCCTCCTACCTTCTTAAAGAAGGCGTTCCCCTATCCGCCACCTGGGGACGCGCCCGATGGGGGTTGCAGGTAACCCCCCACGGGATTTTTCCACAAGCCACTTAAAAGTGTTCTAAAGAATTACTTTAAAAGCTAAAGTAGTTATAAATAGCCGGTTTTAGCTACAATTTGCTCACTGGGAAAGTAAATGAAAGATATTCTAACTCCTATATAGATAGTAAGAGAGTAAAATCAGTTTTTAAATTAGGTAAATGTAACTTAAAGTTTAAAGTACTGCTTAAATTAAAATTTAATTTTTGATACTGAGTACAACTTAAGTTTACAGTTATTTAAGGTTCTACTTCATTTTTAACTGACACTGACTATGATTGTGTTTTTATCACTATAAAACTGTTTTCTTATAAAATTAAATTGTGGACTAGCAACATCAGTTTTATTTTATTTCTAATGATCAACAGAATCTCGCGCTAAAACTTGCTAGGTCTACTTAGGTCCATTTTTATTTTTAGTAGTCAAAGAAGTCGACGTATTTTAATATAATTAGCACAGCTTGGCAACAATGGCAACATTGTTGTTTTAAAAATCGTAACGGTTAACCTCAATTTAGAAACTTTTAAGTGTACTGAATGTACTCAAGAATCTATGCCAAAAATGGATAATTTATCAGTTTTTCAACCTCCAGTACCAGGAGAAGTAACACTATGTGAAGTAGATGGTAGAACTCATTCAATGAACTATGAATATGCTAACGTTTCTGCATTTACAACTTCAGTAACTATTTTAAAAGTAAGGTTAACTTTTGTACAAAATCAATGCTCTTATTTTAGATAGAAAAGCATCCTAATATTCGTATTACTGGAGATATGATACACTCACTTCGGAGAGGAAACGAAGCCAAATCGTTATTTTTACCTGTGCAAGAACCTTTTCTTAAACGTCTTGTTCAAGCATATTCTGATCAAGGTGTTGTAGAAGTGTTATCTATTGCTAAGGAGTTTGGTCCAGTAATTATTAGTAACTTAGCTTCAGTTCTCCTTAATTTAATAAACGGTGTTGATATGATTCGAAGTAAATTAACATTAAAGTCGATAGAGAACCCTTTATTGTTGTTAGCTGATATTTCACAAACTCGGTCTTGGCTACAAAGCAGTATAAGGTGCATAGCATGGCACGATTACCATACTAAAATTGCTGTAGCTACATCTGACGATGTTGTTAGAATATATTCTAATAACAGCACTTCTATACCGGTATTAAAATGTAAGCAACAAAAAAATATAACTTGTTTAGCATGCCGTCCTCTTTCGAATTTAGAAATTGCTGTTGGTTGTGAAAATGGCATATTGATATGGAGTGTTGATCACAGTTCATTAGTATGCTATAACGTACTTCTTTACCAGTTAATTTTATATATGTATTTTAGATTACAAAGCATTCTTTAAATAATGTAACTTTACTGCATAAGGTTAGTCATAAACCAGTTGTTAGTTTAGCTTGGAATAAGGGGGGTGATATTCTAGCAAGTGCATCTGCTTGTGATTCTGCAATTTTAATGTGGAATGTAGAAATGAATGAAACTAGCAGTTTGAAAGAGCCTAGTGGGTATGGAAATTGCGTATTAAAGTGGTCACCAATTGGAAATAAATTGTTCAGTGCTACATCAAATCTTATTTTCAGGTAAATTGCTTTCTCAATAAATTTACATTTGTCTAGTATTAAAATCATGTCGATTTCATTGCATTAAGAGTCACTAAAACATGTAGTGTGTCTCCAATACTATCATCCATGATTTATTTCAATAGTTTAAGTCGCAGCTGTATACAGTTAAAGAAAATGAACAGTTTATTAAGAGACTCGCACTAAATCATTTGGTGTGTACAAGTTAAATAACAAAAGTTACAATAAATATTAAAAACAAACTAGGCAATACTATCTTTTGCGGAATTGTGAGTATCTTTCTGTAATAAACATTCTGCAAAAATTATATTTATTTCCTTGTTGATTCTATGTTAATTTGTTAAATATGATACATAAATTTGAGTTTTGGGGTGATTTTAACTGTATAATTTATTTGTTTTTGTTGTAGGGTTTGGGAATGTCAAACATGGAAATCAGAACGTTGGAATGTTCTTACTGGTAGAATTCAAGCATGTTGTTGGTCACCCTGTGGCAGCGTTTTACTGTTTGTGACCAATACTGAACCAATAATTTATGCTTTATCATTTGTTCAATCTGAAATGATTTTTGCAAATTCAGCACAAAATTCTCCAAATCAAGCTATTCCTGTATATGATTTATCAAAAGGAGATTTAAATGGTTTAATGGTGGGTGGACTTGTCACTAACATAGAATGGGATCCCAAATGTAATTACGTAGCGGTACTTTTTCATGACACTAGTTATATTGCCATTTTTCGAGTCAGTGTACGACCTGCAGTGAAGCTTTTGCCATGGTAGGGACTCGTATTTAATTATTAATAACTTATCTAGAAACTTCTAGCTGCTTAGTAGTTGGATGTTTGGAAGAAAAGCCTGTGTGTATAGCGTTTCAAGGAAACTTTCAAGGTGGAGCTTGTTTAAGTATAGGCTGGTCTAGTGGTAGAATACAACACTTTCCTATTATTCATTCGGAACTACAAAGTTCTCTGAATACTACTTCAGACCATCTTAATACGTCAAGTTTTTATAATTCTTTTAATGCGTGCAGATCATTTAATACATCTCGTTATTAAGGATATTTTTATACACTATTGTGAAATATTTCATTTTAATTTTTTATCAAAAATATATTAACTGGTATTCTTCTAAGATACATGGATTATCGTGCTAAAACTAATACAAATATTTATTTACAAACTTTATAATAAATTGTCAGTTATGAAGTCTAATACATAATAATGTAAACTTTTTGAATAAAGATTTATTTTTTTATCTTGTACAAAAATCTGTTTTACATGTGCTGTGTATAAGGAGGAAAAAACATTCCGTTGTTCGAAAAATTTATTAGCTTCTCTAAGAATTACTTTGCGATAATATTTACACAACGTTTAGTAGCAGGAATTACAAGAATATTTATGAGAAAGTGCAAGTAGTTTGACATGCTAATTTCTCTTATTCCGGTCCGGTTCAGATCCTTAGCGTATAATTTGTACTCTATAAAATTATGACTGGAAGTAATACTATGTATACGGAGTGCCCTAAATTGAATAGCTCACCATTGTGATCTCAGAAACTATAAGCTACATAACGGACAATGCTGTGCACCTTTTAGTGCTTATTTAGATTTCGGTGAGAAATGTTCAAAACAATTTAAAATTTACGCAAAAAATTGAAAATCGCGATTTTAAAAAATGTCAAATTACTTCGTAAATATAAAAATGTTTCATATACAAGTTACATGATTTGATTAGCATTTTTTTGACAGCAAAAATAAATAAAGGGAAATATTAATTATTTCAATTTTAAACCGAAGGGTAAACCGCGGACTAAATTTTGTACACTAATTAGTAGAAAACTAATACTACCTCGTAATTCTTACTAATGCATCAAGATAGGCAACCAAACTTACGTTATAAAAGAACGCCTAGTTAAATTTGGCAATATTGGCATTGTAAACATTACTTGAAACGGTATTACGAGGTTACTAATCATTCTTCATAAGCACCGCCTCAAGCGTTGGAAGAAAATGTTTCTTACCTGTAAATATGTATCTAAATTTTACCTAAAATTCTTTCTTTCTACGAATTTTCTATTTGTGTGTTCTCTGCTTAAGTTTTAAATGAATGCTATAGCTCTTAATTAACAAAATTCTAATTGTTATTTATAATTAAATAAGTTTCATTAATAGCTATAATAAATTTAAACGGCATGCCCAAATATGAAATTGCTGTTTTGTTTAGCCTAAAATTTTTAATATATCCGGATTAAGTTAAAGTCAACATTCCGATTTTCTTTGTAAAGAAAGTATTATCATCATTAGAACGTAATTAGTGGTTGAACAATTGCAATCTTAATTTTTATTACAAATTCTCAACATTTATTCGTAGTTTGCATTTTTTGTGCTTTGTTTACATTGCTTGTTATTTTTTTAAAATTTGAATAGAAGAGAAATGACAAAATTTGAAAAATGGAACTTTTATTTAATACTAGGAGTAGGGTTTTACATATAAAAAATGTTTTCAAACATTGTTATTTGTTTTCGTGAACACAAAACCATTCTATGATCATTTTTATCTCGAACCGAGAACGGGTTTATGGACCGCACACAAGTAACATGTTTTTTTTATATTTTTGCATTTTGAATATTTTTTTTATTATTTTTTTCTTAAATTTTTATTTATACATAACCTCATGTAAAGTACGCAATGGCAAATAAAAATTATTGGGTCAATGGCAAAGCATAAAATTTTTTACTTGGGGTTAAGAATGTTCAATAAAAATTTAAAAATATGGTAAAAATTCCAAAATTTGAATCGTTAATTGTTCTATACGAATAGAAAAAAAATTCGCGATAGTTGCCCCATCAAATTTCGAGGTAATGCAGAAACTCTAAGTAGACGGGGCGGTTCCAGGCGCGGACGGAACCCCCGCTTTAAAGAAACATCGTGTAAAAATAAGATGAGAAAATGCAAATAGCCCAAAATAAAGAAATAATATTGCATCTTGCTTACACACAATAAATAATAATAAAACAAGTACAATAACTCATCAACAAAAATATAATAATACAAACAAGTATAACTTTTTTACCAAATAATTACAAAACATTAACAATTTATAGTGTTTAAACTCTTTTTAAATTTATATTATTTCCAGTAAACACACGACGTCCCAGGGACGTTCGTTTTATGTCCAAATGATATCTTTACATCCCGGGCTTTAAAACGGACCTGTATAGGATGTCTTTAATAGGACGTCCTCAGGATGTGGGATGCGGGAAAAAACAAATGCAAACTTAGTGCGCGTGTCCACTTTCCATCTTGTTCTCTGGTGCCTACTCAACACCCGTACGCTCCTTTGATATATCAAAATGGTACATTTTGTTTGCACTCTGTATCTGTTTTTGTTGGTGTTCTGACAACTTTATTTATCTGTACTTTTTTTATCTAACGTTTTTTGGGTGTTTTAGTGCATCAACAAATTTATTTGGTAAGTTTTTGGTACCTTGTATTTATTTATAATGTATAAAAATCATCATTCATAATTATTATTTTAAATTACTAAAAATTAATAACAGTTTATTGAAATTAAAAGATCACAATTATTAATAATGGTGAGTTAAAACCCCATCTGGCGCGCATACTTATGCGGTGAATTGAAAATATTTATTTTATGTAAAAAAAATTTTTAAATTATTTAAAAAATGTTTTCTTTGTATTAAAGGTTTAAAAGTGTGACGTTACCTTACGACTTTTATCGTCGGGATTTACCATAAGTCATCCAAAAATGTCAACATGACCGATAAGGCACAAAATCGCTAATCTAACTAAGAAACTATAACCAACGCTATAACGTTGTCGCGTGCTTGGTATTCATAGTTATGATTACTGTGCGTGTTTCTCGTATTGTATTACTATTTCCACAATAATTAGTTAGGTAGTTAAAAATACGTCTAGAAATAATTTTGTTTTTACCACATTCTTCTGATGAAATATAAATCCGAAACGTATAAAAATTCTTAATGAATTTGCAAAACTGACGCGTTTACAATTTTTTTTTAAAAAACGATTTAAACAATTTTTAACTGGTTATAATCGATCATCTCTTATGATTTAATCAATAATAGAATCGTCAAAAAGATCAATCAATAATTCTACAAAAGAAGTATCACTTTATCAATTGTTTAATTTAGAAAAATGTAAATTCTGATTACATAGAAATACTAAAATAAGCATTTTGTATTAACTTTTTTATCGACTCTACATGACGATTACCATCTCTTATGTAGTTGCATTGTTTCTGGCGCCATTTAAAAAAATCCGGAAGAAAGTATAAAAAATCGCTAAGGAGGGCTAAAGAACACCGGGATCGAGAAGATAAAAAAAATTAAATAATCTAAATTTATTTTAATTGAATATAATTTGGATTATTATTTAAAAATATAGTTTTATATAATAATAATTTGTATTTTATTTGATAAAGTTAATTTTATTCATTACGTCAAGTCGCAGAGGAGTACGTTAAGTCTCCTTACTGAATAAACAAACAATAGAAAAAACCACAAAGTAGATGTACTTTAACTGGAAATAGTACTTTTCTTGATAAAAATATAATATACATATATAGTACATATCCTACAGCCATCTAAAAGGGACGACCCGTTGCGGATACGCAAGGATGTCCTATAAGGACATCGTAGGGATGCACACACTTGTGACAAAAGAACGACCCATGAATGTCCCTAGGACGTACACAGAACCAAAATGGGATGACTTTGGGACATTCAGTGATCCGCAACATCATGTCCCCGGGACATCCTTGAGACATCCTTGTGTTTGTTCAGTTATATGCTTTTTTTTCCTTTACCTTTAGTCATTATTTTGCTTTTTTTTAACAATGTTAATAAATCTACACTGGGTGCAAAACATTACATTTGGCAAACGTAATGAATTTTATAATCATTTGGATTTGGTTTATTACATCTCAATTATTTTGGAAAACCTAGTATTGTTGATTATAAAACTAGTATAATTACCTATTACACAAAAATTTACAAATGTGTTTCTACTTTTATTACTAGTACTTTTCGTATTGAAACCAAAATCAAAGATTGAATTGAAATTTGAGAAGAAAGAATAAAAAAAATTCTATCAAAATTACGCTTAAAACAGTGTTTCCACCCTTCTGCCCAAGGCTCTGCAAAGTTTAGGACCGCCATTTATAAGTACCCAGTAAACACACGACGTCCCAGGGATTTTTGCTTTATGTCCAAATGATGCCTTTACATCCCGGGCTTTAAAACGGACCTCTTTAAGATGTCTTTAATAGGGCGTCGTCAGGATGTCAATGAAGAACGTAGGATGGGATGGGATGTCCTATGCGGAAAAACAAACTTGGGCGCTTGTCAATTCATATTTTTAATCGAATTAAAAAATAATTGAAAAGGAGAATTTTCATAATACCTGATTCGAATGTTTATTTATAATTACTTATCAAATAAAATTAGAACAGGATTATACATTCATTATATAAATTAATCAATGATATAAATATAGGACAGTTAAATAAATATTATCCATTTATCAATTTCGTTTACTCTAGTTAATCTTTCTTTTGATATAACAAATATTTTGAAGATGTAGATGTGTCTGATTTACTTCAACCACACCGATAATCGGTTTTCGTACATAACGAGACAAATGCAAACTTAGTGCGCATGTCCACTTTCCTTCTTGTTCTCTGGTGCCTACTCAACACCCGTACGCTCCTTTGGTACATTTTAGTTTTATTTTTGAGGCTTTCGCGGTCATGATTTTTTTTACAAATAATTATCTTCGGGTTTTGAACCGCGTTCCATATTTACACTTTTCACAAAATTTATAAAACTTATAAAACTTACAAGCTTTAAAAAATTTACAATGTTTGACGTTTTGACAGTCATATCGCTGTCTGCTTCAGAAAAAACTGAAACTGAAGGTATAGTATCCTGACAAGTCTTTATATTACGCCGTTCGGGTCAATGGTTCGTGACGGTTCCGATTCATTAGTTTTCTGAAACATGTTTTTCCATATTGGCGCTAGATCGATTCCATTATCCCTATTAAAATTGTCGTACTTCTAGATTTCAATGGCTTCCTTGTATAGTCTACGCCAGAAGTTTTGGGATTTCAAAATCGTGCGGAAATTGGATACACTCAGGATCAAACGCCAACGTCTGTTTGCTCAATTAGCCTTTTTGAGCAGATGTAGAGACCAGGAAATTGTCCCAGGTTTTCTGCAAATACAACATCACATCAAGATTAGAACGGGAAACCATATACTGCGATGAGCCAGCCTTGTTAAGGGAGAGGATACACGAAACTAGACGCCAATTAGACCAGCAAACTACGGAGTTATTTTCACTCTATTCACAACTGATCAACACAATAGATTCGACAATCTGGGATTTGATCGACAAACTATCTACGGAAAAGGCCGAAGAGATTGCCACAAAGGTAAAGAAAATACCAATGGCGAAGTTCCAGAAGTACAACATCATTCACCGCCGCAATTAGAGACAGACAGGATCATCATCAATATGTCTTCCACCACACTCAGTGGACCAGCAACGGCCATTTTATCAAAAGGATTAAATTTTGCTATCTCATCAAAATTTATACCAAAGAACAGTGAGTTCATTGGAGAGCACAGTCAGAACTCTACCACAACATATTCAAGAAGAGGTGAGGGTCAAAACAGCCGATATTCTAAAGAAATCTACAGCACCAAAATCCAGCATCAATCGAGAGGAAAGAAATGCTCTAAGGGAACTTAAGGCCAATAAAGAAATCACTGTATTACCAGCTGATAAAGGAAATGCTTTTGTAATCCAAACTATTGAAGAGGAATCCAATAAAACCTCTACACAGAAAGATTTCGGCCGTTGTAAAATCCGCAAGCACGATCTCGGAACATCAAAAGAGACGACTAATTTCTAGAGACACTAGGATACCACACTTTTACGGCCTTCCAAAAATCTACAAACCAGTGGTACCGCTTCGCCCAATTGTGAGTGCTACAGGTTCAGCCACTCATCCTCTGGCTAGATACTTATACACCATTTTACAACCGCTTACGGAAAAAAGCATCGATGACGTAAAGAATTCCCAGCACTTCGTCTCAAGAATTAAAGAAATTAAATTGAAACCAGAAGACATTTTAGTCAGTTTTGATGTGACATCTCTCTTCACAAAAGTGCCACTACAAACAGCACTGGAGATCATCAAGACCAAATTATGAAAAGCGGATTTGGATGAGGAGCTTAACGGACTAATTGAGCTATGCTTAAAGTCCACGTATTTCTCATTCAACAATATTGTATACGAACAAATTGAAAGGGCAGCCATGGGATCACCATTTTCTCCAGTCATCGCCAATATATTTATGGAGGATTTTGAAGAAAGAGCATTAGAAACCGCTACCCTCAAACCACAATGCTGGCTACGTTATGTGGACGATACATTTGTAATTTGGTCTCATGGAACAGAAACACAACACAACTTTCTGGATCACATCAACCAGTTAGATTTCAACATCAAATTTACCATGGAAAAGGAAACAAACAGAAGCATTCCGTTCTTGGACGTACTGGTCACTCGAAATATGGACAACAAATTGGGACATCAAGTATATAGAAAACCGACACATACTGACAGATACCTCAACGCCGAATCACATCATTATCCGGCTCAGAAGTTTGCAGTTCTAAAAACTTTAGTACAAGGGCCAAAGCGATCAGTGAACCGAACACGTTAAAGACTGAGCTAGGTCACCTAACAAACGCCTTAATAAAAAACGGTTTCAGAAAAGCAGACATATATAGAGCAATTAACAAACATAGTAAGAAAAACCCAAAGAAGGAGGAACCCGTGGCAACTTCCTTCCTTCCTTACATAAAAGGCTGCACGGATAAAATGCCAAGACACTTAGAGGGAAAAATATCAAAGTGATCTTCACTGCAACAAATAAAATATCCGCCAATTTTTCAAAATCAAAAGAAACAAAGCACCACTCGAGGAACCAGGAGTCTACCACATCCCTTGTTCGTGTGAGCTGGCTTACATAGGACAAACGGGACGCTACCAGATTAAAAGAACATAATGCGGATACAAAGAAACGTAACACAAAATCTGCTGTTGCAGACACCGGTCACACGATAAAACTTGAAGAGGCAACAATGTTGGCTAAATCCCAAAATTTCTGGCCTAGACTATACAAGGAAGCCATTGAAATCCAGAAGTACAACAATTTTAATAGGTATAATGGAATCGATCTAGCGCCAATATGGAAAAACATGTTGCGGAAAACTAATGAATCGGAACCGTCACGAACCATTGGCCCGAACGGCGTAATATCAAGGCTTGTCAGGATCCGATATCTTCAGTTTCAGGTTTTTCTGAAGAAGACAGCGACATGACTGTCGAAACGTCAAACATTGTAAAGTTTGTAAGTTTTATAAATTTTGTGAAAAGTGTAAATATGGAACGCGGTTCAAAACATTTTAGTTGCATTTTTAAAGATTTTATTTAACTTGCATTGTATGTTGTTTTATTTAGGTTAAATCTTGCAAGCTATATTAGATCCACTTTATCTTATCCCAAGAAATTGAATTTTTACATGTTGGTTCAGTTTCGATGACAATGTATTTTTATGATCAGCATGATCTAAATCGATATCCGGGATTGACTCCAGATCAAAGAAAAACCACTTCCTCTTATTTTACGGAGCTGAATTGTTAGATGTTGGTTGAGTTTTTATGACAATGCATTTTTATAATAAGCAAAGCTTGGATTGACATCCATGGTTAGCCTCACATAAAGGAAGAACCATTTCCTCTTATCCTAACGAGTTCTATTTTAAATGTTGGTTTAGATGATGACAATACATTCTTAATCTAGCGAAAACTAAAAATTAAAAAATTAATTAATAATAAAAAACATTTTTGAAAAACAAGCTTTTATTTAAATGCTCTAAAAAGTAGAAAATAATCTTTAAATTAAATCAAACCTATAAATTTATTACATCATACCATTTATATGATATAAAAACTGTAATCTTAACACAAGTAATTCTAAAAATAGGTATATATTTCGTAAAATAGATTTCCAGAGGTAAGCTTTTATATCATGTAAATTGTATATTGTAATAAAATGGGTTTGATTTAAGTTAAATAGTATTTTTTAATTTTTAGGAAATTTAGTTAATTTATTATATATTGCTAAGTAACTAATGACAAATTATGACTTTGACATAATAACAGCATTACTACCTCGTAAAGTAAAAACATGACTTTCCAAACACGACTAGCTTGTGCAACGCTTGTACTGTTAATTATTACAGTATTTATCCTAATGAGTATATTATTTTAAGTTAAGTGTACATTGCTAAACTTTTATTGTAGCGTTAGTTGTAATAATAAAACAAAGAAGCGTAATTAAAGTATGTACCAAACTTAAATCGCTTAAAAGAATGGATCGATTTGATGCAGATAATTTGTTTTTATTAGCTGTTTTACAAAAAAACAGAAACAATAATTATAGGGTGATTTGTGGAGCCGTTGCACTTTCTGGATATTGGGCATTATCTACCGCTTCGTGTATGATACACGTATGTGTCTTGTTTCAACAAGAATCAGGTACTGTACATTTTTCATTTTAATTTTAGAGTGACATTCAAAAAACCTTTCTTAGATCAAACACGCCATATTGGATTACACAATCTACTACTTATAGTATTGACAAAGTTATCTTTGAGCAAAATTATATTGTGGCAAAGTATAACAATTTGGCGCTAATAAAAACTCATCAACCAATTATCTTTGAAACCGTGACGCCGATTGTTGTACCAGACCAAACCAACGTGTGTATACAGTAATCGTGTTTTCTATATAATATATTCATGGTTAATAGCTAGAAATGAATACGCAAGTTGTTGGTTGGCAGACAGATCATCTTTATAAGTTACTAACGATAAAAATATATGCGATAGAAAATTGTTCCGTATATTTAAAGTAAGTATATGTTTTATATTACAAAAATATGTGCAACTATTCGATGTTTTAGTAAAGTAAATACTACTACTAGCTCATCAATTTGCGTATCAAAAGCACAACCACGGAAATCATTGAAATGCATATTACATCAAGGAGCTGCTTTAATAACAGACAGAAAAATATTAGGTTTAACATATTTACGTTATAAACTAAAATATATGTATTTATTGTAGGTTTTTCACACTCAAATGTTATTTATGATCGAGGACATGTGTATGGTATGTTTATTAATGTGTCAATGTGGTATAAGTGGGTTCATAAGCAAATTTGTATGAACAGATCGTTTCTGTAAACAAAATTGTATATTTTACAAACCGTTCAATACAAAATGTTGTTAATATTTTTATGTATATTGCTTTTTTGTTTTTTTTTAATCGATTTTGTATTTATGGGTGCAATTTAATACGTTACATGAGTTGTCTTTAAACATGATTTTTGCTTTTTTATTATATCGTATATTCATTAAAATAACGTTGGCTACATTTCATTATTTTTCCTGGGCTGAAATTGTGGCCGTTCCCACCCGTTTGCCTAACCGGTGCGCCCTGAAGCCACAGGTATGTCAATTGATGAATAAACATTCAACAGACATATCGTACTTTCTGTTACCAGAATCCAGATAACAGATTTTCCAAAACGCCAGTAGAGCTTATAACAATTGCCCATAATCTCAAAAGCCTTTACCTAAGTAGATATAAAAATGAGCTAGAACAAACTTAACAATAAACGAAAAAATTCACAAATATCGCAAATCTTGCAGTTATCGGAAAGCGTTGAAAACAAACACAATATTACTTACGTAATATAATGAACTAGATTTATTACAATTTTCAAAAATAATCATGCATACATAAAAAATAAAAAAAACACAAATAACTAGTATTCTAGGTACAGATTAAACGAGAATAGAGTCGTATGATAATTTACTAATTGTTTGTATCTAACATTTGTCCATAAAATGCCTGAGAAATGTTTTCCATAACCTCTTCATTTCTGGAAGATGATGAATCAGTAACACCAATGACTTATAGAGATTTGTTTGTGATATTATGAGCAAGACGGTTCATTATCAAGAATTGCATGTAAATAAACCGGCGTCACTAATTTTTTCTATTTTTGTAGTTTAATTTATTTGCCCTTTATCTCTCTAAGAGGAACAGAAATTGTGGTCGGCATTAAATTAATATCAAAAACTCTAAATTCAAACACTCCCGGCTGTTGTTTACCATTTATAGCTTTAGTATTATGTAATAATTTAATGCGAAATGATTGCAAACTGGAGGGTACATCTTTTATAGAAAATTTTTCTAGAGAAGCACAAAAATGAGTATTTTGGTTCAATTCAATTTCAAATCGTTAACAAAATGCTCAATAAACTCTGTAATAATTTTGCGACTCTCTTTACTGCACCAGTAGTCCACTGTTGGCACCAACATTGAGATGCGATGTTTTGGTTGTAAAGCTTTAATTTCGTGAATGACCGTACTTATCTACTTTCTCAAATCTAAGCTTTGGTTAAGCAACAAGTATTAGGAAATTTTTTAGTTGTGTTGGTAACGCTTAGGTTGAGGTTCTCTTTTCCAAGTACGGTAAGAAACATAAAGCAAGCAACAAAATCTTAAAACATCGAACTTTATTTAACACAAAATATTTTCAAGGCTAAAAATCACCTTCGCAAAGCTCAAATAATAATATTGCGCTCACAAGCATGTTATGCGATGAAAGGCCGAAAAATTGAGATTTACGTCTACTGACTGTCATTTTCTGCTGGTTTATATACGATTGAAAACATTTGGGTAAATGTAAAATTTTCTCTAGACACATTTAGCCAGGCTTTGATTGAATACGCTTGAATTAAATAAATCATTCAATGATTAAATAAACAGTTTATATCGCGTGATCCCTGACAATTGTTACATCACACTCTAATTAATTGACGCGCATTTAAAAAAAAACAACAGAATTTAATGATTACTGGATTTTACCCGAGTTTTATAGCGGTTCACAGTTCAACAGCTTCTAAGATTATGACATAATAGTTGCAAAGTGGAAATTTCACCTTTAGAAATGTGCATCCACAGTTTAAAACTAGATTTTTTTCAATAGTTTGTCGCGTTCGCAATTTCCTGTCATATCGAAAGAAGACTTACCGCAGATTGGACTCGCAATAAAAACATTTCGCGACGCGAAATTATCGACATGCTTATTTATTAAATTCTCTAGGTGTTCATAGCGTGATCTTTTGGCGCAAAAAAGTAAAACTAATCTTATAAGCTACTTGTTAATTGCCAAAGACAAAGAAAAGAAAATATTAAGTTTGCTCTTTCCGTTTACAACAAAAAAACAAACAAAATTCTTTGCTTAAGCGATATAATTATATTTAAATAATCATTCTCAATTTTCTTGCGTTTCATAGTTTCGTTACATGAAACCTTCGAATCAAGCATCCTATAAGTGTTTTCAACACTAAAAAATAGCCATACCGAACCGCATCATTTTAAGATGTATTTTTAGCAAATTCTAAGAAGCCGCCGCTAACTATAGAAGGTAAAAGATTAACAAAACAACTTATATGCAAAGTGCAATTGTCTACGTAAAGGTTCAAGTACAGATTAACTAGGCTAATCTGTGCTTCAGGTAACAAAAATTCATTAAAAAAAATAAAAAAACATTCTTGCCGATGAAATTTTTTTTACGAAATAATTTTTCATTATATGTGGAAAAAATGTGTTCTCATTAAAATACATTAGAAGACCTCCAGGCTTAGAAGTTATCTATAAATTTGATACATAAACTGACGTTTTGTATTAGCAGTGGTATCACTAATAGGGGATGTTATGGAGAATGGAGGTGATTTTATTGGAAGCGGAAGTAAAGCCGGAGCTTTTTCATTAACCTCCGCGGAGTTGGGGGTGAATCAGAATCGAAGCTTTCAGCCAAAGTGTTGCAAAATTTTAAACTCGGTACGTTTGTCGGTTTAAAAATAATAATAATAAAAATCGTTTACCTGTATTATGTCAATACAAAATTCGGCGAATTGGTTATATGAATCGTATCGTATTTATAATTTTAATTAGGTGTACACTTGTTGCGTAAAGGCAATTTTAAGTCTTGCTGCTATCTAATATTTTGAAATAAAATACCTACCACGTAATTAATAAACTTCATTAAAGTCAAAAACTTGGCAATTTCTAAATCTCAAACATCCTTGAAAAGTATAGTCCGTTAATCTTCGAAATCAACATTTGCGTCTGCAAAGCTTCATAACATCACTAATCAGTAACTTAGTCAAGTGCGTCATGGTAATTTTATTATTTGAAATTTAATAGTGAAAGTAAAAAGTTAATATTTAAGAAATTAAAAAAAAACAGTGAATTTAATAAGTGAAATAAAAATTAATTTCATAGTTAGAAATCAACGTGAGTGCGAATGACTATCACTATACCCAAAAAGAACCGCGTTAATCGCGATAGAACAACAGCTTCTCAAGTAGTTGCTTAAAAGTGCAAAAAAAGTTTTTCAGTGTTTCTGAAGCGAAGAAAGCAAAATACAATACAACATCCAAAGATCAAGATTCGGAAGATGCGAACACGAGCATGCAAATGAACAGTGGCGCAATTGGAAGTGGAGGTGAAACTGCAAACAATTTCTCAGAAAATTCCAAACTTTATGAACAGTATAAACACGAAATTTTGAACACCTCATTTCATGCTCAGGCTTCAAATTCAAGTTCGGATTCAAATAATAATAATAAGCATATATTGCAGATAGAGAAATAGATGGTCCTTCCTTAATAAATACAAAATCACTGCATTACATTAATTTGACAATAATAATAAGATTCTGACACAAATTCTGACCATATATTTTACAAAATTTCAGCGAATTTTTAAAAGTCGTCTTAGTAATTTGCAGTAAAATATTGTCAAAGCTTATAATAATAATTATTCTTTTTTTTTAAATTGAAATGTGTTCGCAGCATTATGCGAGAATAATTTTAGGCATTTATGTAAAACCATCGATTCCTGGTCCATAAGACACTCCTTCCTCATTCATTATGGCCTCCAGAAACTTGATTTGTTGCTTTCTGCAAAGCATTCTGGTTTATCAGATGTTTTCTTACGGTCGCTGCTCAGAAACATTGGTTTGAGCGATGTTGATGTAACTGGGCAGGTTGCCTCCGTAGATGATCTCCATTGCTTCAAACATCTTCAAAAGTCCAGTATGTTCTTTGTTGAACATCGTAGAAACTGCATATGCCGCAATTTCTACGTTCAGTTTGTCGCATGAAGTGATTTTCTAAATCAATTGGTTGAGACTTTTGTTTCGGTCTTAATCAAATCCTCCGATACACCGCTCCAGGAGATCGTCCTTACTGAATCCTTCATATCTAGGTTGAATGACAAAACGTTGGCCGACAAAGGGTTCTAATTGTAATGAAAAGCTTTTAGCGTTCGCTCGACTAGAGCGCGTTGTCACGAGCACCACGACTCGAATCCGCTTGGATCATTGTCGTGAAATAGATGATCGATAATGATGAAACGTAGTCCAAATATCATTTTATTTCGTCGCCATAGTTACTTTTAATAGCCAAGCCGTAATAAACAACTAGTTTGTCTATCAACTTCGCAGTAAGCTTGCCCTTACCACCGATTCTTTTGTTGTTCTTTTCACAAGCACAAAGTCGACTGTCCATTTTGTTCTGTACGTGTTCGACGCACTCCTTCTTGGCAACAGCTGTATTTTTATATGTATTCGATTTTACAATTTGAGAATAAATTTTGGAATCGCCGAACTTAATTGCGCCATGGATACCTATTTTTTACCAGCAGATCGTACGTACTGTAGTAGAGAAACGCTGGCATATCCACCAGTCCACAAAATTGTTGAGTTTCTTTTAAGCCAAACACCAGCAACCGAATTGTAAAAATAGATCGCCGGTTGACTTGATAAGTATTTTTTATAAGACGACTAGAGACCAGAACGAATCCCGTTGAGAAAGTGTCACACGATATAGTGATTTTAAATCCGAGTTCTAGAGTGCTAGCGGTTCCAAACCACAGTCTTTACATTTGATGAAAGCTGCAATTGTAGCAAAAACGTTGAGGAAATAGATGATTCGATATTTCACAGAGGCATTTTCCGGGACATTGAAATTCAGTTTCAATTTTTTGCTGACGCACCAAAAGTAGCAATATCACTTTGAATTAACTTTGGGTTTATTGGGTGCCTTTTCCGTGGTACATTTTTTCGGAAACTTTGCGATTTCCGTAATTCTCGCGATTCTTTACGTTTACTACATCTAGGACTCATTGTTCTCGCTCAAAACAACACTAAAATGCAGTCTCCTTTCGCGTCGCGGAATTCAGGAGTCTAATCTTTAACTAAGTCTGATAGATGTAACGTATGACAGTGCTTCAGTGATGTTTGGAAGAATAAAGGGTGTTGCCGAGTTTTGAGGCAGCAATATCCAAAGTTGGCCTTCTGGCACTTTAAGGTGTTTATTGAAAAGCTTTATGGCCTTTATACTACAAACCCAAAAAACAACAAGAATTAAAAGAATGTGCAAATCAATTTATTGTTTCATTTGGAGCCATTTCCGTGACGAATTACTTGAATCGTAGCGATAGAAATACATTTCTCATGGCAATTTTAAATTGCATTTTTTATTTGGTGGCTTATTAATGAATTGCCATTTAATTTTTACGTCCTGCTCAATTATTGCATTAGAAAATAATTTTTAAATAACGATAAATTGTGGTGCTTTAGTTTTGGTAACTATACAATTACAACTATACAAATACAATTGTGTTGTTTATATGAAGTTATTTGAGCAATATAATTTTCTTATAAAAATCCAAATAAGACGGAAAACGTGATGGTAATGACAAAGCCGTATGTGATGGTTTTGCACGTCTTCTCAGCTCGGTAAGAACTTGAGCCTTATGTACGATGTTTTATGTGAACTGAGTGAATTATCCTTTGAACTGGAAGAACGTGAGATTTCAATCATGTAGGCACATCATAGTATTAATATTTAGATCTTGGTTTTTGAGGCGAGAGTGGACAAACCTGAACGTTTCGAATCTGAAGCTTTGAACGCTGCTCGGAAATGCAAATTTGCAAGAGTCACTTTGCATAAGAGTAATGGTCAAAAAAGAGGTGCTGCGATTGTGATAGTCATACATCACGCTGAGTTCAATTGAAGTCTACAAAATGATCTAAAAAAATTGTTTAAACAAGTTTTTCACATGAAGGTCGTGCTGTTGATTCACAAGTAGATAAAACTGTCTATGAATTGCTTGTGGAACAAATCAAAGTGCTGTTTCCGATTTACTGGAGCGATAACATCAGTATTCTTTATGGAGAGAATAAAGCTGTGGCTCTTTGTGACTCTTTTCAGCCGGATAACAAAGATGCTGTAAGGGTCTTTCGTAAGTACAAGCAAAGCAAAGGGAAAATGATTGGTTGTGAACTGAATGGCTTACAAACGAGCTTTTAACACAAGAAACTTGATAATTACTTATTTAAGATCTTCACTGAAAATCGGAAAAATGTCTATGTTCATCTTGTTAAGTGAACTTAGTCTGTTTAAGCTTTCACGTTATCTTCGTTTTTGACTTACAAAAGGCAACCATGTTGCTACTGATACTATAACAGTGTCGTAGATAAAGAGGAAAACTACGAATATGAAACTACGAATATGGTGTGGAAATTGTTCGATTATTAAGAACTGAAATGATACTACGCTTCAATTTAATTATCGTATTCATTAGACTTTCTTGGTGAACATTTCTCACGTAAATAAAAATGTCATTTTAAAGTTCAACAAAACACAATTTAAATGTGCCCACGGTAATTTAATAGATCTGACCCAATTTAATTAACACTTTCCACACTGATTTTTTCCAAATTTAATGTGTTCATTTAATAAAAGCAAAAGTATAGAAATTATTAACAATTATTCTTCTGAGATCTTTTTTATTGTTTATAACTTTCTGTTGTATGTACATATTATACAAAAAGTAAATAAACCTAACAAAGATAATTATTCTTGTTTCTCAAACAACTTATTTAAGACATTTATTGATTGTTCAAACTAATTAACAAAATTAAAGAAAACTATACTACCTACAATATTTAAAACAATAAATCTTATTTTCTAAATTCATATTATTTATAACTACCTTTAACGTATAAGAATATTATTCTGTATTGGAATAATATGTCGATTATAGGCCGGATCACAAAAAAGTATAATATTTCAATTAATGATGTAGTACTAAATCCAATGAGGAGCCCTAATACTCCTCCAATTCGACCTAAAAACAAATTTGATTAGTCGAGAAAATAAAAACCTGATAGATTGAAAGCTACGTTAGTTATAGGGTATATTCGCTACTTTCTGCACTACGCGTTGGAGAAAAATCAGATTACATTTGCTGTACATAAATAGTACATTTTTGATCTAGCTTTAACAGATAAACAATTGCAAAATAAATTTTGTTACCTAAAATAGTGTGCCAGTAATGTTGCAGAGATGTAGTATACCTGGTCGATACTAAATCATCAAAGAATACTCGTACTACGCTTTGGTTATTCAATTTGACACCAACACTATAACAATAGACTATTTTAGAATGATGTCAATTTGCTGTTAAAGTGTCCTACAGAAACCACTTTTTTTCCAGTCCATTATCCCTCCATATCATACAATTGTATTTGACTCAAGTCTATGACAGAACTGACAGTAGACCAGTTCACCTTTTTACTAAACTTTAGTTTAAGAAAAAAAAATGACGTCTGTGGGACATTTTGTCAACATATTGAAAAGGCTTATACACATAATATTATTATTAATGTAAAAAAATTACTATACAATGTGTCGCATCGAAGCTGTATTTGAAAATGCGGTTTTCATGAGGCGATAGATGTTCCACGAGTGCAGATTTTAATATTATCTTTATACATACCAGGCGTTTATATAAAGAGTCTTCCACCAAAGTTGCATTTTTTAAATAGAACAATACGATCAAACTGATGCCATGTTGTATTGGGTTATTTTTAACCGTTCTCTAACTATAGAGTGTTTAATGTAAAAAAAAGTTGTCTACTTCAGACATTTGTATCTCTTGACATAATTGAGATATTAACGTCGGGTTTTGTCATAATTATTGTTTTCTTAGTGTAGATTGCGTTTATATACGGTGTTAAAAATTATTACTAATGCAAAACAGAAATAACATTTTTATTTTTAATTAATCAGACGACGATGGACTGAGATTTATAGAATTGACTACTGTTAAACTACAAAACACTTTTTTCTTTGTTTACATTTGTATCAGTACTAGTTGTTGATTTTGATTGTTTTAAGTTTGATACTAAATCTGCGTGATGTTTTTGACCTAGCTGAAAGTAAGTAATTTAGCAATTAAGTGTCCGGTCATCTTTATTAATTGCATTTCTCCAACTCTAACGTTCCCGTCGGTTGAGCTACTTATCGGGTGCGTCTCCAGGTGGTGGATAGGATGGTAAATAAGAGGTAACGGTACGCAGCTTTATCAGCTGACCCGGGACAACCCTGTGTACCTTGGCAGGTGGAGTCGCGGCCTAAAATCCGTACGCACTTCAATACTACTGTCACGCAAACCAGTTTTCCAAGCTCAAGCTGTAGTGTCGTGGCAAGAGCCAACACTGGGATAACGATGCCTGCCGCTGCTCTGCTGATTTTGATCAGCAAGCACGGCAGCCAAACCCAAACCTCTTGTTGCTGTGGACATGTCTCACGAGCAAGCAGTGTTGGGGGGTCTTGGCTTAATTGTCTAAACCAAGAGGAGACAACCTCATCAAAAACCTAAATCTACGGTAGAGAGGACCAGGCCGATAGATGCGTGACTGGATAGAAGACTAGTCGTCACTGGTTTCAACCTCGGGGCACCAGGCGAACTCCGTTGTATATAGTCTTCCGTGCGTATCAGGGCACTGCGCACGGCGACTTTCTTTTCCTCGGCACTTGTGGGAACATATATGTAACCATGAACCCAATATTTAAATTTAAAAAAAGACGGGGACTCTGAGCAGAACCCAAAAATAACGGCTGACGTTGAGCGCCAACCCGAAAAACCCAAAAAGCTTTCAGAGGCGGCAAAGCGAAACCTTAAAAAACAAAGAGAATCGGCAGCGCAGGCAACCGGTTCCACTTCAATGGCTGGGACGCGAAAGCAAAACCCACCTATACAAGAAGCAAAAGCGAGCACGTCAGGAACGCAACAGCAACACCAGACGGCGCACGCAACTGTTGGAACAAGGGCGCAAAAACGCAACCTTTCTAGCAGTAGCACACCGCTGTCACAGAAACGACCGGTAAAGCAAAGTCGAAGGGTCGAAGAAACCCAAAAAAAGACATTCAGGGACACTCTAACGGGAATTGCTCTTGCAATTATACCAAAAGGGTTCCCTGAAAACACCATCAGTCTTGAAGAATCCGAGGTCATAAAAACCTCGATACTTGGATGGATTGACGAATTGGAGAAGGACGAAGACGAAGCAACCAGAGCGTGGCTAGTCGGCACGTCAAATATTAAGAAACCACTAGGAGAGAATAGGGAACTAGAGATTATTTATCTCAAAGACCTTTCTGCACCCAAGAAGGTTATCACTTGGGTCCCGGAAACAGCACTGGAACCGGCCACCCTATTGAAAAGAATATCGGTACAGAACATCAGTACCCAAACGTGGCAAGTGGTTAACTGTAAACCAGATCCTAAAACAACCCAATACGTCCTGTTTATTGACAAGGGGTCCTATGAGAAGGTGGAAGCGTCAACTAATCAATTGCACCTTGGATTTTCAAGGATCACTCTCCGAGCGCTGGCCGACTCAAAAAAGAACAGAAGAACCGGATGCTACAAGAGATGTCCACGAGGCAATGAATGTAAATGTATGTATGTAAATGAATGGACAAAAAACATTTACCCGGGCGCGGTTAAAGAAACTTTCTGGTACACAGATGGGGCCAAAAATCGCAACGGTACCGGAGCAGGAGTATATGGAGGCAAGCACCATGGAAAGCAATTTTTGCTAACTTTGGGTAAATATGCATCCGCTTACCAAGCTGAAGTTGCTACTATTGACTGGTGTGTCAGGAACATTATCGACTTGAATTTATACACAAACGGGTCAATATCGATCATGTCTGACAGCATTACTGGCGCTAAGAACACTAGTAATAAAGTCCAAACTTATTATGGCATGCATAAACAGTCTGGAAATATTGGCAACTTCCCTACCAGTGCAGCTCATCTGGATACCAAAAGACCAGAAAGTAAAGGGTAACTTAATGGCGAACGCACTAGCAAAAGAGGACACAACAGGGACATATATCGGACCTGAACCCGATTTCGGAATCGCATACGAAACCGGAAAAAAAAAATTTGCAGCTAACTTGCAGCGGAGCATAAAAAATTATGTAAAAATTCTTTAGGGATGAGGCACACAAAACTCTTCCTTACAGAGCCACAATTAAACACTCAAACTGCACTATCAAGCATGAGTCGACAAAAATTAAGGAAACTCACGAGACTAATTACAGGGCACTGTGGCTTTAAAAAACATATGCATAAAATGAGACTGCAAATTAGCCCTCTATGCCGCAGATGCTTGGAGGACGACGTGACTCCGCAGCATCTGTTGTGCAAATGCAAAGCGTATTAAATGCAACGCACAACGATTCTCGGAAAACCAAAGTTCATTGACGAAACAGAACTGATGAGGGAGTAATAAATCAGAGGTGCACAAAAAAAACCAAGGAAACCGCAGTGCAGGGGCGCTAAAAAAACCACCTCTTGAAATAATTTTAAAATTATTAAATATAAAACTCTAACGTTAGCAAAACTAGAAACCGCGCTTGATCTACTTGAATAATTAGTTATTTTATATAGACTAATATTCAAGCCAATTCTAACAACGGTTTGCTGTCGAAAATAATTTATTAGTTGTAATGCGGTTTCCACGTTTTTGCAATAATTTGCAAACAAATCTTACAGTACACACATCTTGATTTGCAATATTCTGCGCCAACCATTTACTATTTAGGTAAAGGTTTATGAGCACTACTTTCACATGTTTTGGAATAGACGGAGTAGTACTCGATACAGTTTGTTATTGTCATATCCGCCATCTTTCCTTCTTTAAAAAAATAAACTTGACATCTGACTGTTTCACCTTCCCGCCAAGCGAGCTCGTCTTCCATAATATGGTATAATTTTTTCTGTAGGCCGTCCGGCGTTTCTTCACTTCAAATATGATTTATTTGTTATTATTATTTGTAAACGGATCAATCTTACGGTTAAGTTATTACATGCTAAAGATGTTAAAAAAAATTGCCTTGGATTGGTAGCACAAAAGACATATTTTCCAGAGGTCAGTGGTAACGGTCGTGGGTTATGCTCAAATCCCGTGATTACTTTGGAAAACTCAAGAATAGGATTAAATGCTCATAAATCAGTAGAGCGCCAAACGGGGTTGAAACGTCACACTAACCGCCAATTTCCGTTAAACAAAAGAAACGTTATCGGTTGAATCCACTTTAACCAACTTACTTTGAAAGTGCATTGATCTAAATCTGTAATTAAAGCAAAACAACAACAAATTTGCGCGTTAGGAAAACTGAATAAAAGCTTCGTTAGATTTCAACAATTTAATATTTTTTACATACGCTTTTGGGCCCTTAAAACTGATTAAACCAAATTGATAATGTTTTTTGTATAGTAGTAAAAAATACAAACAAGATGCTACTCATTATTTTAATTTACTCAAGAGTACCTGTAAGTGTCACTTTAATATTCGTTTTACATTTGAATAAATGTCTATGTTTGTAAATCACAAAATGTGTATTCACACAAAGCACTAAGCTAAAGCGCCGGTAGGTTAGATCGTAACTGCGTTAACTCACAAAGTTACGAATTTAGTCAAAGCCTTCGTGCGTTAATTGCAAAATAAACGGTATAATTGTTACTTTAAATATTTGGTTATAATCATAATGTTTGGAAAACGTGTTTTCTTGGTTAGCCACAGTCTCTAAGTAAAGTAGTCGACGATGTTCTCAAAAATTGCTGTGATAATCGGGTACAGAGCAAAAAGGAATTACAGATATGAGAAACTAAACTTTCCATGCATATTCTTACGGGAATATTTGATTATATTTGATGAACAATTAAATTCGATAACAAAACGAAAGCAAAGCATTGAACACATTGTTATATAGGCTAATTGCTACTTTGAATTTAGAAGAACCGCGGCCCTACCACATGTTAATGTTTTCCGAGATTGAATTCGAATATTACATATATTATATAATATTATAGAAGAAACTGCTTAATTAACTAATTTTTTTTTCTTTTACGAACGTTACAGGTACTACATACAGAATTTTAATAAAGAATCTCTTATTGTCAAAATGCATCCTACAGAAATGCAAAAGATAGAAACTTAAAGCATAATTCTTGTGAAACAAAACGCTGAAGACTGTTCACAGCTGAATTAACAGAATACGTATCTCAAAAAGAAATACTAATTAGTAATTACCAAAAGTGTTAATATAAACACCTCCTAAGAAAATAAATGTGAATTTAGCTCAAATGCAATAAACGAATGATTTTTAACAATTTAAAACCATAAATTAACTGAAACAAAAGTTACTTAAAAATTCGAAATGACAAAGATAAATTACAATACGTTAATTAAATAGCAAATATCTCAGAATTCAATTCCAAAACTTAAAAAAAAATTGTTAACTTAAAATGAACTAAGATACGAGATTTTGTCACAAAGTAGGTACAAAAATGTAAACGCAGGTTACAAAATGCATTATAATACGTTTCCATTAAGATTTCTGGAGTCACATTGCAAAGTGTTTTAATAACCGTGTGTTTATAATCTTTGCCGTTTTGTCTTCGCATATTATATGCCCAATCACTCATAATATTTGCTAAATCTTTCGTTGGCGTTGATGGTAATAATTTATGATTTTGTTCTCCACAGTGTTACATGCTAAAATTGGTAAAGAAAAAATGCCCGGTCGAAACTGCAACATAAACGGGGTTTTTGCTTGGTGTTCACTGGTAAAGAGGTGGATTAGCTCAAAATACAAATTTGTGATTATTTTCACAATCTCAACAACGGAAGCAAAATACTCAAAATCGGTGTAGACGTCATCAAGAACACAATAAAGTTAGCTTCTAGATTTTTGATCACCTAGAAAACCCCCCAACTTACGTTTGGGGATGCAACGTAACCAATGAGAAATTATATTGCACAAAAATTAACGCGCACGCGATGTGATTAATGGCTTTGGTGTAATAAAATTTGCAAATTTATTATCAAACTCAAAAAAAAAATGTTAAGTAGTATAAAAATTAATTAAAACCGAGCAACAAAAATAACAATATAATAAATGAAATGAATAAATTAAGTTAAATAAACAAAATACAATAAAGCTAAATTACAAAATATTTACGTTAAAATAGTAAAAACACAAACACAAAAAAAAATAAAAAAAACTGCATGATTTCGAATCGAATAAATAACGTGAAACATACATAAATAAAGTAAAACAAAATAACGTTATACTTAATACGCAAGGCCTTCGAGACGTGCGTAATTCAAAACAAAGTTGTTGCAAATATTAAAATACTAACGTCGCATTGGTAAATGACGTATCGGTTATTTGGCTTAAATCCAACAAAAATACATGAATGATTACTTGTCGGGAGGTTAAGTTCGTTCAGAAGCAGCGAATCAATCACTAAATTAATGTTGTATTACTTTGGCGAGATTACATAAGCATAAAATTTACTTTGAAAAGTTTAAAGGCTTTAAGTTACACTTATTCCAATTTTAACTGCAATAAAATAGTTTGCAATAAACGTTAATTGTAAATACCTTGTTAGTAACTTTGTTTTTTAATGCAAGCTGCGGGTGACTGAACCCAGAAGCTAAAAAGCAATCCTAGACTCGAACGGTTTGATAAAACTTACTCGGAGAAACAGTGACGGTACAATATTTACTTAACATAAAAAAGCAAATTTAGAGTATGTTGTTTTGTTAGATGATGCATAACATCATCCAAACATAAACCTTCACAAAAGCCCATATTAAGTAAAGAACTAATTTGCTTGGTACATAATAACTCGCTAGCTTGCTAACTAACTCTCTTAAAAGAAATGTTTTTTTTATAAACGATACGCGCACTGCTCATCGAATTATTATAAGAAATCCCGTATAATCAAAATTCAACAAACGTAAATGCAAACGGTACAAAATTAAAGCGTAATCGTTTTGTGCAACTACAACCTTGACGGCTGAAGAAACGCTTACTCTAGAGTCGTTAAGCTTAATAGCGCTAAAATTTACAACGCTACTTTAATCTCGAATTACTTCTGACGATGAAAGAAAATATTAAATTGTTCTTCTTGAGCATCAACAACAATGAAAATGCAAAATTACGTAAATGTAAAACGAACGAGAGTTTGTTATAAAGTACAAAATTCAAACAAAAGTTATAATAGAATTTTTCAAATTGTTTCCAAATTGATTCTTCGAGAATGTTCTTAGATGTACTTTTGTAAATCGCAATTGTAATTTCCTTTAACGTAGTTGTGCCAAAACGTTTATTACTCATTGTGACAACTTAATATGTCTAATACTTGAATTGAATTTAACGTTTTTATCTACCGCTATAGCGTTTGTGCGTTAAAAGTAAAAGTTACATGAGTTTTTGTCACTTACTGGAAAAGCTTGTAACTTTTTTATCAGTTATTGTAGAGAAAACTATATTTTTTAGAATAACAACGATGCGATTGATCGATTAGAATAATATTCATTGGCTTATTTTTCTAGAGTGCATTAGTCACTTTAAATTTACAGCAACAAAATAAAAAACGAATTACTACTATAATCTGTATGCGCAAACAAGTTACCATCTCCGAAAAACTTTGACACCCGACACCACTATGCGATTTATTAGCATCAGCGTTAAGAAAAATTCTAAAACAGCAAGCTTAGAGCTCATAGAGTCTAAAAAACTTTTAGCAAATTGCTAGCCACAAATAACCCTTCGAGTTTTTTTGACAACCAGCAAAGTTACGAACCGTCTCTTTGCTGTCTACACACTACAACTACAACAAACTATATCGCTGATTCTACCAACGCAAAAAAACTACACGAGATAAATTAGTTCTATCCGGTCCACGTCACGTATTTTTAGGTAAGATGCACATCAGCAAAATTGTCTTAAATAGAACTAAGTATAAGTATGTACACATAGGCTTTTGTGACTGTTACTTATTACGCAAGCTAAATACGCTATAGCAGCCGTACTCGAGTTTGTAGATCTTCAGCGCTGACCGACACATACGAAACAGGAATTTCTTTATTAAAAAAATAAAACAAATGCGAACTCCAAATCAATAAAACAACAAAAATTGGACACATGCTCGTTTTACTGCTCTTGTTAATCAAAGCAACTACCAGCAAATTAGTCGAAGCAGATTTCCAAGTGGCACAACAAAAAAAAGATTGATAAAAAGTTCTGCCAGTTCTTGTCTTAGGTATTCTCACATTTATCACAGAAGATATAATGTACAAAAAACGATAGTTACCAGTAGAACTATTAGTAAATTAACCCATAAATGTACGCCGTAAATATGATAACGACATCTAATAGATTCATGTTCAAAAAAAGTAAAAACATTATGATTTTGGCAAAACGACTCAACTCTGCTTTTATTAACACTATCAAGAATATAAAATACCAACAAACAAACACGCTGCTAAAAAAATGATTCGCTCGCAAGTCCAGTAAGCTCAAAGACTTATCAAAATGCTTTAAGCCTTAAAGTGCTTGCTTGGGATTTTTATTAATAATATTATTATTTGACGTTTCGAAACAGACCATGATTAACGTAATAGCGAAGGCTTCCACGACCACAGTCTATACTAAGATGAAAACGTATTCCTGGTTCGAACCGTGTCATTGTTGTAACCGAAGTTGCCAACGTTTTGTCCAATTTCGTAAAGGGCTTCATTACGCCCCTTTTCGACCCTAACCCAATCAGAGCCGAACTTAACTAGCTGTAACGATATTTCTTCTTTATATACGGAGAATACTTCTTCTTAAGGAGTTTAGAATCTAACTTGGTTCACAAGTTGATTACCTAACTCTGTAGTGGTTCTTTGTTAGATTGTTGTTTGCTTTTTCAACCTTATAGTTTTTTTCTTGTCTTTTTAGAGTTTAGAATCTGACTTGGTTCACAAGTTGCTTACCGAACTTTGGAAAGGTCATATTTCAGTTGCTTCTTTGAGTTCTTCGCTTTTTCTCACGTCTTGATGAAGCTTCTTACAAAAGGTAGGTGAAACATTGAAAACTTCGGTTACAATAATGACACGGTTGGACCGGGAAGACGTTCTCATCTTAGTATAGACCATGATTGGTTTCTAAAAAAGAAAACAAATAAAGATTTGAAACTAAAAAAGAAAAATAGAAGGGAAGTCCGTTATATCGGCACTTCCGTCTATTGGCGCCTTCCGCGTTAATAGCTAATTGTGCAAAATAAGAAATTTGTTGCTAATTACAAAAAAAAAATTTAAGTATTAGCGCGAACACTCGATATTGAGTGTTGTGCGTAAATTTGCTTCTGTGCATATTTACTTACTATAGTGCTGGTTTGTGATCCACAAATCGTTTCGTGAAGACACTTGAAGAACCTTCTATCGTGTATTTAATATAATAGCAGTCGCGTAGGCATGAGCAGTTAAATTGCATCTTGTATACACGTTCTGTAAAAATAATGTAACTTCAAAAAAATATCGTACAAGCACGAAACAAAAACCACAACAAACAATATAAAATTTACAGTATTTGTAGACAACAGGGAACTTTAAAGATAAATGGAATTAACAGTAATCAAATCAAACAAATAAAGATAAGAATAACAGTTATAAAAAGTAAGACACATTGTTTTTTTAATTTTTTCTATTAAATGCTATTTAAAAATACTAAAATTAATAAATTTTTGTATATACAGGGTTGTTCACTTGCCTTTCTTTCTTCGCCAGTAACTTTAATAAGAGAAAAGGCTAAGATATATTATTTATTCAAATATGTTTTGCGTTTACAATTTTAGAATATTTTCAGCCCCACGGGAGTCTCGATTTCCTCTGTACAGGACCATGCTACGTTTTTTAAAATGGAACACCTTTTATATCTTTGAAATTTGTAATCGAATTTAAGTCAACTTTGTTAAGACTTTTACCTACTTAAGTCTACTCCTTTAGAAGAAAAAAAAAGTTTTTAAAACTTCATGAAAAATTAAAATTTAAAAAAATCGTATTTAATCATTACCAGCAGAACGTCGAAATTTGAAATTGTCATAAACAACAACGCGTTTTATTTATTAATATGTTGATTTTTAAACAAATTTATTGTAAAAGAGCCAATTTGATTTTTTTACGACCACAGAAGAATTAGCACAAGTCGATGTAGAATACCCTATACATTTTTTCATGAATAAACTCCTTATGTTATATATGTTTTATACCGAAATATAATACTTGCGGGAATAATTACCTTAGTTTGAATTATCTTGTTTTTTCGTTGAATTCCTGCAGTAAAATTTAAATAAACCACAAAAAATTACGCAATTTTTATCAAACATTTAATTATTATTATTTAAATCGAGTTGTAACTCAATAAACCAAGAAAATGAAAAAAATAATCTGATGTGATCACCACGCGACTTTCCTAAAAGGAATGATGAAGAAATGTCTACATATTTTTTTAAGGTTATGTTGTCATAAAACCATTTTGAAGTGATATGTATACGTTGGTGTTTGTTAGGAAGAATTATCTCTATAAGAAACTGTAAAAATAATTCGAATAATTTACATACGTACAAAATTACATTTAAAAAAGTGTTAAAAATGTTGGGGACACACACTTCCGATTTTTTTATCAGACCTATCTTTTGATAGAACCGAGAGAATATGAAAAACCAGCTCCATACCAAATTTCAAGTTAGTCAAGTTAGTAGCAATTTTGGTTCGAGAGTAGAGTAGATAGAAACTATCACCACGATTCTGGTATAAACCTACATCTGACAAAGAAGTTGAACAACAACATAGATGGTTGTTCAATGCGTGGGCTGGAATTCTTTGTCAATATGTAGTGGAGCTTTTTTTGACAGACACTTAAACTCGCAAGATCATTCTGACTTTTTTAGGCACGATTTGCCATTGGTGTGTGAACGCATGTGGTTTCAGCATGCGCGCGCTTGTCTACTGCGGAATTACAGTAACAAACTTTTTAAATTATGATTATTTTTAACGTTAGATTAGAAAAAAACCCGTAAACTGATCACCCCGATCACCTAATAGCCAAACCTTACTCCTTTCTAGGAAGGGTATACGAAAACAGCCTACAACTGATGAAGATATAAGAAACTGAATACGTAAACTTTTTAGATCAATCACCTCTAAAATGTTAGAAAATGTTAACAGAAATTTTACAAATCGTGTTTACAAAATAATGGTAGATTATTTCATGAGATAAAAACCAGGTTGTAGGATACATGGGTGAATTTACATAGCTAACAATAGGCCTAAAAGGAATATTAGTTTTATGTATTTTTGGTAAACAATATAGTCTGGGTAAACCCGGATTACTGACTTTTAATTGGTAAAATGAAGTGTTAAAAAACTTTAAAGTATACTTTGAATCTGATAAAATTTTATTACTGCTGACGATCATCTTGGGTAAAGTAAATTTAAGATTTTTAGTAAAGTCACTTCCTTCTAAAAGTTGTAAAGTTTTGGAAATGTAGGTATCTTTATTTTGGATGACAACACAATTGCCTTTGTCGGCTTTAGAAATAATTAAGTTCTTATCATTAACTTTCTATCTTATAGATTTAATAGTGGATAAATCTGATATTTGTGGAGAAATACAATTAAGTTTTCTTAAGGGAACAACTGGGTTTCTGTTAAATTGACGTTTTATAGGTATTTTATTAGAACAAACTTCTAATGAAGCTAAAAAATTGTTGTACTGAATATTGTTGATGGGTAAATGAGGAGCAAATTTCAGACCTTTATCAAGTAAACTTTTTTCGTTTTCTAAGAAAAAGCTATTAGTTAAGTTCAGGGTTCTTTGATGAAATTTAAAAGGTTTGTGGTCAGATCTATCTTGAACTGTGTGTATATTGTCGGAAATGTGATTATGCGAAAGTGAAGTAAATGTAAAATTGAAATTGTTGGAATAAAATGTAGGTTTGTGGAAATATGGTAATCTATTCAACTTGTTAGATAACTTAAAATGTAAATTAGTGCCATACTGCGTTACCTTTTCTCTGATTTTTAGATCCAGTAAGTCCTAAATTGCTGGATGAAGTTTTGATGCTAATGTCATATGTAGATACCATAGTTTTAAATTAGTAAAATAAAGGTTCGTATACCATTTTTGGATCTCCGATTTAATGTAAGTAATTACGAACTGATGGTATGCATAAATCGTTATTTTAGAATGGTTTGGAAGCTGAATCTTCGTAAACGTCGGTTGTTTTTTTTACCTTAAACAATTATTTAAAAACCAAATGTTTAATGTAAATTTCTTCTTATCAAATTTGTATTTCTTATAAAGCTTGATCCTACGGCCTTGACTGCCGCGTTTTAATTCGTAAAAGGAATCCATATATTATTGGTATGGTATTAATTAAATGTAATAAATGTGGTCTTCCAATAATCAAAAATTTTTCAAAAAATTGTATTTAATTATTAAATGTGTGACATGTTTCGGCTAATAAAAAACTTTAAGCCTTCTTCCGACACTAACAAATTGGTCATAAAACAATATAAAACATTTAACAAATGAAATAAATTAAATTACGAACATATTATGTACATGTCGACAAATTATAAACTATAGTTTTGTACTGTTCAAAATAACATTTTGAAGTCTACTTCCTTTTTTACCTTCATTTTTTGATTTATTGAGTAACAAACCAATTAAAATAATAATAATTTAAGACTGTATGTTTAAGCATTAAAATGTTTAAAATAAGTAGACATTTAAGCATATAACACAACATCAAAAATAAGCACTAAAAAATTTTATAGACGCTATAAATAATTTCATAATTTTGTTACTGTCATTAAATCATCATTCCTAGGACGGATTAAAACAATGAATAAATTCAAGTTGTATAATGGTTGGTTTGAATAAAATATAGATGGTTTTGAAATAGGGATTACTACTTTGTTAATCCAGGTTTGGGTTAATGGAATTTTAACGATTTTTCAGGTAAATGTAGGTAACATAGAATTTTCCGACCTTGGTAATTGCAATTACCTTTATGATTTAATTGATTTTATAAATTCAAGCTTTTTTTAAAATAATTAAAAATAATTATCTCCGAAACTATTACCTTTAGGTATATGACATATTTATCAAAAATTAAAGTAAACTTAATAGGGAGTGCATTCAAGAAAAAATATACAGGGTGTTTTATTTAGAAAATTGACATTTCCTAATTCCTCCGTTGTCAAAAAAAATCAATATAACCCTTTCACAACAAATTTGTTTAAAAATTAACATCTCAATAAATGAAATCTTTCGTTTATGTTAAATGCAAATTTTGTCGCTTTGCTGTTAACGATTGAATACTTACGATTTGTTACTGAATCTCAGTTTCGGCGAGAATCTTTAAAACATGTTTTTTTCTTCTAAACCAATAGACTTAAGTATCCTAAAGTTGTAAACGAGGAACATCTGAAGAAAAAATTTATCTTAACTTTTTATAGTAAAATTATTATTCAATAAGTTACTATCGAAGAAAGGAGTGCAAGTTAGCAACCCTGTATAGCTGTAAAAATTTCAAAGTAGTTTCTCATTAAATATAAATATAAACTCGATTTGTACTGTTAACACTGTGAGTTACTTAATGCATACCTTTATTTTGGTGTATGCAAGCAATGTCCAATAAATTGCACACTCGTACGGATGTAGACGCTAAAATAAAAAGTATATGAAAGATTAAAATAATTTCTAGATGTTTTTTACAGTTTGGATTTATTATAGATCAAACTTTAATTTAGTATTTTAATAATATCTCAATCTATCTTAAAAAAAGCACTAACTATATTTTGTTTTTCAGTGGCGTAGCTAGAATTTGTGTTTAGGGGAGAAGGAATGATACATTATTTGAACTATATTTAAACAAAAGTAAAACGTCTGCTTTTTATTTACAACAAGAAACACTTTTTAGTTATTTTTTAGTATATATTTTTCTATATGTAAACTCAAAACATCAAATTTGTTTTCTACTGATGTATTAACTAGTTATACTTCCGGGATGGAGTCTAAGTTCTCTAGTCCTTTTGCTACGCCACTGCTGTTTTTACAAAACCGAAAAAACAGACTAAAAATTTCCTTAAAAACTAATAATTACAACAAGCATTTATAAATGTAACATTTCACTAAAAACGAACCTGCAATAGTCACATATTAAAAAAAACATTAAGAAAAAACTTTTCCATCAGTAAGTTAAGATATTGTTATATTCCAAATTTCAAAACTAGCTTTTCTAAAAAAATCGAAAACAATATATAGTAAATAGTTATTGTTGTTGAATAAACTTTTTTTTTATTTTTTTTTACATTTAGTTAGTCATGTCTACAAAACTTCAATCAGAGACTATTACAAAATCAGGACTTTTGAGCTATAACTTGGTATTGTTGATTATTACCGCCTTTCACTTGAGTGTTAGTTTTACTCCGCTCTAAGTATTTGACACAAATGAATTGTGCTAAAATTGTTAGCAAAAGTTGTCCATATTTCTTCTCTAGACTAAATTTGCTTTAATATCGTGGTTTAAATAACAACCGTTTTGATTGGCTCTACAAATAAATTGTTTTATTGATTGTGAGTAAAATGTACATTTTACGAAATTTACAAAATTGACATTTGTTCTGACTTTGGTATTTACGTTCATTTCAATTTGGCGTTTGCATTTGTCATTTATCGAGTTTTTTTTCGAAAATTTGCTAGTTGATTGACGTATTTTAAATTCTTTATTTCAATTATTATTGCTTGAGAACATTTTGGTATCAATTTCTATTGCACGTGCTTTTGATTGCGTCATGTTTTTTAGCTGTATCCTTGTTTAATTTATTATGTTTTTAACAAATTTCTGTCGTTAATTTGTATAACCAAAATATATAAAAATGTCAATACTGAGAAAAACATTTTTTTATAACAAATTCTATATATTTTTTGTTTTAAATTTTATGCAAATTTTGTTTTATTTTTTTAAATTTTGTAAGATGTTCTTATTGCTATAATATATGTCAGAATTTTAAAATGTAACGAAGCTTTTAATAAAGCTACTTTTCGTGCTGTGTTGTAACCGTCGTTTCTGCAATTATTATTTAACGTTTTTAGATTTATCTTTGTCGATCAATTTTGTAAGTAAAGTTTTGTATTCAAACAGTTAGAAATTATACGTGCTAAACATCCGTGTTCTGCATTTACGTCGATTTAGCATTTTCTTTGTTCTATCGAAGTTCCAGTAGTTATTTATGTTTTCCTTCCGAGATATAATTGTAATTAAATATATTTCACCAGTTTGCTTATTTTAAGTTTGTTTAAAAGTTCTTTGTATTAAGTACGTTTAAAGTGCATTTATACTTAGTTTATTGGTGTTAGTTTTATTAAATTACATTTGGAATGAAGTCATTTTTATAATTTATTACACAGTTGCTATGATTCAGGTCTCAGCAAGTAATCTTTATGACCGTAATTAACTCAAATTTTTATATATTTTTATTTCTCACAGTAAGGCCGTTTTTGAACTCTACTTTTATGTCGTAATTAAATCTGTTTGCATCTCCTTTGCACTTCTTGGTGGTATTGTTTTTTATTTAAAAGTTTTTGGACACAACATTTAGGGAAGTGGTAGCCGAATAAGTTAAGGGCGCGTTTGAATGCGACATTTTAAATTCGTAGTGAGCGTTGAGAGAAATAACATTACAAAATATAGAGAATAGATGTCGCTCTCGATTTAAAGTAGATAACTGTTTATAAAGACGTTGATGCAAAAATTAAAGATGGGCAAATGTTGGTTTTCAATTATATACAATAGTTGATTATAAGAAATAATAAAGAAGCCAAAACGTTAATTTAATTATTAAATAACATGCTGCAATTCAATTATTTTACGGTATTACAAAATTACCAGATATAACCGGTATAACTAATAGGTGAATATACCCATCTTGAGACGAAAACCTTGAATTCAATCTCAGCAAACCTTTTATTTTAATTCACTAATGTGCGATGTCAGCAAATAACTAAATACAAGATAGCAATGGTAACACGTTTTAACAATTCGTTGATTATCTTATTTGAATTCTGTAGTAATTTGTATAATATTTAATTTGAATTAAATAAATTTTGCAAACATATTTGTAAAAGACTTCAAATTTTCTAGATTCAAAAAATTATTTTTTTGTGAAACCCTTGCTATTTATTTAATTTTATTCAAACCTCAAATAGAAAAAAAAGCTCGAATAAATGGGTCAAGTTGTACCTACCTAAAAAGATGCTAACCAAAAAAGAAACAAAAATCCCTTTGGTTTTTATTGCTTTGGAGAAACCCCGAAAACAGATATCGATAATGGCTCACTTTTTTCACTTTGGTCTGACTTAAAATTTGCACTTACGTTTTCGCACTAGATTTTCTATTGAACTGATTTCGATTTTTTTGTATCGAGCGGTTTTTCAAATAATTTCACAAACTTTCAAATTGCTTCTGAAAGCTTTGTGTGTTTGTTGCATTTTGCAATCACCCATTTTTTCTAATTATTATGACATGCTGCAACTGCATTTAAAAACTTAAACTCTACTTATTTTACTAATATCGGATTACTTTATAACTAGTGTTTTTATTAATTTTACCAAAGAGACAATGTTCCGATTTTAACTTTTACAGAAAAAAATTGATTTTATTTTCATTGTTTAATAAGATAGTTTGTTTATAAAAGAGTCGGTATATAGTTTCTCAACTCAAAAATCGCAAATTCAAATAAATAGTAAAATGTAGATTGTGTACCTTATCTGTTTTTGTTTTTTAATATAAAACGGTGGCATTAAATATCAACTCATAAAACCATATTGTGCATATGCATTCATTTCTTCGAAGTGCAAAAATGAGCTTTATGAACCAAAAAAAACAATTTTTTTTTAGCGCCATCCGTGGTAAAATGACTGAACTAAAACAATAAAGATTTCTGTTATTTCAGTTTCATTTAACATTGGTTATATGGAAATATTACTGTTTAATATAACATTTCCATATTACACAATTTTTGTTAATATTCAAATGTTCTAATACATTTTCAAGTGTCGCTCTAGAAGTTTTGAGTATTAATATTTCGAAACATTTGTTGGTTTAATGGCAATTGTCTCTTTTATGAGATGCAAAAAGTTGAGCAACTTTGGACGCTAATAGTTTCTTTATTAGAAATTATTGTGCAACAAAAATTACCATTATCGATTCTTCTATGATTTATCTTGTCAATTCTAATAAAAAATATTGGAATATTATTATATTTTTTAAATGTTATATTAAACGCGAACCATCAAAATCGAGCTAAAAATACGATATTTTAGGCAACTCAACATACTTCAAACGCCACCTTAATAAATATAAGTAATTTTGGTTTGAGTTGATAGTTGGTTGACAGTCGTTGGAAATGCCTTAAATAGCGGAATGTAGTTGGTAGGTTAGTAAACTCGCTCTCTGTAGATAGAGAAATACCGCGGAAATTATGCAGAAAACGTGAATTTTTAATTCAGTTAGTGGAGGTTTGTTTTTCCTAGTTTGTAAAATCTACGACCTTTGATAATTTCACGTGCTTTAAGGTTTTATGGTTAATTAATGTAGAATTGTGTTCGTTGAGTTGTACGACGCGGTTATATTTTTGATTTGGTGGTAGCTTACTGTAAATCTTCCGACAGTATCTGTTCAAATGATTGTGGATCCTTATCGAGGTTCCTGCCGACGTCAACTGGCTTAAAGCTAACTAGGAGTCCATCTACGAACAAAAATTTGAAAGTATTTTTAATTTCCGATTGAGCTACTTATTCGCGAGTTCAGTGATTGAAAAGCATTAAAATTAATTATGAGAGTGCATTGATATTTATTGAATATTTCGATAATTCAAACCATTTATGGTGTTCATGTGTGCTAATTTTAATTTTAATTATTATTATTATTAAACAACAAAAATAAAAGACGATAGCCAATTAACGTTTGAAGTGTTTTATCGGCGTTAAGCAAGACAAAAAACAATTATTTGCGTACCATAAGGTTAAGATTTTCGATTTTGTTTTTTTAAATTATTTTCATATTGTTTCAGTGTAACCAAGTTATTCTTTTTATTTAGTTTTGTTTTAGTTTAAGATATTGTTTGCGTTAATTTGATTTGTTTTAAGGTAATTTCTTGTTTTGCTTGCTTGTCCAATTTTCATTTCAATTTTTGTAATAAATGTTAAATTGTTAAATGTAACAAAGCTTTTATTCAGTCAGCCTTTGCGTATGTGAATTTTAGATTATTACAGATGTTTTGTGTGATACACTATTAAGGTAAGTCCCATTTGAGTGTATCCATTTGAAGCGGGCGCGTAATTGGCAAGGGCCTCTTGTCCATTTGAGCTTTACTCCTTCCTGGCGCCCTTTAATTTTTGACTTTTTATTGTGTTTTATGTTGAGTTTTTCAAACGGTGACGGAATTTTAAATGTAATCCACCCTGTCTTCACTAAGCATCGGCAAAGCTTCGTTTATGTTACTTTATTTCAGACAAGTGTTATTGTTCCAGCTTTTGCACGTAACAGTGTTTTAAATTTAGCATTACAGATTAAGCTACTTATGCACTTTAAAGGTAAATTCAAAAGTACATCCAACCAACAACGTGCTCTCTGACTGACAAATGCTAGAAGGTAAATATACAATTAACGCATCTTTTTTCTCTGACGCCCATTACCAATTTTGACTTTTCTTTTCGTTTTTTTAAATAGTTCGAAAATTCAAATTTTTTTTGTGTAAAGAACACACCCCTTGCTACTAAGTTTTTAGTTGAGCAAAACACATTTTTGTGTTGCGATGTCGAGGCAATTACTTTATTAACATCTTTAGCACGTAACAAATCACATGAAAATATTACTGTTGATTTAGAAGAATGTAGAAGTTGGTGTATATCACATTTTTTTTAAATAATATTAACATTTCCTAAAAATAATATATATAACATATGTATACTTACTTAGATTTTCATAAAATTGAAGATAATAAAACGGAACACACCCACAAAAATCTTTTATCAAATGTGCGCGACATTCACTCATGCAGTTATGGTAGGTATATGCAAAATAGTCTAATTGCTTTTCTCCCATAAAAGCGCATTTTCTTAAATTGATGTCCAAACTATTAACGTTAACGTCAGTTCGATACAAAGACGGATTAACACTGACAAGAATCAATCCTTGAATATACTGCAAGAGCATTTGCGAATTTCTATCAGGAAAATCGTAAGGAAAGTGCACTATTATCTGAAAGACATATTATTTTATGATGGAAAACAGAATATGCGTATACGTACTTTATGCCCAATAGAAGGTACTATTGTAGCAAAATAATCTTCAGAAAGCGTATTGACAACTGTTTCTAATGATGTTAAGTAACCTGTAGCTGATACCCGTTTTAAAGTTTCAATTGCAGTAATATCTTTTGTAAAACTGTAAGTGATTAATTTGGTTTTAATTAAGTATTGAACTTACACAACTTACTTTTTAACATTTTCTTTGAAACCGAAATAGTTAAAGCTACAGCAAACACCATATGGAGTTACAATACTTTTAAATAGCACTCCACAATCCATGTGTTGACCTTTCCAAGTACATCTTTGCATCATTTCTGTACATGTCGGAGACAAGTATTTTAACAAACTACTTGCTTCTATTTTGTTGTTTTCTAAAACAACGTGTAACTTATTTAAATCATTTTGATGTAATGGTGAATAATGGACATCTGTCAGATATTTTAATAAATGTAATTTCGTTTCTATTTCTTTAGGAGAAAAATTTTGAGTTTTATTTTTACTCCTTAAAAAATATTTTTAAATTTTTTACTGTTACAATAATGTTTACTTACAAATTCTTTGATGTTTTTAAAGCACGTGATTTAGAGATTACGTTAAAATTGCATATCGTGACAGCTGGAAAAAAGAAATTCGATATTGGGTAATTTGGAGTATCTGGAACAGTAACTGTTTGTTTTTCAAACGCTTCAAACCATGTCAAAAAAGAACAATAAAAGGATACTGCCAAGAAAAGAGTTATAATTATGGACCATGTTCTTCTGCAAAACCAAGAATCACATTTAAGTATTTTTAGATTTTTATAGCTTAAAACTTAAAAGTAAGATTTTGAATATTTAAACCAAATTTAAGAAGTGCAAATTAATTAACGATAAAAAACTAAACTACTACTAAACAGAGAAATATCTATTATCATATTTTAGAAATGCCGCGTCGAGTTCTCGAAAGTAAAGAAAGAGTTTAAATTTTCTAAGCGACAATATGATATAATTATAAAACCAGGCACACAAGAGCAGTCTAAACATATAAATTAATTTTGTTAGTTATTATTGATTAATTAGCTATAGTTTACTTTTTATAACAAATAAGAGTTTTAATAAGTTTAAATTTAAATCTATTACAATATTTAAAATCGTTTCCTAGCTATTTGTGAAAATTTTTTAAGAACGTTTTTTACAACTCATATAAGCACAAACAAAGCTTACCGTTCTAACAAAGAAATATTATTTAACGTTAGATATTTAAATCCGTGTGCGTAAGTGTTTAAACAGAATTCTTCAAAATGACGTTTCATGTTGAATGGCACTAAATTAAATAAGTGTCATGAACAACAATATTTTACTGTATACTACATTGAATACGTACTTGAAACAGAAGTAGGTCATAGTTTAATAATCAATTTGAAAGTTAGATTGATTAAACAAATTTTATTTTCAATTAAATTTAAGAGTAATTACTCAAAAATACAAATAAATTATAAATGAAATAAATAAAAGTAGATTGATCAATTAGATACAAGCACCGGAAATTACTTATTGTTGATTAATTAATCAGGGTTAAAACGTAAGCTAAACCAAAGTTTAAACGCACTTTAAAAAACAGCCTCCAAATGCGTAAAACCTCATTTTAACAAAAAAATTACAATAATAATTGAATTTCCAGTTTAGATAATTCTAAATTGTTTTAATATTAATAAATATTTATTACAAAGTAGTTTTGGGTATTAGCACAATTATGATTTTAACAGTAAATGACTCGCTACAAGAAGAACCGTAAAAAGCCTAAAAAATTAAACATTTGTTACGCTGGTTTTCGTGTAACAAAAAAATAAGCGACGGCTAGACAGTTGTTTCCGGAGAGAAAGTCGTAGGCTTTGTGATGCTACATTATAAATTAAATCGAAAAAGGCGCCAAAACGATGAAAGGCAAAATTAAGGAGACATCGTTAAATCTACCCGGAGCTGAAAAAGAACAAATAACACGACGGAAGTGACAACACAAAATATATATATTTATTTATCACTGAGAGTAGTTCCAAAGATTACGAAGAAGGTAGATAAGTATAATTACGTAAATTTTCCAAGCGCTAATACGGGCAAAATATAAGTTACGCCCTATACTGGGCAACATGTTGTACAGTAAACTGACCTAGTCGGACTAAGTTTTACATTCGAAAAAAGAATGACTTATTCGTAAATTCAAAATCACAAAAGTATATTAAAAAAATTGAAGACTTAAGGCGGGCTGCACAAAGCAAATCAAAAATGTAGCAAGTGATTATTTCTTAAATCAATTGTTACATCACCAATAAACGTGGTTTCATTGGCTAGGTAGCAATTGTTTTGAGAAATAATCAGTTGTTACATTTTTGATTTGCTTTGTGCAACCCGCCTTTAGAGATTCAACGGGCACTGCATACGACTTTGTCACGCACAAAATTATCTTATAATTAATTGTGTTAACCTAACATGTATATATATAAGTTTAACTTTATTCATTGCCATTTGGCTTACAAATTTTGGTCGTGTTATTACATTACATATATATTACATTTTCTTATCCCTTCTCCCCCCTTAACTTTTTCCTCCTGTTCCATACTTCCTCCATCCATTCCGCTCCTTTTCCGTTTTCATCTAAGATATCCACTATTTTCATCCCCTCTTCTCTTAATTCCCTGCATCTCTTTCTCATGTGGTTAATGTCTTCCCTTTCTTCTCCACATAGCCTGCACAACTTTTCTGGTTCTTCTCTCCAATATTTGTTCCCTAGCTCCTCGTTGCCACATCTGAACCTTGCCACCATTTTTTTCCTGTTGTTGCTTTTTGTCTCACTGTCTTTTAAATATTCCGGCACCCCTTCACCCTTGATATCTTTATAATTTCTATTATATCTGCTCTCTTTTATCTTTGTCCATCTCTCTTGTTTTTCGATGTCTCTATCTCTCCTTATTATTTCTTCTCTTCTCCCTACTCCCTCTTCTCTTAATCTCTCCACTTCTTCACTCGCGTACCCGTTTCTTTTGTAATACTCTTCTCTGCCCTCCTGCCCGTACTTCACTTTCCCTCCCTTTATCTATTTCCAACATTCTTGCAGAATTTTGCAATTTGTTCTCTCCCTCATTTCTTCCTCGTATTTTATTGCTCTTTTTCCTGTCTCAATCCTTATTTTTTCTATCTGAACCTCCTCTCTCACAATATACCCCGGTGTATCCCTGTCCAATCCTAACACCCATCTCCAGTATTTTTCCTGTAGCCCCTCTACCTCCCTCCACTCTTTCCAGCCCCATATTTCCGCTCCATACATTACCACCCCTTTTATTAATTTTTCGAACAGCAATTTTCTTTTTTTATATCCATCTTGAATACTCTTTCCCCCACACCCAAGACTTGTCCTATTAGCCTGTTTCCTTTCTTCACCCTTTCCTTTATGTGTTCTCCCTCTTTATTATCCTGTTTCATCGTGTAGCCCAGGTATGTAAATTCCTTCACTTGTTGCACTTTCTCATCACTCCATCTCCACTCCTCTCTTTTTCTTTTCCCCCTCCTTTTCTAAATATCAATATCTTTGTTTTCTCCGTGTTTACTTCCAATTCTTTTTTTTTTTCATATATTTCTCTAGCGTCTTCATCATCTCTTTCATTTCCTTTTCCTCCTTAGCCACCAGCACTATGTCATCCGCATACGCCAACGACCATACCTTAGCTTTCCCTACCACTATCCCTCCTGTCTGTTGTTCTCTCATTGTCTCTTCCAGATCCCCCGTATATAACGAGAACAGGCTTGGGCTCAGTGGACATCCCTGCCTCAACCCTCTCTTTGTTATGAATTTCTCACTCTCTTCCCCATTCACTTTAACCCTGCTTCTCGTTTCTTCGTATATTTCCTCTATTCTTTGTATTAATCTGTCATTGATTTTTTTCTTTTCATATATTCCCACAGCTTTTCTCTATTCACTTTGTCAAAAGCAGCTTTTAGGTCTACGAATAGTGCTACCATTTTCCCTCTTTTTTTTCTAGTTCTTTATTTGCTAAGTGTTTCATTATATATATGTTGTCTATCGCCCTTCTTCCTTTTCTGAATCCCGCTTGTCCGTCTGGTACCAAACTTTTTTCCTCTATTTCCTTCTGTAATCTTTCTTGCAGTATTGTCGCGTACAATTTGTATGCCGAGCTCAATAATGTTACCTCTCTATAATTCTCGACTTTATTTTTTTCGCCTTTTTTATGTATTGGGCATATTATCCCCTCTCTCCATCTCTCTGGGAATCCTTCCCCTTTCCATATTTTGTTTATTATTTCCGTCATCCTTTTTGCTACATTTTCTCCCCCGTATATCCACTCTTCTCTTTGTGTCCCGTCTTCTCCTGTCGCCTTTCCTTTTTTTATATTCTTTATCGCCTCTATTACTTCTTCCTCCCTTATTCTATCCCTATCTCCTTCTTCTTGACTTACTACCGCGTATTTTCTTTTTTCTTTTTCCTGCTTTTGTTCTTCCCCTCCCATCAGGTTCCGAAAATATGTCTCCCATTCTTTCATTTTTATTCCCTTTGTCGTCTTGTTTTTTCCTCTGCTTCTTTAGGTACTTCCATACATCTTCTTCCGTTTTTATTCCTTTAATCTGCTCCTCTTGTTTCTTTTTGTTTTCCTCCTTCTTTCTGTCGCATGTTTTTTTGTATATTTTTACTGCTTCTTTGTATTCTTCTTTTTTTTTTCTTCCCTTTTTCCACTGTCTTAATGCTCTTCTTGCATTTTTCTTTGCTTCCTTGCATTCCTTATCCCACCATTTCTTCTATCCAGTTTTCTCCCCCTTCCATCTTCTAAATCTGACTCTTTCTGTTGCTTTCTCCATCATCTCTCTCATTTCCTCTACACTTTCTTGTAATTCCTTCCCTATCCATACCGTTTTCCCCATTCTCTCTTTATATCTTTTTATACTCTCTTCTGTCCACTTTTTTTTAGTTATGTACTTCTCCTCTTCCTCTCTCTCTTCTCTTTCCCTTCCTTCCATTGTCAATTCCAGTGGTTGATGGTCTGACTCTACCATTTCTCCCACCTTAAATGTCTTTACCTTTTCTGCGGCCTCTTCATTTGTCATTACAAAATCTATTATTGATTCTCCCCTTCCTCCTATGTACGTAAATTTCCCCTTTCCATCTTCTTCTCTGTTTCCGTTCATTATTTCCCACCCTTTTTCGTTGCACAATTCCAGCAGTTCCTCTCCCTCTTTATTTATCACCTTGTCCTTTGTTTGTCTCTTTCCCGTCCCTTTTCTTTCTTGTGTTGTCCCTATTCTTGCGTTGAAGTCCCCTCCTACTATTATCAATCCCTCTTCCCTCTCTTCTATCATCTCTTCTATGTTTTTCCTTGTCTCTTTCATTCTACTGCTATAAACCGTCATTACTTTTATTTTTGTTTTTCCCCACTGCATGTTCCTTTCTACAACTCCCCTTCTCTGTTGCACTTTCTCTTTCTTTTCCTGGTTCAACCATTTTTTCTTATTTCCGTTATTATACCCCCCTTTGCTCTCCCTTTTTTCATTTCTCTTTCTGCATGTTGCACCACCCACTCAAATTCCTCCGGCAACTCTTTTTCCCACCACTCCCATTCTTTTTCTTCCATCCATGTTTCCTGTAATCCCACTACATCCTGTTCCTTGATGTACTTCCAGAAATCATGTTCCTTGTTTTTATTCCTGCTACGTTCCAAAACAATACTCTCAGCTCACTCACCTCCCCCGTGCTTCTTCCTTACTTTCTTTTTTTTTCTCCCTTCTTTTTCTTTTCCATTTCCATCTCTCATTAATCCTTTTCTTTGCCGTTTCGTCAACTTTCCCTCCTTTACCCCCCCCTTTGCCCTTTAGTTTTTTGCCTTTTGGTTCCCCACTTTCTCTTCTCTTTTTCTGCACAGTCCCCTATCCTTGTCGTTCCATATGTATCTGTCTCCGTCTATCTCCATTTTTCTGTACCCTACCCATACTCTTTTTCCTTCCGCTCTTTTTTCCACCGCTATGTTCATTATTTCTCTTTGCACTCTTCTTTCCTCCCATGTTAAATCGTGACTTATATATATTCTTGTATTCTTTAATTTCTTCTTCTCCTCCATTACCTTCTGTTTTTCCTCCCATCCTCCGATTTCCGCCACCACCATCTCATTTTTCTTCTCCTTGTTTATTACTGTCACTTTTTCACCTCTACTTTTACATTTAATTTTTCTTCCAGCATCACTGCTAAATCTTTTTGTGGTTTTTCACTTCTCCACCCCTTTATCACGATATTATTCTTTCTTTTCCATCTTTCCTCGTCTTCCGCTTTTTCTCCAGTTTTCTATTCTTTCCACCAGTTTCTCTTTTTCTTTCTCCCACTTCTTTTCTCTTTCTCCCATTTCTTTTTTCATTTCTTTGATTTCTTGTCTTATTCCTTGCATATTTTCTTCCATCTGTTTCATCATTTCTCTCATTAATTCTTTTAACTCCTTTTAACATCTCCACCTAACATGTACGTACGGTCATTCTAACAATCGACATGACTAACGAAGTATTAATCGTAAATGTATTACCTAAAACGTAATATTAAATCTAACACAAAACATACATACGGCGTTAACACAAGTGAATTCCGTTTTTAAAGCATACAATCATTTGAGATATCGAATGCGCAAAAGTTTTCCGTATAAGAAATTGCGATCTTAAAGGTTTTCAACCCCTTTACGGTGTGAATGGTTAAATTACAGCAACGTGACGTCATGAAAATTTTTCTCCAAATATGACATCTGTTTGTTATCTCCACCGATAAAACAACGTGTGGGGGGGGTATAGAAATCCGCTATAAAGAATTAAGAAAGAATCAATTTAAACCCCCAATAAAATTACAATTGAATTGTAAATTCTTTTTCGTAATACTTGATTGTTATTACATATTATCGGTACTGTCTTCATTTAAAATCTAACAGCCGTGAACGACATCTTTTAACAACAATACTATTTACAAAAATGTTTTTTATAAATTCTTATTTATTTTAATAACATTTTGCAATACAACGTTTGCAAAAAATTAAATAATATTTATAGCACAATTTGCATTTCCTAAAATGACAATTTTCATAACACAATTGTGTTCTCGATTTTCATTATTTGTACAATAAGTAATTTCTGATTTTTGTAGTTCTGCATGAAAAAGTTGTTTAGAAACTTTGGTTTTCTTACTGACTGATTTTTTCACATATTGCTCGGATACCAATAAAATTTTGTTTGTACAGCTAAAGTTTTGCAACAAACGCAGATATTACACTTTTAGCTTTGATTAAATTTAAGGTGTTACCTTGTAGTTTCAAATTAGACTCGTTAAATCTGGCAAATAAATCAGTCAGATAAGTGATGTAATTTTTTTAAACAATTACATTGTGCCGCAAATTATTGTTTTTACTCTCCAGAAATTCCAACCTTTAATCAAAGAACGAATAGAAGCAATCAAAACATGCACTTTTATATAACCTACGTACTTCTGTGTTAAGTAGTAAACTATTATAGTTATCATCACTTTCCAAACAAAGTTGACCAAAAAATATCTCATCAAGGCATTTTTAACTGATTTAATAACAGAATGTTTTGCAGCAGCACTCCGGCAAAGCCGTTCGCACTCGTGTCGTAATGTAATTGGCTTTTAGCCCCTGAATCGTATAGGCTCAATATCGGCTCCCGTGTCAACGACTCGTTCAGGTCCTTAAAGACTCGTTCTTCGAAGTCGTCCAACGCAAATTTGACTACGGTCTTCGTCAATTCCGTCAGCGGTCGCGCGCGTTCTGCGTAACAATTCATAAAGTGTCGAAAATATCCCGTCAGTCGTACTTCATGTACGTTCTTGGGTGGTGGATAATTCCACACCGCGTTTGTTACCTGAGTTCTCGGTTTTACAGTCCCGTTTGAAATCACGAACTCGATTTCAACTTGTCCAAAACAGCACTTTCTGACGTTTAAGATTAAACAAGTAGCGCACATTCTCGTTCGCACATTCCGTGACACGTGTTGTCCGGTATTAAAATATCGTCCATAAACCAAACTTCTTGATCGGTCCTAGAACCATCTACAACATTTGCGAAAACACGAAAGATGCTCCTAAGAGTATCATCGACGAAAATCATGCGTTGAAATTTTTCGGTTTCGAAAGTGGGACCTGGAGGTACCCGTTCATTAAATCTAGCGTCGTAAACAAACAAGATTTGCTTAGAGTTTCCAGCGCGTCGTTCACGTTCAATATGAGAAAAGTGTTTTTTGCGTATTTAATTTTTGGTAGTCTACTACTAATCTGGAGACGTCCACATTTCTTTGTCACCAGCAACACCGGCAACGCATATGGAGATTTTGTTTTGCGCACTATTTCTAATTCTTTCTATTCGCGCACAATTTACTTCGTAATTTCGCCTTTTCAAGCACTATGTCGATTGGGTGTGCTTCTGACTGGAAGTCTTCAATGTCTATTTCCAGCAAGTCAGTGCACCTGATTTCTTGTACTGTCAGTGCGAAGCAATCGCGGTATTCGTTTACTAATCTTACAAGTTTTCCGGCGTCTTTTTCTGACTTTGACCTCACGTAGCCGATGACTGTACCTTTTTTTAGAATCACGTTTTTTTATTCTTGCTAATTACCGGCACTTGATGTTCTTTGCCACCGGCAATCGCTCAAATTAAATTCACAGTGTCGTTTTTTATTTCACTCGTTTCACTTACACATCGTTTCGACCGTCGTGGCTGAGGAATATCAATTTTGTTGAAAACCTTCTCGTCACAGTGTACGAAAGTTAGGTCCGCATCTTTGTTAGGCATGCAACGTGTGGCAACTCGGTATATGACCGTCCAACGATCACATCAGTTTGCGAACTGTCGTTTACCATCCAAACTTCAACTTTGGCACAAACTCCGTCGATTTTCATCATTACGTCAGTTTTCGAATTACAAACTACGGCTGGTTTTTGCGTATTCCGAAATGCAAAAGGCTTTCGTTATTCCGGTATTTGAGTCAAATGTAGCCGCGTTGCAATCTAGTCTTTCAGATACTACATGATTTCCGTGTCATCGATGGTCAGCACTTAAACATCGGCACTATTCGGCTGTGGTTTTCTTTTAGGTTTGTAACATTCCCGCGAAATATGTTCGTATGTGTTGTAATTAAAACAATTCGGTTGTTCTTGTTGATTCCACTTAGAAGCTGTTTGTAGCTTTGGTTTTCCGTCAACAGGTTTGTCTATCTGCGTTTTTTTAATCCACTGTTTTGCGTTTTCCGCCGGTGCATTTGATTTCGTAAGTACACAATGACTTATGACATTCGTTTTATGGACTCCTCCTAACTTCACGATGTCGTGTAACAACGTGTTCGCGTTACAGTGCTGCAATGTCATTAACGCATATTTTACGTTGTTCACTGCCAGTACTGACACGATTTGTTCTTTACGTTCGTCAAATGTTAACTTTAGGTTGATTCACATTTTATTTTTCTCATGAAAATAAATCGACACACTTTCCTTAGCTTCTTGTTGTCTCCTCTTCATCTTTTTCTATCGATCTGCCGTGCTCGTGGTGTGGTCAAATGTCTACCAAAAAGCTTCCGCAAAGTCGTTCCAGCTCAGCTTGTTGAGCGTCGTACCAGGCTTTCGCCGCTTTTCTTAAGTGCATTCTTGCTATTTTGGTAGTTTCATCAAATCTAACCAGTGATAAAGGAGTCTTCCGTTGATGATGCCATCCAGCCAGTCAAATATGTTTCGTCAAATAGGCATTACCTGAAACATCGTCTGTTGTGGCGTTTACGGTCGTTGCATTGTCGTCATTGCAATTTCCGTTAGTTTTCCAATCGTTTTGGTTTGGGCTGCTGTAATTGCACGCATTTCCTGTGCGTACTCGTAATTACTAGTGCTGGGCGATACGGAATTTTGTGTATAGAATATCGATACGCAATTTGTATCGATACGTATCGATATATCGAAATATCGATACGTATCGGAATATCAATACGTATCGAAATATCGATACGTATCGAAATATCGACATGTATCGGTAATCGGTATTTACCAATTACCATAACATTTGGGGTAAACATGGATTTTTTACGTATCGAAATATCGATACGTATCGGAGTATCGATACGTATCGAAATATGGAAACGTATCGGTATATCGATACGTATCGAAATATCGATATTTTGATATACCGATACGAGCTTGTGGTTTGTATCGGCGTATCGATACGCCCGACGTATCGATACATATCGATATATCGGTACAACGACCCAGGACTAGTAATTACGCATCTCTACGTCATCTTGGTTTATCTGCGCATGCGCGTTGCTGCTTTCTACGCATTGTCAGGATTTTTGGATTTCCAGTTTCACTACAGAACTCACACAAATACCACTTCTGCATTGTAAGCAATTTGGTACGGGTTAAGATAATGCTAAATCGAATAACAACTTAAGGTTTTATTAAGTTACAAACAAAATAGATGCGGTTAACTTACTCGCGTGTTCATTACTTTACTATTCGATCTGTACTACTGGCATGTCCGTGCCGCTTGTCTTCTCCCGTTTCCTCGGCTGCGTCAGCATTGCGTGTTTCGTCAGAGCTCGCAGTCTCGCTCAAACAACCTATATATTGCAATGAAATCAACTGTGCCTTGCTTCTGCTTACGCTGCATGATACGCACACTTGCTCGACACAAGTTTAACTGAGAACTGTACAGTTAAATCCCACACGCATTCAGGTCAGTTAATTCTTTCCGTTTGTTTAGCTTTTATTAAAATTTTATTTATCTTAGTTAAACTGTACAGTTGAGTTGAATGAAAACTGAAATACCCACACAACGAAACAACTGAAAAAACTGTACGTGTGTGGCTTATTTAACCAAAAAATTGTAGAACCAAATACTTTTAATCAGAGCAAGTGGTTTCACTTATTTATTTAACTTTATTATTGTATACTTTAGACTTAGATTAATAGTTTTACTACAACAAATAATTCTGTTTTAATAAACAGTTTTGTGGTTTAATTATTATTTTACCAAATAAAACATTCCATAGGTATAATTTTGTAGTAACCATATATGAAATGTACGTAGTAACAAAATAGTGTTTGATCAATAAGTTTATTGATCAAACTTTTGAATTAATACTTGACTTATTCAGACTATCTACAAAACTTTGATAAACATTTTGCAGTTTGATCATGGGAAATACTGAAAGCAATGTTACTAGTGGTGTTAAGAAGCAGGCAGGTCCGTCTTTGCAAGCTATTTACAAACTTTGCGACTTAAAAGGTGAGATATTTCATTTCTGATTTTAAATATTTAACTAACTGTTTATATTGGTAAACCAGTACTAGTTTGTAACCATTTCAAAAATATGATTATAAACTAACTTTTCAAAAAAAATTCAGTACACAATTATAAACAACTAGTGTAATGATTTTATCTCAATGCAGTTTTTCTTACTACAAAAAAAATAAAACATATAGATAGAATTGTTGAGTTTGTTAATTTAATATAAAGACAACCTATTTTGTTAATATATTACAATTACAATTAGCTAAAGATAAATTCTTTTAGGTGGAGGTTTATTAGTAGAACTGATGAAAAGAGCCGTACAGAACAAGCAATATGCAGAAGTCGATCACGCTATTAAAATGAAAGTAGAACCGTTACTATACAATAAAGGAAAAGGAAAGTATATTCCAATTAGTCAGTTAGTCCTTTTACGTAATAAAGAAAGAGGTCGACATAAATTAGTAAGTTTTATATTTAATATCTTAAAAAAACTAAGCGAATTATAGTTACCGCCTTTAAAATCTATGGAAAATCCCGACGACTTTGAAATAGACGATGAAGGTCCTGAGGTCTCTGAAGAAGAATATAAAAAAAGTGTGTAATACAGTTTTTCGTTTACTTTTTAAGTAGAACTTCATTTTATAGATCCAACTCAGTATAGATTTACTTGTTGGAAAATAAAAGAACGGGGAGCAGTTGGAGAAACAATTTTACATTTGTGTCTGTTAAACGCTACAGCAATACATGCAGATATTGCAAAAAGGATTTTACGTTTTTATCCAAAATTAATAAATGATATTTACTTATCTGACGAATATTACGGTATACAAGCTTATTTTATTAAAAAAAATTGTTAAAATGTATTTTAGGAGAAAACGTTTTACACATCGCAGTGGTTAATGAAGATCCTGGTATGGTTAAGTATTTATTAGAATCCGGTGCAAACTTTCAAGAAAGATGTTTTGGCAATTTCTTTTGTCCGGAGGATCAAAAATCTTCTAGACATGATTCGCTTGACAATGAAGTCGTTTTAGTTTGCACGGAAACAAATTATAAAGGGTACGTTTCTAATGCTTTAGGTCGTTTTAATTTAAACATAAAACAAAAATTAGATACGTTTATTGGGGAGAATACGCTTTAAGCATGTCAGCTTGTTTAGGACAAGAAGAATGTTATCGATTGATTTTGGCAAAAGGTGCTGATCCGAATGTTCAGGATACCAATGGAAACACAGCATTGCATTTGCTTATAATCTATGAAAAAATAGTAATTATTTAGTGATATAAATACTATTTTTTAATTACAACTTTTAGGAGGCTTTTGACATGGCATATGAAGTTGGTTCTAACTTATCCATCAAAAATTTATTGAATCTTACACCGTTAACTTTATCGGCAAAGCTTGCCCGGGTAGAAATGTTTTATCACATCTTGAAATTAGAAAGAGAAATTTATTGGCAAATAGGTAAGATTGTTTAGTATGTAATTTTATGTTTACAAAAATATTGCAGGTAGTATTACATGCGCCGCATACCCTCTATCGCAAATTGATACAATAGACATGGAAACGGGTCATATCAATCGGCAATCAGTGTTAAACTTAGTAGTTTTCGGAGTAAATTGTAACTTTTAATAAATAATTTACCAACAATTTGATTTTTAGGATAAAGATGAGCATTTGGAACTTATGGACGAAGTGGTTATCGATTTACTAAACGCAAAATGGAACACATTTGTTAAAAATAAATTCTACAGTCAATTTTTTACTTTTACGTTTTATTTTTTTATTTCTTTACTCTGTTTTACCATCCGCCCAGGTCCAATTTTACAAAATTCTGTTGCAGAAAAACCAGCTAATGTCACTAACAAAACGACTATAATTATTGCGGAAGCGGTTAATTTATCTATAATCTTTAACAATAGTTTAAAAGGTCAGCATACTGTTATTATGTGTTAAGATTATTAAATTGTTTGAATATTTAGTTTAAGCAGACCTTTTATAAATTTGTAAATATAAAAAGAAAAATTATTTTATAAGAATGGTGTAATAGAAATATTTCATTTTTAGTGTCTCTTAACTATGCAGAAGTCGACAGTGAGAATAATAATGAAAACAGCGATGCTGATAATGACAACGATGACAATGTTGAAGACTGGTGGAATAATATGACAGATGAATGTCGTTTATTACAAATTAACACGCCAGAAGCAACAATACGAATATTAGCAGAATTAGGAATGTTGTTAGGAGCTTTTCTTTATCTAACTTCTGCAGTCATAGAAGCAAGATTTTTAGGTCTAAGAATGTTTTTCGAAAATTTGGTATAATATATATCAATTATTTAAAAATTTAGTAAATTTTTGTTTTAGATGACAGCCCCTTCCCGAGTCATGTTTTTGTTTTCTTGCATTCTCATGCAAATCGTTCCATTATTGAGGTTTTCTTGTAATGAAGAGGCGGAAGACACAGTTGCCGTTATGATCATGATAACGACAGCGCCATACTTTTTGTTTTTTTGCAGGTATTATTAGGTAAACCATTTTTTTAACATATAACAGTACAATGTTAGAGGTTTCAAAACCGTTGGTCCTTTCGTAGTTATGATATATCGTATGGTAATGGGAGATTTAATAAGATTTGCCGCAATTTATATGGTATTTGTAATAGGTTTCTCTCAAGGTGCTTATAGGCAGATATTTTTGTAATTATTATGTTTTATTTATTTTAGCATATTATATAATTTTTTTGTCATACGATAATCCACTAACACCTGACGATGTGGACGATTCTGCCACAAATCCAATGTCAAGTCCAATTGAATGCATTACAGCAATGTTTCTTATGTCTTTGACTAATTTCGGAGATTATTACGTTGCCTTTGAAAAAACTAAGCATGAGTACGTTGCTAAGGTAAAAAATTTACATTTTCTCACAAAACGTGTATTGAGAAACTTTTAGTTATTGTTTGTTATTTACATGGTAATTGTTGCGATTTTATTAATTAACATGTTAATTGCCATGATGGGTAACACTTATCAAAAAATTGCTGAAACTAGAAATGAATGGCAGAGACAAGTAAGAAAATGTATTAATTTAAAGACGTTTAATGATTTTTTTTACATTTAGTGGGCAAGAATCGTATTAGTTGTTGAACGTGGAGTAAATCCTACTGAACGATTAAAAAAATTAATGGTATACTCGCAAGCAATGTCTGAAGGCAAAAGAGCTTTAGTTTTAAGACTTAATCAAACCGTAAGTTTTTTTTTAATGCATTCATTACTAAATATTCATGTATCGTAAACTCTAAATATATTTATAAAAGTATTTTGTTCCATTCTATTATATTATTCATATTTATGTTCAATTCCACAAATTTTTAGGATGCCGATAAGGAAGAAATGAAAGAAATCTTAGAACTCAAGCGACGACACGATAGGAATGTAAAGAAACTGTATCAACTAAATGGTAACTTTTGTGTTTTATTTTTAAAGCGAGTTTGATTTTAACTATTTTTAGAAAACGCAGTCATTTAAAACTAGCAAAAGCACATTTGTTATTATTTTTTAATAGAATTCCATTGTACATTTTGTATAACTATTTTAATACATCATCGCTAGTACAAAATATTTTTTCTTTTATTTATTATTAAATTGTTAGAAAATTCAGATATCGCAAATCTTGCAATTATCGGAAGGTTTTGAAAACAAACACAATATTACCTACGTAATATAATGAACAAGGTTTATTACAATTTTCAAAAATAAGAATGCATACATAAATAATAAAAAAACACAAATAACTAGCATTCTAGGTACAGCCATAGTCATTGGAAATGTCCCTAAAATGAACATTACCGCATTTTCAGTCACATATTCTAATAGTATTATCAGTATTTATACTTGTAAATCTACCTTCAGGTGAAAATAGTATTACTTTTATGACCGTATTTATATTTTTATGCGAATAAAAAAACACACATTTCTTTCCATAATTTTAGGTACATACTTATTGATAGTAAAATTTTAAACGTTAAAATTAAGGATTGCTTTTGGTGACCCCCGCGGCATTTTTGCGGCTAAGGGTAGCTTAGTCGGTGCTGTAATATTACACTAGCATCGAAACGGCTACAATTTTTGTATTGACATGAATTACTTAATAATTTAAAAGAACCAATAAACTATTACCTTAAAACGGTGCAAGATAGAAGAAAGTTGCACAAATAAACAATAAATCAAATCAATAAATTGGTTATGTGCAATTTTCATCGATATTGTACCGTTTCTGTAGCATACAACAGAAACTCGCGCGGATCTAATTCTGCAATTACTATAATAATTTTTCAACACTGCTTAGTGAGACTTATTATATTTTTGAAACATAAAACGAATCATAAGGAATATCTTGTTTAATAATAATAAATACTGTATCCGAAAAATACAAAAAATGAAGTGAAATTGGCACCACCGCAAGTTCCAGAATTGTTTCATCTGAGCGTTTCATCGTTTCGTTACACGAGCTTTCGAATCAAACATCCTATAAATGTTTTCAACACTAAAACTAGTTCGAATGACGTAAAAATCTGTTTTAATTTAACAATATAAACTATTAAGCTAAGATTTCTCATTGAATCCCATAGTTGTCTCACTGGTTGGCTAATTCCAGCGGTTTAGTTCGTCTAAATTGTATGATTAAAGTACTCACATTTAGAAGCCTGAACGCTTTATTTTAACGTGATTCTTATGTCTTATGTATATTACTGTAAAAAATAAAACTCGGCAACAGTGTAAAAATACGAACAATGGTGGTTAACCTATGTATAAATATATATGAACTTTATAGTTCTAAATCTTATTTTATATATTAACTTTCTACAAATAAAGCTAAAGAAACACAAAAGTGATGTCAGAACTAAGAATTTGCAAATTAGTGAATAGTAATATATGTGAACACTAAAAAAAATGCCACCTGAATTATTGCAAACAATGACTAATTTGTTCGAATAAATGATCACAATGTACCAATGGAACCAGATTCAGGAGCACTGTGCAGGTTAATTAGCAAAGATAACTTATTTTTTATGAAACCCAATTGTAAACTACAAAAAACGGAAAAGTCGTTTTTTTAATACGCAGAAAATCGTGTCAACTGCATCGGCGGACTTTTGGTCAACGCCACATTAAGGTCAACTGTGTGAATCTATACATTGTCGATGGAAATTATGATAATCTTTTTGGAAGGGAATGGATAACAGAATTTATAAATGAAGTAAATTTTTATAAACCTTTTGCGGCTGATGAACAAATTTGCTCATTAACAATTGCTTCTCTCAATCTGTTACCAAACCAACAAAACTAGCTCGATATAATTCTGACTCGTCTTAAGGACATCTTTAGTAACACAGCCGGCAAGCTCACAGGACCACCATCTTAAATACACTTCAAATACGATGCGACTCCAGTGTTCTCACGTGCACGCGAAGTACCTTTAGCGTTGCGAAAAGCGTATGCAAAAGAAATAGATGCCAAAATTAATTCAGGATTCTACGAACGTGTGGAACATTCAGAATGGGCATCAACTACGCACGTCGTAACGAAAAAGAATGGCAGACTACGTATTACCGGAAATTACAAACCAACACTGAATCCAAGAATAATTATCGATAAACATCCCATACCAAGAGCCGAACACCTGTTCAACCATTATGTAAGAGGCCAAGTTCTTTTGTCACCAGGACATTACTGACGCCTACACACATTTGACAGTAAGTGAAGAGTTTGCCATGCCTTAACGCTCAACACACTAACACATGGATTGGTTCGTTCTACTCGCGCAGTATATGGTGCCGCAAACATCCCCGCAATTTGACAGCGTCGAACGGAAACTGTTCTTCAGGATTTACCAAACGTTATTAACTTCTTCGATGATGTTCTTCTTTTTGCTGACAGTTTTGAGAATCTAATGCCTACGTTACAAGCTACACTAAGGCGTATGGAACAACATGGTCTTAAACCGAATCGCAACAAATGTATTTTTGCCGCTTCTTCTGTGGAATTTTTGGGTCATAAAATAGACAGCCAAGGTGTACACAAATCCAACAAACATGTGAAATCGATTCGTAATGCTCTTAAACTTTCTTTACCAGAACAACTCCAATTGTACTTAGCAAAGCTACATATTATAGCTCGTTTATTCCGGACCTATCTACTCTGAATCGTCCGTTACGCGACATGCTACGTACCGAACCATTCGCATGGACACAAGAAGCCGTTATAGCATACGCCAACATTAAAAACATTTTTATTTCACCACATATACTGATTACATAGGATCCACCATTACCGCTATTGTTCGTTACCGATGCCAGCAAAACAGGTTTGGGCGCCGTCTTATCTCACAGACTACAAACTGGAGAAGAACGACCAATCGCTTATGCTAGCCGTACTATGAGCACAACAGAGCAGCGTTACCCACAAAGAAACTCTTGCTATCGTTTAGGCAGTACAAAAATTTTTCACTTCACAAACCACTGACGCAAATCCTGCATCCAGAGAAGTCACTGCCAAACTCTATGCATGAGTCGCATGGCGAACTACGCCGATTATCTGACACACTTTAACTTTTCATTCATTTTCAAGTCTACTAAAGAAAATGCAAATGCCGACTACTGTTCTCGATTACCATCATCAACAAATATTGACGTTGTTAACAAACTTTCTCTATACGAAGAAAGAAAAATAAGGAAATACGATGATTTATAATTTTACAATGTACCACATCAAGCAACTTCCTCTTTGTGCTAAAGAGACACAAAAGGATTCTTATTTAGGCAATATTGTCCAGCTGTTAGAGACAGAACAAAACCTAACACGTTATGAGTATAAATCACCGTAAGCTAATTACACTTCAGCAGCAAATTGCTTATTATTTGAACACCGCGTGGTCGTACCACCATCACTTCAACAAAGTATCTTAAACGACTTGCATGCAGTCTATGTAGGGATTGTAAAAATAAAAGGTATGGCACGCTCATTTGTGTTTTGGCGAGGAATCAATGCCGACATCGAACGTATTGCCAAATCGTGTTCTGAATGTGCAGAGCATGGACATATTTTACTTAAATTCCGAGATTACCATTGGAAATATCCGAAGGAACCTTAGCAAAGCATTCACATTGACTACGCAGACCCGGTCGAAGGATTAATGTTACTGATTGTCGTAGTTGCCTACAGCAAATGGCTGGAAGTTAAATGTACTAATTCAACAACAACCACACCAACAATTGCAATTTTGGATTAATTGTTTGCCACGTCTAGTACCCCAGTTACTATTTTTTTGGATAAAGGTCCACAATTTACAGCCGCTAAATTCAAAACGTTATTAAAAACAAGTGGTGTAAAATACCATAAACTAACTGCTCCATACCATCCTTCAACTAATGGCGAGGCAGAACGTTATGTACAATCAGTTAAAGATTCTTAAAAATCAATGTCTACGACACCAGAGTCATTACGGAAGAACTTAAACTAGTTTCTAGGTGAATACAAGAAAGCGCACATTGTACAACTCGTCAACCACCAAGAATGCTATTCTTAAGAAGAAATATTCGAACACGTTTAGATTTGGTTAAACCCGATGATCTTCATACTAGAATAACCGAGAGACAGTAGACTAAAGTTGAAACAATATTTAGTCTTTCAACCTGCTCAACCTGTATATTTTCTTTTTGGTAATCTACGAACTCAACTATAAAAATCAGCGATTTAAAAGACATATTGACCTAGTCAAATCTTGAGAGGATTCAACACCAATAGCTTCGGTGCTATTTGAACCATATCGAAGAATCCGTTTTTATGGAGACGACACCATATCACCCGTAGGATAATCTACCACACAAGAACTTGTTATACGACCAGCAGCGCAACAACAGACAACCAATTTTTAACCATGACATCATTAATACCTCGTAGAACCGGACGTCTTCGACGCTCCTCTACAACCGTACTCTCCATGAGTATTTATGTCTGTCAATACACCCCTAAGGAGGAAGGAAATGTTATGTATGTTACTGTAAAAAATAAAACTCGGTAACAGTGTAAAAATACGAACAATGGTGGTTAACCTATATATAAATATATATTAACATTATAGTTCTAAATCTTATTTTATGTATTGACTTTCTGCAAATAAAGCTAAAAAAACACAAAAGTGATGCTAGAGGCAATTTACATGAGAGTTGGCATATCTCGTAATGATAGATGCGACAGTTGCCACTGGGTTTAAGACGTTTCAGAATTAGCTTTTCGAACAGTTTCGACATAATCGGTAACAGTGCAATTGGGCGATATGATTATACTTTGTTGTGGTTTTTGATTTGAAGTTAGGCTTTTCTTCTCGACGCCCTCTACCGAGTTTCGTTCTCGTCACTTTATTTCGAGACGTCAAATTGTTCGCTACATAAAATATGCCTCCTTGAATTAAACAATATTTTTTAAAACATCCACGTGTTGTGGCGTTACGTATTTTGACAACAGCAATATTTAAATCGTTTATTTAATGCAGGCACCATGTGTACTTCCACATGGCTTACATACTATAGCTGTAAGGGCTCACATCTGCAAGCACCCTTTTAGTCGAACGACAATATCTAGAAATTTTTGATGCAATTACTAAAAGGGAGCATTGAGTCGATAACTCACTCAGATACAAAGGGATTGACAATTGACCATATTACAGGCATAGACGTAGATTACTTTTAAGAAAATTAATAAATTGTCAACAGTATACGAAGCACTTCTGTCTGGACTGGTCTTAAATGTTATCTTTTACCTGCTGTAGACTTCGTAAGTCACCTGTTTGACACGATTATTTTTAGGTAGCTTAATTACAGGGGAGCCAGTAAGAAAACGTTTTCTGAAAGTCACTCTGTATTTACGTAAATGAAATTTTAGATTTTATTTATTTGCTGTCACTACAGTGCTTCTCACGAATCATATTTGCTAATCATGTCGGAACGTTTATAATTATTTGCTTCTTATTACTAATAGCCTAATTTAAATTGCTATTTGAATGTATCGAGTTGCCGATGCTTCCGGCGTTTTATAACCAACATTATACTTATAGTCAAACTTATTTTGTCGCTATCGAACTATCAATTTGTTATTGATCATAAGTTTATTCACAAGTTATCTTTTTAAGACAATTAAAGTAAATTTGTTGTTAACGATTCCTCCAGCTTTACGGACTTTAAAATTTAATACAAGCTTTGAGCCTTCTACACTGATCTAGCAAGACAAATTTTTATCACTTGAACTTCGCTTCTCTCTGATAGGAATTGTTTCAATCTTCCGTGAGCTGGCCATGCAAAGTTCATAATACTACTAGAAGTTTGTAGCAGATCATAAATTAGTATTAAGATATTCAAAAATAACAAGATCAGCTCAAAATGTAGAAAGTGACACTAGGCACAACATTATGCACCACATCGAAACGATACCTGGTCTTTCAGTATCAACTCGAAGCCGTCGATTAGCACCGCAAAAACCTAAAGTAGCAAAAAAAAATTAAAAACTACTTTGCCTTTAAAATCATCAGCTCTTCAAAAAATAGGTGGGCTTTACTTCATATGGCGCCATAAAAGAGCGGCATTGTGGAAACTATTGTCAACTAAATACTAGGACGATGTTTGATAGACACCACGTCCTCACATAAAAGTTACACAATTTTTAAGCAATAAAACAATATTCTAAACCATCGAACTAGTCAAGGCAATTTTTCAGATTTTGATAAACGCGAAAGGCATACCCAAAACTGCCATCACAACACCTTTTGGCGTATATGAATTTAATTATTTTGTGCTTTGGACTAAATAACACAGCTCAAACCTTCCAACCCCTCATCGATCATGCATTACAAGGACTTGATTGCTGTTACGCATATTTTAATAGCATATCAATTGCATCTGAATCCAAACAGCAGCACTTAAAGGACCTAGAATTAGTTTTCCGAAGTTTACGAGCTTTTGGAATATTTATTAACCTTTCAAATTACATATATATGAAAAACCCAAAGTCACATTTTTGAGCTACACAGTCAACAATAATGGTTGTAAACTTCTTAGTGAAAGAAGTCATTAGTAAAGCAAAAAAGCCAAGCACAGTCAAGCAACTGAGACGTTTCTTAAGAATGATAAAGTTCTGCAAACGGTTTATTCTCAATGCAGCTCAAACACAAGCTCCACTATATAACCTACTTTCTGCGAGAGCGTACGTACCAAAACCATTACGCAAGAGAGTATTCGATAACATGCACAATCTAGCGCATTCTAATGCCCAAGTTACGCTTAAACTAGTAGTTGAACGTTACATCTAGCCTGTTATAAAAAAATTGTAGTATGTGGTGTCCTTAATGCCTTCAATGTCAACGTGCAAAAGTTTCTCGCCAATGGAAAAACTCCAACAGCCCGATGAACGTTTTAAACATGCATTTGAATATAGTGGGGCCTCTACCTTATTTCGTTAGTTATTTTTGCGTGTAGATATGCATAGACCAATTTTCCAGATGCCCCAAAGCAATCTCTGTTAGAGATATAATTTCCAAGACGATAGCAAAAAGTTTTACGCTACACTAGATAGCTCGCTTTGGTGTTCCTCTCAAGATCATAAATGGCAGAGAACGGAAATTTTAATCCACATTATTTCTTTGCTAGCCCGCATCACAAACGACAGCATACCATCCACAAGCAAGCAGATTAGTAGAAAGTATTCACTGTCTTCTAAAAACTGCACTAAAATGTTACAATAAAATTATCTGGGCGAGCGTTTTACCAATCGTACTTCTAGCAATGAAGAAAACCTTCATGACCAGCTCACAATAGCGTCACCGTTTAAAAAGTAAACCAAGTTGTTAGTCTTTGCCTCTCCTACCTGAACGTTTAATACAACTAAGTCAGTTACTAATATTAGGAAAAATTACCAAAATGCATTTTCTTAAGTTACATCAATGTTAACACAAAGAAACAAAGATTGGTATCTGCTGTAATGATGTTATTAACGATTTATTTTGTGTAAATTGTAGTTGATGAAAAATTAAAGAAAACTACTAAGCATTTTTTAGAAGAGAATCAAGTATAACAAATCAAACATTTTTATTATCGGCTGCATGTTTTTGGTTACCGAGAAGCTAAGCAAACTCAGCATCTTTTTCTTTTTTCGACATTTTTTGATTATATTTATGCTCTAATTTCACATTTTAAATTAACAAGTATATCAGATACACTTTACAAGCATGGTCTTTAATAAAGTCTTTATTTCACAAGAATTGCTAGCCTTTTTTAAAGAACGCTTATCAAAGAGCATAGCTCACTGACTGCTTTCCAAAATGTTTTGCAAAAAATTTGCGTGGATCCATAATTATTTCTGTACTCAAACTCCACCAGAATACACTTCAAAGAAGGCGATTAGAATTGACCACTCTTGCGATATCAATCTGAAAACAAATCTTCTAATTTAACGGAGTTTTAGATTTCAATAAAAATTTCAATCTCTGATTTCAAAAGCAGTGAGTATCCTCAAAAATTGATGTAAGGGAGAAATAATGTTGTCAAACCTTATTCCGTTTGTAAAAACGATCAGAAAGTAAGCATGATGATAGTTTCTAAGTATTAAATAACAATCAAATGGTTTCTGTAGCTCAGATTCAAAGACAAAGATAAGGAAGATGAGTGTTTAAACGATGAAGAAGAAAGAAAATTAAATCATATTTCAAATAACAAAATTCTCGTAAAAAGATATTTTTTTAACACCATTTCTCGGGTATCAATTAGACATCATTTGGCCACTTTTCTCATACAAAATTTGTTTCGAAAATTTTGCATAAAATCGGTATCTATTAACTGTCACTATCATTTTTTGAGGCATCAAAATAATACCATCTATAAGAAAGCTGAATGTCACTGTGATGCCTAAATCATATCACATAACATGATTATTCCATCATTCTGTTATCAAATTTGTATTAATTAAATTATGTGCTCCCATGTTGATTAATAAAAATATGCACAGTATAAATAATGATTATATTTTTCAACTTTTCTAACACTGTAATTACAAATTACATATTGGAATACAATATTTTAAACTTTTATATGGTATTAGACATCGTTTTAATAATCATTTAAAGTAATAAAAAAAACTGAGATTATACCACGTTAGACTTCATCAAACAAAAACGGACATTCTTCGTAAGTGTTCGGTGCGTAAGAGGTTGCGGCAAATTGTGCTGATTAGTTTATAATACCGCCAAAATAAAAGGAAATTATATGTATATAATGTATGTATAACACTTTCATGAGTTTTGTATGAACTATATTGATGTTTTGAGCGTTTACATTTTTGCGTTGAATTTATAACAGAATGATGCATTGACAACGATAGCAGCATATACAATCCACCAATCTATTAGCTATAAAAATCGTACCAATACTTTTGTATCAAAATATTTTCATTAAAGTGACACTCAGATATCAATAAATTGATACCAATGCTGATTGTGTAGAGATGCCTGTATTAGAAACTGCCGTAGTAGTATAAAAATCAAGTGGAAAGTTGCACGACGCAACAGTTCAAAATGATTATGTTTATTTTTGTACTTAAAAAGGGTCTGTAATATTGTGATAGTGTAATGTACTCAACTTTTAATCTTGAAGAAAAATCAGTATAAACTCGATTGTTTGTAATTTGGAATACATGTGTAAATTTAAAAAAATCAGACGGAAACTAAGAAAACATTTTTTATTGAACATATTACAAAATAAAACGTAAAACACGAAAGTTTCAAATTATGCTTCGATAAACATTTGGCACTTTCAATAAAATCTACAGTGTCTATGTAACCAATTAATCAATAAAAAAATATGAAGTTGTACAGGTTTTTTTGTATGTATTCACTTAATTGGATTTTTAAACAGCTTTCATATAGTTAATACAACCGCTTTGTTCCATTTCCTGCAACGTTATAGTGGATAACAAATACAATATAATAATTATTTTTTTATTTTATTAATCTTATGTGTAAAAAAAGTAATAGTAAAGTGTCATTAACATAGAATTAATTATAAAATTCATTCAACTTAAACTAGTGAAATAATAATTTGAATAAATCACACGACAAATCATTCATTAAAACAACTAAATAAGTAATAATTTGATTGATGTTTTCAAATCGATCGTAATCTATAGTTACAGATATAAACGAAGATTTTAAGAAAACATTCAAAAGAGATTTATTAAAAAACAAAATGGCGCCTTCCGAAAAAGCATAAGTAGAATCTGCAACCGGATGGCAAGTAGACATCTAACAAGGAAAATAAATATTAAACGTCAATCACAAATTTGATTTAAAAAAAAGTGCTTCGCTAAATTGGCTGCATATGATGTATTGTCATAACAACTGCAACGATTTGCGACAAAAACAACAGGTTAAAATAAAAGTAAGATAATTGTCTGTTTGTTTAAATTCGTGATTAGTAGTAGACTGATGAGACGATTATTTCATATCATTTTTAAAATTGTTTTAGGTAATCATCATTTTCGTTTCCTTAATATTTGTTTGTAACATCTTTTTTTTTAATTATTTTTTTTATATAAGCACGGTCTTATTTGGGTTTTTAAGTGTTTAGTAAACGATTATGCTTATCTGCGGTTGTAACCAAAGCAAGACGTAAGCTAAATAAACAAAAAACGTTGCAATGTAAGAAATATAAATTATAAATATAGCTTTCTTATAACTCAGTTTGACAACTTACTTAATTTCTGTTTTGAGTTCTTCAGTTTACGCTGTTTGCTAAACTGATCCGTGTAAATTGGCTTTGATAAATTTTATTTTGGGCACATACATTTTAAGCTTTTGAGAACCAAGCTAAGCCTGTGAATCATTCAATTCGATTGTCATCGAAGATTCATTTCTTTCTTATAACATTATGTGGTTTATTAAAAGTTGCAACGGTTAAAATTCATTGATTTAAATTATGATTATTTAATGGTTGACTATTTGAATCGTATTTTCAATATAAAGATACATTTGTTTAACGTTTTTATAAATGATGATAAAATTATGGTAATGATACCTTTATAACGCTCGAGAACAAGGTAAACAGTATTTTATAAAACGCTGTATTTAAGAGTTATACCGAGAGAAACGTAATACAAAAACAATTGAAATTTCCATTTGTTGGAATAGAGATATTTAATGATAATAAATAGGCTTTATAGACATTATTTTGTTTTTATTTCTTAGATTGTAAGTTAGGTGCATAAATGCTGACTATATTCTATAAGCAAAGTATAGCGATCGCAATTTTTTTCAAAAAATTTTTATTGCATAATCTTACGTTTTAAAATTTCCTGAATCAGAAAAATGTGTTTTTGACAAACAAATTTTGGGTGTCTGTGTGTAACAATGTACCCACGATAACTCTTGAACCAAAAACTTCTAGTGACCTGAAATTTGGTATGGAGCTGGCTATTCATATTCTCTAGATGGGTCTGATAAATAAACCGGAAGTGAGCGTTTTCGCCATTTTTAACAGTTTTTCTTATATAATTTTGTAAGTATGTAAATTATTCGAATTATTTTTACAGTTTCTTATAGAGTTAATTCTTCCTAACAATTAATTTCAATAAAAAAATTTCCTAACATTAGATTTCATTTATAATTTAAAGTGACTTCCATATATAATTCTATGTTCGAATCCTGTCTACAACGATTCTGTTTTAGAAAAAAATTCAATATCTTAAAAGGAAAACAATTTTTCTCTATATTTTGTTAACTTGTTTATACTGTGTGTCCCGAAAATTTTGAAGCATACAGATTAACATAGGGAATTTGAAAATTTCAATTTATATGTCCCCAAAGTGTTTTTAAAGTATTTCCATTGACATATGACAATGTATACCAAGAAACGTTTTGCGTAATAATTTTCAAAATTTAATAAAATATCAAAAATATTTTCAAAAATGTGTGGCGTGGAAAATACTTAGTTTAAAATACGGATGTAAAGAACATATAAGTAAGTCACTTTGGACATCAATCGCACGACTGCGGTAATATCATCCCGACGTACGAAGGTTCAAATCCCAATGCGGTTTATGTTTTTTTTAATTTATATTATTATTTTAAATTAACGACGATTAATTTTTATCAGTAACTAAATAAAATAGTAGTAATTAAACGTGTTAATTGTTTTTATTAAAGTCATAATGGATTTAATATTCCTTTATCACAGTGGCGGCTGGTGGTCAATCATACCAGAGGGTCATTTTGAAATATTCAAAAAAACGCAATTATCACAAAAAGTAAAAAAAACTATTTTGCATTAAAGCGATTTATATTTAAGATCTATTCGTCTATCTTTAGAATTAGCAAAATGATCGATAACAATTTACAATGTTTTCAATTAAAGATTTTTCCATGTTTCTTCACATCCACAAATCCATTCTGATAAATCGTACATAGATTCTTTAAAATTACGGTGTACTTCTTTATTTTTATGTTTACTTGTTTGTCGAATTTGAAGTAAAGGCCGAGGACGACCATTGGTTTTAAATTCTAAACGTCTTTCAAAATTTAAACTATTATTAACGATTCATTTTTTTATCAAACAAAAACGGTAATATGTACTTAAACATAATTTATTTTCTTTTAACCTGTGAAAGTCAATGACATTGGTTACAAACAAATATTATCTATTTATTTATTTATTCATTAATTCAATAAACAGATACATTAGATCAAAATGATACAGAACCACAGGATAAATCCTAAAACGGTTCTAACAAATACATTAAAACTCCTCTAACTAATAACGCAACATAAAACATTCATAAAGTTGAAGTTAAACAAAAAAAAAATTAAATACAATTTAAATTCTAAAAATTAAAAACAAAATCATAAAATGTGAAAATAAAACACATAATTAAGTATTATTAATATTTTCCATCCATTTAAAAACATAGCAATACCTATGTGGAGTAGACAAAAACTTCACTTAGCAAGGTGGTCTTAAAATTTTTTAAACTAATGCCGAACATATCTCGACTACCTTGATTAAATATTTTACAGGCCCGAGAGATTGGTGAAGCAAGCACAGTCGGGCTGGATAGGTAGAACAAATTAAATCTTCTAACACTATCAGATCGAGGCACCTGAAAGTTGATATAATTTAACAAATCTGGACTGTCAATGACACCGTTACAAATTTTATATAATGTAATTAGCAAGCATTGATTTCTCCTATCCTCCAACGTACTTACTCCAGCCAAATCCCTCAAACACTGTGTGGGAAAATCCCGAGGACAAAACACCCTTTTCTTTTTATAATAAAAATAACGCAAAAACTTATTTTGCATAACCTCAATCTTTTTACAATATTTTTTATTTAAAGGGTTCCAAATAAGTGAGCAATATTCAATTTTACTTCTGATAAATGAAAAGTAAAGAATTAAAATTCCTTTTGGATTTTTAAAGAATTTAGTCGACCTTTTAATTAATCCCATCATTTTATAACACGAAGTTATTACATTTTCAATATGGTCGTTAAAGTTGAACTTTTTATTCATAATAACACCAAGATCATGGACCTGGCTCACTGATTTTAATTCTGACTGCCCAATAAAATATTTGGTCAACCTTTATGACTTCCTTCTACTTATGGACATGACATTGCACTTATTAATGTTTAAAGTAAGCTCGTTCAAAACACACCAATCGTTAAATCTATTCAAATCACTTTGAACAATAATTGCATCACTGATATCATGAATTCTACGGTACAACTTCACATCATCCGCAAATAAAAGACAGAAAGACTGAAAGATTTCTGGCAAATCATTAATAAAAATTAGAAAAAATAGAGGTCCAAGTTTTGAACCTTGAGGAATTCCAGAATTAGGAATAAAAAGAGAAGAAGTAAACTTAAGAAAAGAGACACAACATTCTCTGTTTTGAAGATAAGAGGCAAAAAAACGAATAGCCCCATCAGTTGCACCCAACTTACTAAGTTTTTTAAGTAACACATCATGAGAAACCATATCAAACGCTTTACTGAAATCAGTATAAATTACATCTATTTCACCCCTGTCCTCCAGAACTCTGGAAACATATTCAGAAAAAACTAACAAATTTGACTCAGTGGACCTCCCTTTATAAAACCCATGCTGATAAGGTGAAATATATTGTTTAACACTGTTATAAAGAATCTTGTAAATTACATTTTCAAATACTTTGCCTGGACTGTTTAAAATCGAAATAGGCCTATAATTTGATCTCTCAGCCTCATTACCTTTTTTAAAAACTGGTGTAATTTTTACTGATTTCCATTTCGTGGGGAATACCCCTTGTTGAAAACATAAATTGAAAATATGCAGCATCTTATCAGCTAATTCATATTTTAGTTCCTTAAAGAAGAAAGTTGGAATGCCATCTAGACCACTACTTTTTTTGGATTTTAATTCATCAAAAGCTCCGAGTACATCATTTAAATTTATCAAGCCAAAATGGAAATTTAGAAAATTATCATTATCTTGAACTACAGACTCTAAACTATAGCACGATTTTTTGGTACTATAAACAGAATTAAAATAACCTGCAAATGCATTTGAAATACCTTTACCTTTGAAAACCTGCCCATTCCATTCCATCCTGTCAAGCAATTTTGATTTAGATCTTAACGAATTAATATATGTCCAAAACTGTTTGGAGTCATTCACAACAGATTGTTCAACGGATTTAATATAATCAATATAAGCTTTATGAATACTATCTTTAAGATTCTTACGGACTTCTTTAAACCTAGACTCAAAGTAGGGTGAGACCCTCTTTTTCTTAGCCAGCAAATTTTTTTCTTTGCAAAACTTTTTAATTTCCTCAGTGAACCAAAGAGGATATTTATTATCAGTTTTAATCATTTTTTTAGGAACAAATTTATTTATCGCCATAAAAATAATATCATACAATAGATCCACTAAGTGATCCACCGATTCAATATGCAAAAAATGACTCCAATCATACTCACACAAAAACTTTTTAATATCCCTCATATTAGCTTTGTGATACTGAAAATATTCAACATTATTATTTTGATTATTTACATCTGATACCGAATAAGGATTATTGGGAATCGTAAACTGAAGAGTTAGAGCCGGGTGATACCTATCTTCCACAACAAACGGACAGTTTTCGTGGCTCACTGTACTATTCTCGATATTAGTTAAAACCAAATCTAAAGTTTTACCATAACAATTCAAAACATTATTTATTGACTCTAGATTTAAGAGAGACATTAAATTTAAAAATTAAGTTAGTTTTACAATTACCATCAACTGCATGATTAATTACATTATACATATTCGGCAAGTTAAAATCGCCTACTATAACAACTCTACAGTTATTTTTCCATAATTCAATTAAGTCAGTAAAAATTTGCACAAAAATCTCATACTTCTTACTATTACTGCTAGGCCGAAAATAAACAGAGCATATAAAAAAAATAACGCCTGATTTATAAAAACTACAAATAATACACTCAAAATCAAGTTCAGATATTTTTTTAACTAATTTAGGCCTCAAATCAGATAAGATAGCTAAAAGTACCCCACCCCCTCTTTCCAACGAAACTCTATCAGACCTAAACACATCATACCTAGTATCAAATACTTCATTATTAAAAATTGAAGAATTTAACCAAGTCTCAGAGAGCGCAATGATATTAAAATTATTTTCCAAAACTGATAACAAAAATTCATTTGTTTTTGTCCTCAGTCCCCTCACATTCTGATAATATAAATCAAATTCATTCTTTTTATCTATAATCACTAATAATCATTAAACATCAAAACAAATTTCAATAGAACAAAAACAAAAACTCTTTCTTCTCATCTCGAAACAAAAATTACTTAAAACTATGAAATAAAAAATAATATTATTATATAGTATTTGTATATCATTAATTAATTCCAAGAGAACAATAACACTTACTGTTGCCCACCTGCAAGAAAAGTTTCAAACTGAGCTTTTGAGACAAACGAAAAAACTCTACTTCCATCAGTTTTTCTTAGATAAATCCTACCGTTGTTTATCCAAACAAATTTCCAATTTTCTTGAACTTTAAATTTACGCGCCATTGATAATAGTTTCTTTCTAACTGGCGTCAATGCTTCATTGATATAAATAGGTGAACTTTGTTGCATTCCCAAGTGAGTCGTGTTAAGATCCCTTCTCACCTTTCTACACTTAAGAAACTCATTTTTATCATTTTTTCTTAAAAATCTTATTAATATTGTAGGATACTCAATACCAGGAATCTTCCTAAGTTGAAAGCAAGAATCAATCGCATCCCAGTTTAACTTATAACCAATTGCAGTAGAAAGGTTTGAAACAGCGGTAGACAAGGTTTCTCCTTGCCTCACTGGTAAACCATATATCTCAACAACCTTAGAACGATTTTCTTGCTGAGATAAATCAATTTCTTCTTTCAAAAATTGAATATCTTTTTTTAAACTCTCATTTTCACTTAACAGCTTATTAACAATGTCTTGCTGAGTTTGGATAATTTTATTTTGTGTTTCAATAAGATTCTTATTATCCCCGATTTTGTCATGACAGGAATTCAGTGAGACATTGATATTCTTTTCTAAATTTGCTTGACTCACAGCAATGTCACTTATTTGTTTTCTTAAATCAACAAGCAACCCATGAATATCTTGTGTCTGACTGGAAGTCCCAGACTGAGACTGTTGACTGCCACTGTCCGATTTAATAGGTTTGGGATTTTTTTTCGACTCACCTGCCATACTAATATCTGAATCAGAGAAAGTTCTGCTTTGATGTCTTAATTGCACACACTTATTGCAATTCCACTTTTCTCCCAAAATTTCAAATTCGACTTTAGAAATGTTCACACATCCCCAGTGAAAAAAACCAGAGCAATTACAACACTGAATTTTTTCTGAGGAATGCCTAGAAATAACTAATTCACAAATCGAACATGAACTCATAGGTATTGCATCTAAATTAAACTTGGAAAAACAAAAATTATTAACTTAAATTAATAATCAGTAATTGAAATAAAAGATATTTCACGAAAAATTGAAAAGAAACTGGATTTTTAAAACTATTAAAATCATTTATAAAACTGCATAACTTCATGAATGTAATAGATAATACAGCAACACTGTAGACAGACCTTGAGCACATCTGCACGGTACGGAGTTCATAGCGGTACTGAATTAATTAGTCCTTCGTTATCGTTCATTTATTGTTTTAATATCTCGTACAATGAATGCGGCCCTGTATTATATTTTCGAATGGTTTTGGCGTTTTGGGTTATCACAATCGTCTGTAAAAGTTTTGTAGCCGAGGCGGGAGGCCACCCGGATCAACTCCTCGAAGGCAGTTCTCTTCACGTGCCTATTTTCTTTGACACTTTGTTTTACCTACTGTGTGCATGTACCTTAGTACTAATTTTAATTTAGATTCGATTTTATATTTAAATTTCGGTTTCTATTTATTTTATTTCAATTTATGTACTTTAAATTGTTTATCACTTTGATATCGCAATCGTCGCGTGACCTTTATCCGTATATTAGAATAATATTAACGTTACCTTTATTGATTAGGTCCTTAATTGATGATTTTCACTTACACTAATGATATAGTTCAATACTTTACACTTAATTATTCACTTCTTACAGCTTTTAATTTTTATTTCCGTCTTTGATCGTTTAAAAAAGCTCACTTTTATTCAATATGTAGCGGGTCCATATGTACGAGTTTACGAGGTGACATTTAGATTATGATTGATATCAAACAACTAAAAAAGCGAGTGCACAGTTTGTCGTATGAGATAAAAAATGTGCATTCCAGCATTTTTGTTTTACAAACACGTATTGCGGAGATAATGATAAATAACGTAAGCATTGCATTGAGTACGCGAAATGGGACTCGGCTGACAACCGCAAAAACCATTTAGTTGTCTTTTTCTAATTCGCATAAGATTGTATTATGCGTGTTGCACTCTTGACTACAATAACTATCATTTACGATTCGGCTGCATTATATAATACAATATAATACACAGAGACTATAAAACACAACAGCCTCGGGTAAATTCGTAAGTTTTCGCATATGTTGCGCTTACAATGAAAATTGAAATTCAAACGCTGATAATTTGATTTAAACGCGAGTTATTGTAATTTTAAAGTAAATAAAATAATTTTCTAATTCATTTTGGAGGGTCATTGTCCGAGTGACCTAATAGAGAAGCCGCCACTGCTTTATCATTCCTCATAGAAAAGTCGTGTGATGATCACTAGTTTTTTTTATATAAAAAACAATGTAATTTGTATTTGTTTAAAATTTATTAAAAATATATCCTCGACAAAACTCATAACACTTATTAAACAGGGCTTTCAAACTTAAGTCGACTCTATTGCAAACTTTGTTATTATTATATTCATAGAATGAAAACGTGCTATCTCAGTAGGGAAATGAATTATCTCAAATTAGAAGCAAATCAGTGGTTTTATTGCCTACCTGTAAAAATATATGTACGTATTCATTATTGTTGCAAACCAATTATAAAAATATGTAACTTACATCAACATATTCCGTTAAAAAGATCACTTCATTTCTAAGAAACCTTGGCAAACCCCAAGTATCGCAAACAAAATTATTTTATTCCGAACATCGTTATTGACAAAATCTCAAGTCAAACATAGAGTTCCATCTAGTGATACATTGCAATTTCAAATAATCTCCAGAAGTTCTTTAATGGTATCAACAGCAACTGTCGATAAACTATGTTTATTCCAGATTGTTCGACATTTAGCAAAACAAAAAAAAACAACTTTTTTTTCAAAGACAGTATGTGTAACGTTTTTTTTTGTATCAGTTATGTTGCTACTAAATTTAAGGTAGAACATCTATAATGTGGTGGCAACACGATCTAACTTTCGGTATGTTCTGCTTCTTCACTACCACAATTAGTTTCAACGTCGGCTTCGTTTAATAAATTACTTATTTTGATAAATTCAACCTCTGTTATAGATTCTTCTAGCCACTCTCCCTTTGACTCGATTGTTATTAAATGAAAAATGATACTACAGCCATGCTGCTGGTGATTAATTTGAAATAAGACCTATGGGTGGCAGCGCATGGTTGGGTAGATTTTCGCAGCTCATGCCTATCAAAGGTATAATTTTCATGTAGAAATTTCTAAAATATTCTGATTGTTTATACTGTTGAATATAAAATTAACGACAAAAATAATGTTCCTTTTGAGTGCATTACCAAAAATAGGTAATAAATTCGCATTACTAATTACTTATCAAAAAAATTAATGCATTACATTCCTCAATACCAAAAAAAATAATTTAATTACTGTAATACATTACTTGTAATGCATTACTTCCAACCACTGTTTATCAAAACCATACAAAATCAGAACTACTTTCAAAAGACAAGAATTACCCATACAATAATATTTACTAAATTTTTACGTTTCTATCTAGTAGTGACAACAGCATAAGGCAATGACAAAGTGAGTGATTTTGTTTTTGTTGACAAATACGTGTTTAAAATACAATTTGGTTTTGTTGCAGCAGATAAATATTTCAAAAATTCTAGTACCTTAACTTTTTAGCCGAGATGTCTTACGTGCGCCACAAATCGCGAGCATTTCGGGATGCAGGTGATATACCTGAAGTAGTACGTAGAAGATCTGAAGGTCGGTTAAAAAGTTATCCATCAACTGAAGACGCCAGAGCTTGGTGCGACATTACTGATGATCGTAGACAGCAAATTTTAGATTACATCATTTCAGACATTGAACAGGTACAGAATTGATATTCTTGAAATTGATTACGTTTAATGCATTTTTAGTGTTCGGTAGGAAAATATGTTCCTATTGATGTTATTATTAGTACACTTCTTGCTAATAAGAAGTCAGACTGCGGAAAGTTACAAGATGAAGTAGATGCATTAAAAAAAAAGTTAGAAGCATATTCAAAACTTGAGCCAAAAGAGGAACAAAAACCAATGTTAGACATACAGGTAAGATAAATTATCATTTAGATTATTTCAAAAACTATTTTGATTATTAGCCAAGAGGAGTTCGAAGAGCTGCGGATACTGTTATTGCTAAAACGGAAGAAGTATGTTAAGTATTATTAATCTTTTTGCGTAATTAAATATGTTTAGACACCCGATGTGTGTGCAGCGATTAAGAGAGAACAAGAAGGCACTTCATGTGCCGCTCTTGATAAATACCCAGACGAAGATTTAAAATCACTTATCATTAAAAAAGACGCAGAAATAATAGCATTAAAAAATCAATTAGCGGTACAAATTTACGTTCATTTTACACTAGATCATTATAACTTATTTATTTAAGGCAAAACAATCTGAACTAGATCAAATACTTGCAGGTAAGTCTATGTCTGGCCAACCTTCACATGGCTTTAAGGAAGTTGAAAAAGAACGAGATAACTTGAAAAAAGAATTACAAGCTTCAAAACATGAAATTCAGTCCTTAAAGGTAATTTTTAAATAATTACTTTCGAGAATGCTAAACTCTTATTTTAGACTAGGATTGATGAACCGTGTGTGCAAGAAATAGAAAAACTAGAAAAAGAAATTCAACGATTAAAATCAAAAGGTCAATTGACTGCAGATGAAGAAGCTGAAATTATTAGGAAAGAAATTGACGTGTTGAAAAAGTATTGTGCCAAACTAGCTACTATTCAAGAAGAAAATCAAGCTTTAAAAATACAAGTAGAAACATTGAAAAAACAGCCAGAGGTTAAACCAGCATTAGCACAAAGAGAATCACTTTCATCTGTTGCTACAGGTACGGTATTTAAATTAAAGTACTTTTGCTAATATAGTAACTCAGCAGTAGCAAATATGGATATTGATACTCTCAGAAATGAATTAAATAATAAAATTGCAAAACTCAATGAAGTGATCGCAGAACGAGATAACCTCAAAGAAAAAATAAAACAGCTTGAGAAAGAACTTTTAAAACATCAAAATTTACCTGATGATATTGACACTGTAAGACGAAAGTCTGAAATGCTGGATTCTGTGTCAGACGAATGCAGAAAACTTAGAAGTAGCTTGGAGAGTATGAAAACAGTAGAACAAGAAATGAAGACGTTGAAAAAGAGAGCCTGTAAAGCAGATAAGTTACAAAACGATTTAGATTCGGTTAACAAAGAAATTGTAAGCATCAGAAATAAGTCGGCTGCTGAAATTCAAACGCTAAAATCTAAAAACGAGGAAATTGTAAAAGAACGAGAAACTTATAAGAAAGTTGCAATGGAAGCGAAAAGTATGGGAGAAGAGTTAAAATGTTTGGCGCATTGCGCTAAAGAAGCCGAAGCATTAAAACGCGAAAGGGATTGTCTTAAATCAAAACTTCAAAAATTACATGGAATTGAAGCACAGTATAGACAACTACAACACAAAGTTAAATATCTTGAAAACATTCAATCCGAACGTGAAATGTACAAAATAAAATATGAAGAAATGTTGGGTTTAGAATGTGATTGTGAAATGCTAAAAACACAAGTTGATAAGTTTAAAGACATGGATAAAGACCGTTCGACTTTAATAAATCAAGTCCGAGATTGCGAATGCTGCATTGCGGAACAAGAAGAGGAAATCAAAAAGTTAATTGCTCATATTGACAATATGAGTAAAGGGAATAATGAACAACAGGTAAATATTATTTTTCGAATCCTTTCAAGTGTGGCAATTATTCTAAAAAAAAGTTTTTACGTTTTTTTATTACTACATATGTATATGTGTTAATAGGCACGGCTGCAAAGAGAAATTAATAACATGAAAAATGAACTTAAGCAAAAAAATAATGTAATTGCAACATCAGAACAGCAATTATCCAGTGTTCAAGAACAGTTAAGGAAAACCATTAAAGGGGTATCATGCGAGACTTCTTGTTTAAGATCGCGCATAGCCGAACTTCAAGAACAGTTAAGTAAAAAGACAAATGTAGAAACCGATAAAAACGGTAATCAAAATGCAAATGAAGAAATAGGCGATGAACATTACAAAGAAATGATAGCGCAGTCTAAATACGCTGTTAAAAGAATTTCAGAAGAACTTGAAAAACACTTTAAAGAATGCGAAACGATAAGTAAAGAAGATTTAGTTCGTTTAAGTGCTGAAAACAAAACCTTGAAGAAGATCTCTGTTGAAGTTCAACAAACTGTTAAAACAAAAGAAACTAGCGCAAATGCAGTTGAACAAACTGTTAAAACAAAAGATACTAGCTCAAATGCAGTTGAACAACCTGTTAAAACAGAAGATACTAGTACATCTTCAGATGAACAAACTTTTATAACAAAAGATACTAGCTCAAATGCAGTTGAACAAACTGTTAAAACAAAAGATGCAAGTGCAAGTTCAGATGAACAAACTGTTCAAACGAAAGATACTGGCGCATATGCAGTTGAACAAACTGTTAAAACAAAAGATACTAGCTCAAATGCAGTTGAACAAACTGTTAAGACAAAAGATGCAAGTGCAAGTTCAGATGAACAAACTTTTGAAACAATAGATTTTACCTTAAATTCAGATGAAGATATAGTAACGCAATATGAAAAAGCAGTTTTAAGAATTAAAGCACTAGAGAAACGAATAAATGAGTATAAAGCAGATATTGAGAGATTAACAACAGAAAACGCTGCACTAAAACAAGTAACTACAGACTATTCTGCAAATAACAATAAGTTTCAACAAGAATTAAATAAATCTAAAGTTAGAAGTGCACAATCTCAAAATGAATTAGACACACTAACTGCAGAAAATAGTACATTAAGAAAGTTGTCTGTAGATCTTCAAAATAGTATGAACGATAAAATGGATAACGCAACTGATCTCTTAAAAGCAGCTAAGACACGAATAGCTGAATTAGAGTCTTTATTAAAAAACGTAGAAAACGAAAGAGATCAACTAGATAAGATTTTAAGACAGTATAAGGAAACGGAAGTGCTTGGAACTCCAAGAGAGATTCGAATCGAAACGGGTAAAATCGGAGAAAGAGAAGAACCGGTAGCTGGAAAAGCAGAAGACATTGAACAGCTTAAAGCGGAACTAATAAAATGTAAAGAAGAATTACAAAAAGAGATAAAGTATCGACAAGAACAAGAATGTGCTTATAAAAGAAGTGCACAATCGCAAAGTGGTGTAAGCATTATTAGCACTAGCATGGCAGATAGCGAGCTAAGAAAATGTAGAGAAGAAAAAAATAAACTATTAGAACAAATTGAACGTCAAAAAAATGAAATAGCAGCAATGATTGCAAAAGGAGTTTCTCCAGATTTGGAAAAAGAGCGTAAAGAAAAAGAAAGTATGCAAAATTTAATTGATCAACTGCAGAGACAAATTGCTGCAATGGAAGGTGGTGCACCGGTTTTTGATAATGACGCCTTTAACAAACTAAAAGCTCAATTAGAAAATGAACAGAAGAAAGCTATGTTAGCGGAAGCTAAACTAAAAGAAATATGTGAGAAACAAGGAATTAGTGTACCCGGTAAAACAAACTTCTAAATTAACACAAAATTTATTCTTTACTTATTTTTAGTAATAGAGGTGGCTGACGTTAAACGACTTTCGCAAGCTTATGAAGAAAGACTTAGTCAGGCAAAGACGGAAGCAGAATTAGCAAGTTCGATTAAAAAGCAACAAGACCAAGAAATAAAAAGCTTACATAGCAAATATAATGACGGTCTAGCAAAATTACAAACTTCTCACGAAGAAGTGTTAAAAGAACTTGATGTAGAACATGCGAAAGAATTAGAAAATTTACGTTCCGAGTTAAGAAGCAGCAAAGAAACTATTTTAACTTTAGAAAGAATAATGGGAAGTGACAAGCAATCTTTAATTAGTTTTAAAAGCTCTAAAAAATCTGCATTTGAAGCGGCTAGTGTAAAAGGATCTGTTCGTAAAACACTCAGTCAAAAAGAGCTTAGCGAAAGAGGCATTAGTGAACGAGGGGTAAGTGAAAAAAAGATTAGTGAAAAAAAGATTGGTGAAAAAGAGGTTAGTGAAAAAAGCTCACTCGAGGTCTAGATGAAATGGGTAGTCAAAAAGGGGTTAGTGAAAAAGAGCTTGGTACAGAAACAACACGAGCGTCTCAAGGCACTATGGTAATATTTTTAAAAAGTATACGAGTAAGAGTAATTTGTATTTTATAGGCGAGTATAAAAGTCGTCATTAACAAAAGAAACTCAAGAGAATGTTGAAATTCCTCCAACTGATAAAAGAGAAGGAGTTTGCAAATGCGGAGCAGTATTACTCGCAATTGTACAAAAAGTAATTCAGTATGGATTTGAGGTTTGTTCTTTTTTCTTAAATATAAATTGCCACACTTGAAGAAAATGTTAATTTTTTTCATGTTAAACTTCATTAATCATTTTAATTTTAGTCGCTTAACTTTGAAGAATTAAAAATATTGCACAACAAAACTTGTGAAGCCACCGCTGCTTTATTACATAAATGTCCTACTAAACACGTAGCGTTTACATGTGGACCACTACCTAACGATGAGGATCGACAAAGATTAATTAAACGTATAGCTGCTCTCGAAAATGATTTGCTTAAAAAACAAAAGCATACTCAAGAAAAAGGTAAAATGTATAGCGTTGAACTACACGAGAATACAACTACTTCTCTGAGTACCTACTGTAGTTAGTATTAAACTAAACTTTTTTGTTTCTAGTGGGAGCCTTACAAGTTGCAGTAAGAATTGAAAGACAGCGTTTGCAAGATTTTAAAAATCTACTTGAGACCGAAAAAAATCGAAACAATGAGTTGATGTGCAAAATTGGAGCACAATCAAGAACAGTGGCAAATATGCAGATAGAAAGAGAGACGATGCTTAAGAACAGTTCATTTAACGAAGAAAGATTGCAGTCATTAGTGTTGGTAGATATATATTACTTATATAATCGTTTCATTTGTACATTTCTAGTCAACACTGTGAACAAAAAAAACGTCGTATAAAAAAATTAGAAGAAGATTTAGCAAAACAAAAAGCAATACATAGAAAAGAAATGGAGTCATTATACGTAAGTAATTATTTACTAATTATGTATTTCTACAAAATAATTTTGATAGAATCTACAAATGAGAACCCCAGTACCAGGATCCAATAATCCAACATCTCGTCTATGTTCTAGTTGTAGCAGAAGAGAAAACAAGCGTCGGCAGTCAATGGATGGTGAAGTCGATTCCCATATACCTGAAGTAAGACTAATCAAATCTATTGAATTTAAACAAGATGTCCCAAACTAAGTGGCATTCACGCAAAACTAATCATATTTGAATTTTGAAAATTTGTACTTATTGACTTTTTTCAAGAACTAGTAACTATTCCAAAACCTATCATAAACCTTTACAAAGTAATCCATAAAATTAAGTCTAAAATCCTATAGAATTTATAGCACTACTTAAAATAAAGAAATTGAAGCCGATTTACGGTATAACTGAAAATCTAGTAAATATTTTAGAATGAAAGATCAATATGAGTGATAATACGTAACCACAACTTTTCGAATACCATTAGTTTCTGTAAGCGTGTCATAAAGCCACTTTCGGTAAAAAGTAAAAGTAGAGTAGAGTAGAAAAAATTGTAAAACATATGAAATAAAACTGAAAATTTTGTTTTAGAATCTGGAGAATACAAAAGCAGGTGCAGAACAATGCTGTACAAGAAGGCATAGACACACCAGTAGGTCCTCACGATCACCATGCCAATCCGATTTGGATGAGGTAGATTGACGAAGATGGACGTCGTTAAATTCCACAGTGTTAATTTTGTATTAAATATATTTCAAAAATGTAGCAGTACGCAAATTACACTAAATAACATATTTTCGTAATCATTAAAATATTAAAAATGATAAGCACAGTTTAAGGTTGTGAGCTATTTAAACTGACGGTAGTGAAAAAAGTATAAAATAATCAAAAGACAAGTGATATCAGCAAAAAAAATTAATTATACAATTATACACGCCACTTAATAGAATCACGTTGGGGCTTTGAGTTTTCGATAACAATAACCGAATGATAACAATCTCTAAAATTTAAAAAAAAACGAATAAATTACGGACCTGCAGTATTAAATAGTTTAACACCATTAATAAGTAGAAATCAAACATAACGATATAATGTTTAATCCAGTGTTCTAAGAACTACACATTTCTTCTCACTAATTTGTTGGTAATAAAAATAAATACAAAACACCGTAATCACATAAGACATAGATTGTAAAGAGGCGTCCAGACTACATGCGACTTGCTTAATTGCGGACGTCGCGACGAACCCGAGTCGGTACATCAGAGGAAGCTTGCGTAGCAAGTTTATTGAACGGAAATTGTCGTGTTTTCTATACTTTTGTGACTTGTGTTGTCTAGGCTCTGTATCGTGCAGATTTCAACGCGCAGTAGTGATAAATATAAAATATTAAATACAAAGAACGATGCCTGGAAGGAAATATTTCAGGAACTGAATATAGATGTTCAAGAGATTAAACGAGCAATCAATGGACTACTGGCAACTTACAGCAAGTCTCGTCAGAAAATTGCATAAAACAAAAAAATCTGGAATAAGAACTGATGATCTCTATTATCCATGGTTTGCCTTTAATCATTTTCATTTTGTGCACAACAAATATAATCTGCCTAAGAAAACAAGAAATACAGAAGTACGTATATTTTCTTAACATAATGATAGTTACAATTGTTTGCCATGTTTATATGAATACATAAAATTAGCCCAAGAATCCTCTTAACAAGTACAAATTTTACATTATTGATAATTGTTCTGCCACGGAACCTTCCCTTGATTGACGACACATAATCTGCGAATTCATTTCTAATGGTTTGGGAATCTTGAGAAGATTTACGTGGAATATTTATTAAGGGCAGAAATGTATCTGTTGTCTCTGGTTCATTTCTCCAAGTTCCTGGAATGATTTGTCCGTCTTGCTCATAATCAAAGGTTGCGCGTGGAGTATATGTATTTCTTGCGTACTGTCTAAAGTAGGGAGCTCCAAAAGTAAGGGTTCTCTAAGAACTCGAAATACTGCAGAGGTTATACCAAAAACATTCTCTACTATTCGTCGAGATTTACTCAGCCTGTAATTCAAAGCCCTTTTGCTGGATTCCTTTAGTGTTGTCCTGTGTATGGTTTCATTATGTTATTATGCAACGGAAATGCATCATCCGCAACAAACACGTATAGTACTAACATTGCCGTACCACAAAGGGATTTACTGCTTGGTAGATTTAAACTAGTGATGCTGCAGACGTCTGCTTATGCTTCCGCAACTGCGGAAGTTCTGTACCTTTTTTTAACATCCGTTTCTGTTTTTGTTTCGTAACTTTTATAACGGAAATTTGAACGGAACTTTACAACCGTAGAGCACGTATGGGAGAGATGTTCCAGTCAACCACAAGTGAAGCCAGCGCGTGCTTTTGTCACTTGCAACACGTTTCTGTACATACTACATACTTTTTTTGATTAATTATAGTCAGGGCCGCGTTTACCACTAGGCACATGGACATAAATTAGGGTCCCTGAGCTCGTAGACAAACTTTAAAGTCAACATTCAAAAGTTAGAAAAAATTTAGCAAGCCAAAGTTAGCTTTATTATTTTAAACCACATATTTCTTGTTATGTTTATACGTATAAACAAAATATGAAATATTTTCAAGTGCCGAAGATTATTTAGTCTACATTTACATTACACCAATTACACATTACACATGTTCCCAGAAAACATTTTTTATAGTTTTACATAATTCGTATTTGTCAAAATTTGTGCTTTTTTTGCATGTATTAAACTTCTGATTCCGTATCCGTTTCTGTGTTACGATCGAATTTTCTTTATGCACGCCTATGTTGTTACGGACGAAATTTTCTTTGCACACGCCTATGTATTCAGACGTGGAATTAATTTACGGTTTGGACGCCCCCTAACGATCGTTTACGCGTGACTGTCATTTACGACGAGTTCTTCAATTTGAAAACTACATAAAATGGCCGGCGAATGGGCGATTGAACGTTTTCTAAACTTATCCACCGTCATGGGGACCAATCTATAAGTGTATTACACGTATATTTCGTTTGCGTCGTCACCGGGTAAGATTATAACTCTCATTTATTAAAACTCTGTTGTAATTTCTCGTAATCTGATAGCCGTTCCACCACGTGCGAGCACTTCGTTCCTAATTGTTAACTGTTAATGAGGAATCCATTTCGAATAACAATTTCGTCAAATAAATATTCTCTGAGGCATACGACATATGGCAAAAACCGAATGTACCGAATGTAACTAAAAACTGTCGAGATTCTACTCAGGCGGCAGATACCTGCGTAAATCACAGAAAAGGGGTATAACAGCATCCGATTTCGGGTTGTGTTATGTGTATACTTTAAAATTTAAGTAATGATTTTGTAGATTTGGATTTCGTGAGATATTAGGTTGACACGATTTGCGATTCAAATTACTTGCAGGGTTACGTGTCGAAGAAAGTACTTTCTTCACACCAGGGGAAATTCCTGTATTTGTGGTAAGTGCTTTTATATCTTTTCTTTCGTCGTCAACGAGGTTACTCACGAAACTTTCGCTAATAGTAATTTCGTACTGATTACCGTAATTGTAATACCATTTAGTTAGTAAATTTGTTTATACAACGTATGCTGTGTCCTACCCTTAATTGTTGTGATAATTTAATGTTAATGCCATACTTATTATCATTGTCTTATTGTCAGTAATGCCATATTCCTAATTATGTAAACGATATTTACTACGTACTATTCTTCGCTACTTAGTTCATTGGAATTTATTGATGTGATGTGTGCTGCCGATACTACAGGCATTTAGTTAGAAAATTGATGATGTACTTCTTAATCACAGTGTACGATAATTATTAATGTGAATCGTTACTCATTGTAGACTTTAAGGTTGGCGTATAAGCAAAGTGTGATAGGTATTAATTCTACCTCGAATATATTAACACCCATATCTTCTATTATTATTCCAACGTTAAACCATTAAATCGATTATACTTGTTAGTCTTTCTTTTTCTCTTCCCTGCTCCTGTGATTATCGTTACCTACTAATTACTTTTGACTACTCGAACAGCTGAGTAGAGGAATTACGAACCTAACATAGTGTTACAAGTTTATACCGTTCTGTCCTGAGCAAGACAGAGAATTACTTTGGGATAAGCTCTGGCGCCCTGCAACATCTTTTCTGTATTTAGTGTGGACCTCCCCTCTCTCCGAATATTGTGAGTTGGCCGTGCAGGTTCGTAAAACCACAAAAGCTTGTAACATCTGTTTCCGCTAAAATTTTCTTTTTACATCTGTTTCCGTTTCTCTTTCCGTTTTGACACTTCCGTTGCATCACTAATTTAAACAACTATTTTCAAGTTTTTTGAAAAATCTTGTATTACAAAAAACGCCTCCGTCTGATATTCGACCCTGACAGCCCACGTCAGGAAAAATAAAGCAATAATCGGCATCCATTATCGAAAAAAGAACAACACTAAAAGTACCTGTGTAATTAAAATAATCGTCGCATGTATTTAGCGGACACTGAAAAATTATATGTTTACCATCCATTGCTCCTGTGCAGTATGGGAAGTTCCATAGTCTTTCGTACTGGGCTGCAACTTGTGGCCACCCATCCTTTGTATGGAGCATCTAGAAAAAAAGATATTTTTAATAATCATCTTAGTTTTCTTTTATATGACTGAGCATATGTTAGGATTTTTACCGACCCTATCTGTATAGGAAAGGGGAGGTATTGTTGTGTAACTTCTTAACATCAGATTCTGTTAAGAAACTTCAAATTTAAAGCCCAGATCTAGAAGACGTAGAAAGTGTCGAAGAAAGACATACACAAGAAGCGCTAAATCTGCACATCATTATAAACACAGATGAAGAAACCACTGCTTAAGAGACGGCACTATAAGAAAATAATTCGGGCGTGACTCACCAAAACACTGGAGGCAAACGACTTTGTACAAATGAAAGTACACGAATAAATGAATCTTTTCAGATACTAAAGAAAATAAGCAATAGAGATCGATAACGAGTATGATGCTTATGATTAATACATCGCTCGAAAATTAAGATCATTTGACAAACGGACAACCGCTTATGTCCAGAAAGAATGTAACAATATTCCGTTTAATGCAGAGATAGGTGAATACCCAATGGAAAGATGCGACATACAAAACTACAACCCAATCAGCACGAAAATGTTTTAAAAACGTTAAAATATTTTAAAATAGTCGAAATAAAAAATGTTTTTCAAAAAAATATTTTTGTTGCGGTTTAAAAAAATTTCATTTAAACATTGATATTGAAATATTTTAAACATGTTTCCTAAAACATTTTTTAGTAATATAAAAAACGTTTTCACTTTATTAGAAATTATACTTTTGCTTGCTTTCACTTATGCACTTTTTTCTTGTATATATTGTAACAAAAAAGCAACCATATAAAATTTTGTTACATATTAATAAATACGTGTTAAACCTTTTCGTTTTAAAAAGCTTTCTTGCAAATTTGAATTAAGTACTTAATAACCGCGTTTGTGCAAAGTACCAGTCAGTATCTGCGTGAAAAGATGGCGATTTTGTATATTATAATTGCATTGTAATTTAAGCTTCAACGAATCAACAATTTCCATGGTATTACTCGCTATGCTGTGTAATGTATTGTTAGTGTATCAGTTTAATCGTTTTCTAATTTGCGTTCTAGTGAAACTCAAATAGATACTTTTAGTATATGTCAGCAATTATTATGATGGTACGTTTTTCGTTGCAAGAAATTTTGCTGAAGTGTAATATTTGTTACAGCCAAAGTTACAGCAGTGGTACATTATAAAACGTTTATTTTATGTACTTCATGATTTCCATTCTTTGTGATGTTTTAAGGTTATCAAATTGATATGTTGTTGGCCAAATGGGAGATTTGAACGTACACAATAACCAATTAATTTTGGTATGTATTTTTTTCTGATATTGATGCAGCATTATTTTGTGTGTACAAAGTTTAAAATCTTGAATTGTTTTAGATGTCCTGGTTTTCGTTTTTACACAAAGAGGTACATGCATAATTAGTCAAAAGTTTTCTTATTTTATGGATAGGATCCTTCGGTGTGGAGGAACGATAACAATAAAAACAACCTTTATTGTTCAGGCCTTAACAACGGATATCGTTGCCGTTTCTCCACTTCGAAGGATACTATCCATAAAATAGAAAAACTTTTGATTCATTGGAAATTTTTGTTAGGATTATTTTAATTATTTCAATTAAAATAAAGTAATTACATGAATGTTTGTTTTACTTTTATGTTAATGTGTTAATTTTTGTTATAAGCATCAAATGCGTTTGCAGCCACATGAAATTGATGTATTTTAAGTACACAAAGATTGTATTATCTATCTTTTGTAAGCATTTTAGGGCTGGTTCTATAATAATGGTATAAATGTCAGTTAAGTTATACTTAGTTAGTTTGATTGTAAAATGGTGTCGTGATTGGCTGGGTTATTAGTAAGTATAAATAAAACTAACAGCAAAATATGCCAGTATTTTAAAATTATAGCAAGTATAACTAAACTTACATTTATACCACGATTGTAGAACTGCCCTTAAGCATGTTGCAATATTAAAAAAAAAGCGTTGAATATACATTTTTTATACATTAATGTAACATATGTAAAATATTATAAATATATATAAATAAAATTATAAATAATATTTTTTAAACATTTTTAGAATATTTTTCTAATATTGACTTTGCAACGCAATTCTGGCAATTAAGACGTTTTTGCAATGTTTTTAAAAATGTAAATATATCTTTTGTAAAACGTTGAAAAAAACATTTCAAAAATGTTTCCTTGTTGATTGGGAGTCCACATACACTGCAGACATACTGGAGTACGACATCTCCTTCAATAACTGAATCCACCGCTACCATTCCAAGTCCTTATCAAATGCCTCAACAAACAAACCCGGATTTAAGTCAACTACTCACACAACCCACACCTTCAACCTCTCAGTCTCAACAAACACAAAATAATATATTTACATCATGTATTAACAGTAATGAATACGAAAATCTGTAAAAATGTGCTACTAATTTATTTTTTTTACTATAAAATCTTGGAGAACTTCAGATAGAGCATACTTTTGGCACAATAAGCAAATTGCTTGGAAAACTTGAACAGAGAACTTAAGCTAGTATACAAACCACGCTATGCTAAATATCTTAATATTACTGCTAATCATTCTTTTACAGGAATTCCTTTTCGAAATGTTGTGTTATCCTTTATGATTTTTGGGCCGATTAAAGTTATCAATTCCTCAAAATTACTAGGCGACATTCTACAGAATGTATGAAAGTGGAGATCTTTGACACTAAGGTCTCGAAGTAAGTTACTTCCACTGTATTTGCTTCGACATTTAAACACCGATATCATGTACCACCGTCTCTTATTTCTTTTTTTCTGTTTTTTTTTTAATAAATAATAAATCACAATAAATGCCCCACTGGCAGCCACAAGCTTGTCGTCGCTCATCGGAACCGCCGGAGTATTAAGTCGTCTGGCAAATAACAAGTCTATGTGAACGCTACGGTGAATGGAGTAAAAAAGTACGAGCTTGGCGAGTTCAAGTAGAAGCATGAGTACGAGCTGAAGCACCAGTAGTCTAGACGCACCTTAAGAATTCACATGCGTTCAAAATACTTGAATAAATAAATAAAAATACAAAATATGCTAAAATACTAAATATGCAAAATAACTATTGTAACGAATTTTAACACTAATTTATTGAAACACAAAATATTTACAGGAACTAATTAAATCTAACGATATTTAAGAAAAACGCTTACACTAATTTATGTATTACAATCACTCGAGAAATAATGTCCGCGGATAACTTCTATTTATCTAAACGCTGACACTTGTTTACATTAAAGTCACGTACGCTTTTACTACGTTGTATTTATCTCAAACACGCGTTAATCACTTATTTATTAAAACATCTTAACACTCTGACTTCGAATAACTGACCTATGACTCGTTTATACATTTCTGTTATATTCTCGAGAATTTTCTACATTCTTTCCAAACGTTCTAGTTGTTGATAACAAATTCGTGAACGTTCTCGAAACTGAACGTTTTACTATTTTTAGAGTACAATCATAACATTTTTCACCCTAAACAAACATGGTGAAAAAAAACAAGTATTGTGAAAATTCAGCTAAAAAATTGATACAAAATATATTATTGTTTATGTATAGAAACATTGATAGAAGCAAACCCAAGAAAAAAATTGATAACATAAACCGAAGCTATTACTATAAATCAGTGATTCCCAAAGTGGCCTGTGTCGACCCCTAGGGGTCTATGACAACCTGCAAGGGGATACGTCAGCAAAAAAAAATTTGGGGGTCCATGAAATGAAAATGGAGGTCCACGATAGTGGATCTCAACATACACTAATATAGTACCTATTTACTTACATGGTACTATCTTATAAAGACATATACATTATTTATAAAAGTACCTATGAAGTAAAAAAAATATTATATATGTTTATAAAATTGTGTAAGTTGTAGGATGTAGGCATTCGCTTTGTGGCCGCAATACATTTTGAACTTGTAGAAAAAACCTGCACATAATGATATACCAGATCATCTTGTTACAAGCATACGCGCTGTCTCAGAACTTCGCGAACTTGCACTGACTTGTTCAATTCGTCACTCTATAAATACGAATGTGAGACAAATACGTTTACTCGTTTCCTGAATCTTGAAAAGGAAAGTGCTAAGAAAATATTTAAAAAAATATAAACTGGTAGTTTATCACACAAAATATAGTGAATCAGTGTTATTTTGTTCGAGAATGCCGGAGAAAAGTAAGTACATTATTTTTTATTAAATTTTAGTTTTGTACTCGTAGTTAGCAAAAATAGAAATTACCCCAATCATGACTTCAGTTATTAGTAGTTTAATATTCAAATCATGCAAAATTACACGAGTACTCCTGAATACTTTCTTTTTTAAAGTTTTAGTAATCGTTTTGCATTATTACACATAAAATACAAGCGGGGTCCATAATCAGGAAACAACCTGCGACCTTAAGATGTTAGATTACTAATTTTGGCCAACCTTTATATAATCAAATTATAAACGTTTACAAAAAAACAAATAAATTATTATGCATAATTTAGAATTGAAATCGGAGATTAACAATAATGATTGAATAGATTAATGCACATTGATTCGAAAACGCGACAAACAAAATGGTAAAGAAGTTTAAGTAGTTTTATTGTAGGCAAAGGTGTCACCATGAAACAATAATAAAAAAAATTATTAACTCTAAAAAAAATATTATAATTATAGCTGTCAAAAAACGACAAATTTTACATTTTAACTAAAAATATCTGAAAAACATTGTTTACTATACATTAATGATTTTGTAAAACATCGTACACATAAAAACAATTGAAATAGCCGCCGATGCATTTGTTTCACAAAAAAAACCAAACGTTTTATATTATCAACGCAGATTGTACCGCGGGTTCGGCACCTCTTCTCTTCAAACGGATTCATAGTTATCTTTCTTTCCGCCAGATGACAATGCCTCTTTAATTGGATTTAAATTTAACTGGATCATCTCAGTATCACATAAATTGAGAATGTTAGTACGCGTCAACTACAATAATCGGTTAGTGTATTGTTACTGAATATTGCAAATTTGAGTGATCGAAATGGTCGCGATCATTTTCCACGATTGATATGCGAATGATCTCGATCATTCTATCAAGGATGATCAGTAATTGCAGTACCGTTCATTACCTAAGTAGTGATCGATCATAACTGATCAATAATCGATCAATTTTTCAGTAGTCAACGAAAACTTTTTTTATGTGAACGATTATTGCAATTATTTTGTATGTGATCAATTGATCCAGATTACCTTTTTGAAGATCGGAGATCGCGATCGTATTTAAAATAATCGTTCAGGCACCGAAATTTGACGCCTGCGCACATCAAAATCAATCCCAATTGAATTTTGGAAGAAACCAACTAAAATCCTAAAATCAATCTTTCAAATTTGAATGATCTAAAAATGGTATTGTGCGAACTGCAAAATACATTTATAAATAATTAAAAAATATAACAGTAATTTTACTGGTGCTTTGAGTTGCCAAGTAAAAATTTTAAAATCCGTAATCAAGTTTTGAAATATTCCTTGAAAAAACGATTTATTCCAGTCAATATTGTACAACGAAACAATGTATTATGTAATAGTTTAAAACATGAAATTATACGATTAAGAAAAATGTTGAAGAGCATCCTATATTTAAAACAACAATTTACAATCGAAATGACAGTAAAAATTAACATAATCCTAACTTTAAATTCTAAGCAAAATGTGTATATAAATATGCAAGATTATTATAGATAGTATTTTCTAACAGCTATTCTTTAACACAAAAAACTATTCTAGAAGACTTTCAGCATTTGAAAACACCATTACAATATGGCAAAAATAACCTACGCTTTATTACTAAATAATTCTAATTGAAAAAATTCCTCTGGTCGAGGCGGAATTGTTATTTCGAACCAATCACACTTTATTCTTACACATTAATAAACAAAATAGCGAATACCTAAAAATCAATTTAAAACCAACAAAATAATTTAACAAATGTTTAATTACAACCTAAAACGAATTGCATAAATCGAAAAAGCAGAATTTTGTAGCTGGTCAAATAAGGTACCTGACACTAACTACACGCTACTATTAATACTAGCAAACCAACATGTACGATTATTGTTATGTTAGCAATAAGATGCGTAAAGTACAAAATATTTCTATAACAATTTTAATCAAAGCTTTAAAAACCTTATATTACAAATCTAACCTAAATGGTTGTTGGTTTTCCAGTCTATACGCCTCATAAATAATTGAAGCACTTTACAGAAATTTATATTATAAGTCTTAAACCATAATCAATTTTCCCTTGACGATAAATTATTTCCCAATTTTTTCATATATATATATAATAATAATAATATTTAAAAAAAACGCATTTGCTCGAAGAACGATTTAAAAAAAGAAAAGCGGAATAATACAACAGTTTTGTTAGAAACACTATGGCATCCTTCGGTGTTCAGTATACAAACGAACAAAAGACTACACTAAAATAACACTTACCTTACATTAAGAATAATAATCATACATACATATCGAAAATACAACTGTATATACAGAACTAAATGTAATTAATTCCAATAATACACAGTTACATATAATATATACAACTGTCATCTAGAGCAATATGTAAGGCAGATGGTAAGATTTATATGACAATTTAACTGTGGATATATATATAATAAAGTATATTATTGTATACGAAAAATACCTAAATGACATATTAATATGCAACTTTAGTAGCATATCTACCTAGTCAAAAAAAAAAAAACTGTGCTTCCGTGTTTATGATAAATCTGAAAAAACAAAGTTAAAACTGTATTTGAATAACAGAATACACTTACAGCTGGGGGCAGCTTGATAATTTTTTTGTATTTGATCGTAAGTAAATCTGACAAAGGCGTCGTACTGTTCAGACAGTTTGGCAGTAAGAACGTTATCATATTCTTCTCGTATTTCAGATTCTCTTTCTCTAATCATTCTTTCGCAGATCAAACCAACCTGATTAAAAAAAAAATTAGTACTTTCGAAAGCTTTCATTATGGTACATACTTGTTTGAATGTAAACAAAGCTCTATCTTTTGGACGAGATGGAGTGGAGTCGGTTTGTTCGCCTCCAGAACTGCTTCCATCGGAATTGTCTACTGTACTGCTATACTGAAGTTGTTTTCGTCTTTGTAGTCGTTTCAGTTCTGCTTGAATACTTGCAGCCATGTACTCTGAAAAAAAAATATAATCAATAAGTTGTTCGTCGATTGTAAATGTATTCGTCATTCAAATCAATTGCAAGCAGTTTTTCACTGAGTTGGTATTTAAAACAGAGTGGAGAAACATTTTCTGGTCCAACAACTCGCTTATGTATAAACATCTTGCAATTAATCTGATTTTTATCGCAAAACGCTTGCATTTATACGTTGCAGACGCTATAAAAACTATTTTTTTATTTATCACTTCAGTGAACTCGACCAATAATAAAAATTTTATACTCTAGCGAATTTGTTTTAGTTTGCAGAGTACAAAAGCCAGTGTGTTAAAATTGAATCGCGTTGTGTTAATTTAGAATTGTATAAAAACGCGTCATTGCACACGTTCTTCAAGATCACAAGACCACACAAACTAAAACTGGAAAGAATTCGCAATGTGTGGTGCGAGAACATAACCAAGGCAAAATCGACGGACCACTATAAGAACAAATCGCTACTTAGAAAGAACCACCATGGACAAGATAACCAAACAAAAATACAATCAGTTAGAAACATGATCATTCCATATCAAGTGATCAAATCCAAATTACCTCACCATATTTTATGGAGTGGGTCTTTTTATACTAGACATTTACTTATGTAAAAAAAACTTAAATATGAAAAAAATAATTGTTTATCCTATTTAGTTTTTTTAATCTTTCTTCAAGTTTCTAAAATAGTGCGTTCTTGTGCTCATGTAGATTTACGTTTAATATCTCAGACTAGAATTGATATAGAAATGTAAGACAACAACCGTTCTTTTCAGATTTCAATTTGATGGACAACATGACAGTATTTCAAGTACTTAACTACTTAACCATTTTGCTCAAGTTTACTCGGGAAACAAATTTTGGTCGAAAAAAAATTGCCCGAGTATACTCGTAGATCAGATTTCCGATTACTGCTTTGCCCATAGTTCGTTGTATTCCGTGAATGTTTTGACCGAATTAATTCGTTTAAAAATTTCAAGTCGCGTGATGTTCTTGTCAGTTGCTACTCCTGCTGCGTTAGTGCATTTCAGTTCATTCTATGTATCGAAGTTAGTTTATACGAGGTCTGCACTTGACTTTGAAAAAATGAATAATTCCGATAGTGAAAACAATTCGGACTTCAGTCTTAGCGAATCCGAAACTGAAGATGAAACGGAAACTAATCGTTATGCAGCTCAGAACTTTAGAAAAACAATGGAGATCAACAACTAACGATGAATTGAGAGTATTTTCCGCGCTTGTAATGTTACAAAGTGTGATCAAAAAACCTGAACAGTGGTTATATTGTACCAGAAAACCTCTTCTAAAAAACACCATTTTTCGGAAAAGTTGTCATGCAAAAGATTTCAAATTCTGAAGAAATATCTTCATTTTTCAAATAACGATTACGATGCAGAAAATCATCCTAATCCTAAGCTGAATAAAATTTGGGGTATACATATATTCTGATCTAAATGAAAAATTAAAAGCTGTCTATGATTTGGAAAGAGATGTAACTATCGACGAGAGTTTATTGATTTATAAAGAAAGGTTGGACTGGATACAATTTATTCCATCAAAAAGAGCGAGGTCTGGTATCAAGCTGTATAATGTTGAGCGAATCCAAATCAGGATACATATGGTCCAGCATAATGTGCACAGGCAAAGAAACCCTTCTAGATAAAGATTATCAGCATCTTCCAATTTCCTCTTCAATTGTTATGACACTAAACAGCCCTTTGCTAAACAAAAGTCATTGCTTAACACAGGCCTAAAATTGGCCGATGTTTTGCTATTTGCTCGTAATGATACATATGGAACACTCATGGCTACACGAAAAAATTTACCTGCCAATATAAAAATTGGAGCTGAAGGTAGAGGAAACAATGGCTTTCCGAAGAGGCTAAGTGTATAGTAACGAAATGGAAAGACAAATGTACAATGACACGATAGGCGGCGTATACCACGTTGATCAACATCTCACCGATTATCCTACAACACGAAAGCGTAGAAAGAAGTACTATAAAAAATATTTTTTCATGTAATCGAGCATGCACTGTGGAACTCATTCATACTGTACAAAAAAACCGTTGTCAAATTTTCTTCTATCACGTCGTCCCATGTTTTTTGTGACCTTCCTCTCGTTCTTTTTTTTGTTATTTTTGCTAGTCATATTCTTTTCGTCTGTCTCTCGTCGTCCATGCGTACCAGATGTCCAAATTTTAATTGTTGCTTCTCTACACTTTCCAGAATAGATTCTACATTATCTTAATTTCCTCATTTCTTATTTTGTCTTTTCGTGTGACTCCTTTAACCGCTTTTGGGTAATCCATTTGTACAGCTTATATTCTGCTTTCTATTCTACTGTTTATTTCCAAGTCTCCTTCTGCATCTATATATATATTTATATTTTTTTCATCTATTTCGCTGTTTACTCTTGTCTCATTTTTTTGCTATTGCCATCCGTTTTGTCTTTTCTTTGTTTTTTTTTCAAGTTTCTTGAGTGCAAGTCTTTTTAATTTTTTACAGATATTATTACATCATCAGCGAAGGCGCTTTCAGCTATGTTATTATCTGCATGTTCCAATACCCTACATTGTAATTTCTGTGTGTCTTTATTTCCTTTAAGATATCGTCAAGTATTATGTTGAAGAGTATCGGACTGAGTATTCCTTCCTGCCTTAGCCCTTCTTTAGTTAGAAACTCGTCTGATTTCATGTTCCCTGTTCTGTGACTAGTCCATATTGCTTTTCTTGGGATACTATCAAACGCTTTTTCGATATCTATAAACAATGCATACATGGTATGGTTCTGTTTCTTTTCAATCAGCTGTTTCATCCTCATCCTTTCCTAAAACCGCTCTGCGTTTCTATTTCGTCTATCATAATTATTTGTTCTGTATTAAACATTTCCTCAAAGTACTCTTTCCATCTATTCATTATGTCTTCCTCCTCTAAGAGTTCTCCATCTACTGATTTGATATACATATTTCTGCTTTGTTTTCCTTTTCTTAGTGATTTTAATAGGCAATAACTTTTGATTGCCCTTGCTATCACGTTCCATGTTATCTCCAAATTCCTCCCAGGATTGTTGTTTTGCTTTCTTCGCCATTTCTTTGACTTTTAGCCTCTGTTCTTTATACTTATGATTTTCTTTATTTTTCTCACTGATGTATTTTTTACATTTTTGCTTTGTCATATTTACTTGCTTCTTAACTTCTTCGTTCCACCATCTCGTTTGTTTTATAGTTTTGTCTTTTTTGTCACATCCGAATGTTTCCTTTGCTTTTTTTTATTATTGACTCTTTAATTGTTCTCCACGTCTGCTATTTTCATGTTATTTATAATTTCTTTGTTTTTATTAATTCGTCTCAATTTTCTTTTGGTATACTTTGGCTGTTTCTTCTTCTCTAAGTTTGTGAGTTCGAATTACTTCTTTTACTACATTACTGCTTTTTAATTATTTAATTACAGTCGGACCTCCATTCAATGAACTCCTATTTAATGATTTTTTTCTATTTAGTGATGTTTTCTTTAGGATATTGACCTTCGGGTTAAAATGCGTGTAAAAACACCTCTAAAATATGATGTTCAAATTCTGTATTATGATCTTTTTCAAAGAAAATGTTACCCAACTACTTAAAGTTTTCTTGGAATCACGTACAATTTACTTTACCTTTACAATACCGCATTGTTAAACGGATAAGCGGATTATAAGACTTCTTAATTTACAATACTAATGGTACTAAAAATTCTGTACATTTGTAAATGACATAAATGCATGAATTGTTTAGAGGATTATAGGATTTCCTTCGAGTTTTGAAATGCGTTGTCATGTTATTGAACACGTTTCATTTGCAGTTTTTTCGTTTCAAGTTGTTTAAGTGTAAAGTTGGTTAAAAATGACAAAACGAAAGTGTTTATAATTAATATGTATTTCTTATGTACGTTTAAATTTGTGTTTTATTTTTTAACAATAAATTCTATACAATGAAGTTTCTATATAATGATGTTTTTGAAGGGAACTTTGAACATCACTATATAAGAGTTCGACTGTAATTGGTCAGTTTTTCCTCTTTGTTTCTTGTTTATTATTTCTATTTTTGTTATTACCAGGTAATGATCTGAATATATCTCACACCCTTTTCTCACGCTTGTGTCTTTTATTTCTCTTCTATATTATTTGTTAATAATAACATAGTATGTTATGGATCTTTCTTCCCTACTTATTACCTCTCTCGTAAATTTATGCGTATCTTTCTGTTTATAAAAGCTATTTGTTATTATTAGATTGTTCAACATACAAAAGTCTACTAACCTGCTTCCATTATTTCTGACCTTTTCTCTATATAACCCTGGCAGTTTTGTGATCTTTTATGCGAACTCTTCCATTTAGATCTCCCAAGCCTTTCTTCAATGTCTTCAGTTGTTTCCGTTAGTTGTTCCCAAAACGCCTCTTTTGTACTAGCTCTTTCGTCTTTATTGGGTCTGTACACAACTATGATTGTTGTGTTTACTGCTTCGTCTACTTCCATTTCTATTTTTAGAATCCGTTCTGTTATTCCATACCATTTCTTTCATTTACTACGCTATATTCCAATAGATGTCCTCCTTTTAATACGTTTTCTCCTGTGCCTCTCTTTTTCGTTTCAGTAATGCCCACATCTGCTTTTATGTTTTCTAGTTCATCCACTAGTTCCTCCTCCTTTCCTGTTAGGCTTCTGACGTTCCACGTTCCTATTTTCCAAAGTTTTCTCGTCTTTATTTTTTTTTCTTATAGTACACTTTTTTCCTTGCCCTCGTCCATTGCCAATTTCGTCGTCTTTTTAGCCGTCCTTGTTTCATTATTTAGTAGTTTTTTAATTTTTATTCATTATTGCTTCTCTACTGTCCACTTGCTCTAGCGCGCTGTTTTCCATATTCCATTTCTATTCTTTCTCATCAATAAATCCATTTCGTACTTTTCTACCCTTACTTCTTTCCTCCCCAGCGATTTTCCTTATCTGTGCGTCTATTTCTTTATCTTGTTTTGTTAGATAATTATTTATAAATACCATTGCTTCACGTATATTCCTTAGTTTTATTTTTGATTACTTCCTTTTTCCCATCAAAACTCTCTAAACATGTTTTTGTTCCAGTTTTGTGGAAGTTTACGTTTAAGAATTTTTTAATACCATCCTTTATTTGAAATGCATTTTTGTCGTTCATCGTTAATACTTGTATAACTGTTACTTCGGCTCTTTTCTTTTTCAATTTGCTCTATCCTTGTATTTATATCTTCTATCCCTTTTTTATTTTATTTTCTTCCTTTATGTTGTCATTTTCTTTCAACTTTTCGTTTTCTTTTTTTAGCTCCCTTAGTGCGTTGTTGCTGTTAATCTGCTCGAGCTTTATTTGATTCACGTCTAGCGTTAGTTGTAACATATCTAGCTCTTGGTTTAATTTGTCTGTTTTACTGGTGTTCTGCTTTTTAGCAGAGCCATTTCTTTCTTCTTCGCTGTATTCTCCCGTACTTTCACTCTTTCTTTTTTCTTCATCTGTTGATTCACTACCCGTATTCATCCTGTTGATATTGAGTTATTAATGGTTTTGTGTAATTTTTAAATACACTGGTATTACATCTAACTTTAAAAATAAACAAACACATATCAGAATGTTTATATTTACCGATTGTGTTGTTTACCTTGAGTCTATATGCCCGCGTTCACTTATCAACCCGAGTCGAACTCTCGTAGACCGACAAGCGATAAGTCGCTTTGTTTTACTTGCACGTTGCAACCTCTTACTTCCTTGTATTTCTACATATATCATTTACTTAATTCCACTATTTTCTTAACGTTTATCTGTCCTGTTCCGTATTAATATAACTACTTGTTCGAAGGATCTAGTCACTGTACACTTTTCACCAATATATATCGTTTCACTACATTTAAACCTTTAGATTTGTTTTTTGCGTGACGCCGCGATGTGTTTTACCAAACACACAACTCTGATTGTAAGTGAAAAACAAAAAAGAACAAAACAATAAAGACAAAATTTAAAAACAAGACACTGGAAAGGATATCGACACATTTTCCTATCCATCTTAGTAGTCATAGCTTCTCGACCTTTTTTATATTTTAGTGCTATTTTTTCTACTCTCATTTTTTCCATTTTTATATACCCAGGTGTTTCTTTGTTTAATATGTGTTGTCGCTAATTATTTTTATTATTCCCATCCTCTGCTCCATAAATTACTAACAAATTGTGTTAATCTGTTAACTTATTTCCTTTTTATATACACTTTTCGGTTTATATTCCATCTGCTGCTTTTCTTTTTTCATGTTTTGTAGTACTTTCTCTACTTTTTTATCGTCACCGCCTATTCCGTGCATGTTTTCTGCTTAACAAACTTACATGTTGTTGTTTGAGCCTCTTCTCTTTACTTAAATATTTGTACACCACTACTCCTCTAGTTATTGCATTTATTTGATCTTTTTCTATTTATCTACTTTCACACACTTGGATTTTGTTTTACAAATTCTCTACCACGCGATTTTTATTTCTCTAAATTCAACCTCATCTATTTTTCACTTGCTATAGTTTTGACTGTATTTTCTTCACGTTTTCTTCTATTTTTGATTGCCGACAGTCGCGGAATCAATCGCTGATTCTCTCCTCGCCGAGTCAATCCATATCAAGTGGTCCATAAGTGGTTGCTTGGTCATTTTAGAACCATCAATTACCTATGGAATCAGTAGATCAAAACAATTTTTAAAAATGTTTTCGAGTCAACGGTTTGAAAATTGTGCATTTAAGTTTGTAAGCTCTTACGGATAACTCATTTTCTCAGAACTGGTACGTCATAGACTTATAATTCAAACTCTATTATTTTCCTCTTGAAAACAACTGTTTTTATTTCTCAAAAGATCGCTTTTGAGGGTAATTTTTGTGTATACTTAAGATTTTTGTTAACTATAGGCTTTAATATCTATGGTGGGAGACTTTTTTATGTTTTGCTTAGATGCAACATAAAAAACTATTGTAAAAATTTCAAACTGTATATTTGAGTACGAATTTTTGAAAATGATCCTTTTTGCGACTATTTAACAATGCATAAACTTGAATAATTCATTAAAATTCTTTATTTGTAAACTTTTCACTTTTAATAATCCTTTGTTTTTGTTTAAACAGCTATATCCAATACAACTAAAATTTTGTAGTTATATTTATAATTAGCATCTACTCAATCAAATTTTGATTATTTTTTTACTACAAAAAATAGCTAAGAAATCAACAAATTAACAACTGTAGCAGCAGTGCTCAGTCTTGTCTGTTAACTTAACCAGTAGACCGTTTGATAGTGTTGAGTAATGTATAAATTGATCACATCTTTATACCACCAAAAGAAAAGATTTTTCAGCTAGATTCAGCAGCAGCTCTTAGTGTATCTCCTGTATCAAAACTAAGAAAGCTAAGCAATAATACAAGAACAAAGCCATTGAAATGAAGGTCCACAAAGTATCTGAAAAACTGCGGAAAAATCTTTAAGATTGTTTTGAAGATGACAACAGATCTTTGACTGAGGAGTACTTGGAACTAATTCAATCCTTAAAAGATAAACATAAAGTTGCAACTAATGATGAAAAAGTGAAATATTAAGTTTACTTCCGAAATCTTGGTCAAGATATAAAATAACATCAGAATTCAAAGTCAGCGATCGTTTGGTAAAACCTAGAAAAATTTGAAAGGGAAAAATGAATACTTCCTGAGTTAAGCAAATAATCAGAAACCAAAATTAAAATACAGTGCAGAAAGTCGTCCAATTTTATAAAAAATTTACGCCCGAAGTGGTGTATTTTAGTTAGAGCAACAGAGACGCACAATGTATGCGTATGCGTTTATCATCAGAACGTAAATTGATGAACCAAAACTTAATGTTTCTTACGAAGATCTGATGGAACTGTTCGTAACATAAATAACCATGATTGTATGATGAATATTTGCAATAAATGTCCAAGTACACAAACATTACTAGACATGTTCAACGAATCAGAGGAAGAAGATTGTTTGCGCAAAAACGTAGAATTCAAGCAATGGGCAAAAACTGAGAGGTCAGAAATGATAATAGTAATCAAAAATAGAGATGAATTCTTTGAATGTTTGGTGAACCATCTACAAAATCTCAAGTCATCACATTGTTTCAAAAGTTCAAGGTAGAGTTCTAAAAACCATTCAAGACAATCTTACAAATACCTACTGATTACCAGATATTTCTTTAACATTTTTGGTTAAGTATGAAATCCAAGGATACTATTGGGTAAATGACCGAGCCACAGTAAACCCTTTTGTTGTGTATTTAAAAGACGGTGACGCAATTAAAAGCTACAGCATATGTGTTTAAAGCGACTGCAGAGAACATAGCACAACTTTTTGTGCTTACCAATCCAGAGTTATTGAAGAGATTTAACATCTGTTATCACTAAACAGACTTTGGTCTGGAAGGAAAATGGCATTTTTTGCTTCGCACCTCGGGAAAAATGCGTGTGATGGTGATTCGTGATATTGATCAGATGTTCAACTTCTGTCAAAATCACATTAGGAATATTTCTTATTGTCTCGTACAACAAACAGATATCAGTCTATATGAAGCACAATTAAAAAACTGATTCAACCAGTCCAGAAGAATAGTTGGCACAAGACAGTTTTACAAATTTCAAGCTATACCTGAAACTCATTTGAGATGTAACCTCACATCAGAATCAGTCAAGTTTGAAGATCATGTAACAACATCTATAGTTAATATTGCACTGAAAATTCATGATACGATTCGATCGAGAGGTTATGGAAATAAGTTTAGCGCACAATGATGTTAATAATATAATAATAATAAATAAGGTTTGGGTGGTTCTTCAAAATGGTCGATAACACAATATTTCTCCAAAGCTTTGTGAAGAAATCAGTAGATTGCTCAATGTACACAAATTTTAAAAAAAGTGCAAGACATTCTCAAAAACAAAGGATTCGATAAGTTCTTAATTAGTTTTGAATTCAACCTAAAAAAAATTTTATCAAAAAAAAACATTAATAAGAACAATATGTGAAAGTTTGGATTTTTTTATCTAATTGAATTTAATGATTAACAATTGTGTTTCTCAATCATGGACTTTGTATGATGTAAGTATATAGTTTCAATATTATACAAACTTGCGATTTGTTGTATATACTTTGGATTGTAAATGTGTATAGTTATATAATAGCGAACGTGACTCTCCAAGCGTTATTTATTTCAAACGCTTTGTTAGCGATTTTTACCTACTTTTCAAAAATTCGTAGTTAGCAAAGTACTCAAATAGAAAGGTTGAAATTTTTGCAGCAATTTTATGTTGAATCTAAGCATAACATATAAAAAAATCAGAGTTAACAAATATTTAAAAAACTTAAAATTTAAAAATTTATTAGAAAAATAAAGTAAGAAATATCAGGATTAAAAGTTACTTAGCTAGGTTTATTATCATGCCAAACACCAACCTTGATGTACATTCCCTTATACACAAAAATTACCCGCCTCTTAAGAAATTAGTTATTAGACTTTAAAATATTCAAATGGGACATAAAACATGAGAGCAAACTGTAAGGAAAACAATAGAGTTTAAATTATTAGTCTATGCCGGTCCTGAGAAAACGAGTTTTCGATAAGAGCTTACAAACTCTAAAATCGGCATGCGCGGATGAACAAAGAAGTTGACCCAAAAAAAAATTTTTAATTCTTTTGAGCTACTGATCCTATAGGTAATTGATGGTATAAATATCTATTTTTTCTAAAATGGTGAAGCAACCAAAATATCTTCTCCTGACCATTTCAAATGTTGAAGACACTCTCCTTATTTTCGTGCAGTGTCTTTCACTCTCTGTCACTTCACATTTCAACATTTCTTTCCCTTTATGTTTTCTATTTGATCCTTGTTTTTTTACTGCTCAATTTTTCATCTATTGGAGCATTAAAATCCAATCTAAGAATCACAATTTCCTCTCTCGTCTTTTCCAGATTTTTTCTGGTTTCTGGTCAACTTTACGTGAGTCAAGTGGCACACATTCTGTGTATGATACATCAAAATGCAATACTCTAATCCTTAATATTCAGTGCAAAATGCCTCTAAAATAACTGATACAGAAATGTCAATAAATGTAAGATTTGATATCTAACATTAATGTAATGATTGCCCGGCCAATGAACTCAAATCTCATTTTGAAGAATACTTTCGAAAAAATGTTACATTTAAACAACGCTGGAGATATATGGAACAGAACACTAGAAACCAGAAGCAGAGTTAAATTGTTTGCTTTTTTACATGGCTAAAGATCTTGCGTTAACATGGAAAAGATGTAAAACAACTACTGTGACAAATTTGCTCATGGTATACAAGGAAAAAATTAAGCCATCTTCGTCAGCTTTATAATTGCGATAAAAAAAATATTTTTTTTATATAAAACTAAACATTATGAAACAAAAAACCAATTCCTGCAGTCAAAAATTGTTTACAAGTAATAAACTAGCAAAAATACCACCTACATCTTTTACCTTCATTTAAAACATGGATGTGACTTCAAAACTTTGGAAAAATATTTTAGAAAAACTTGAAAGATACGAGCACAATGGGTACAGAAAAACGTATGAAGGTTAAAACGAAAAAATAAATATGCAGTGATAGTGTATTGATGTCAGATTTGTGAGCGGCTAAAAGTGAGCATAAACTGCAGAAAGTATAACCAGAATTTAAAAACAAAGACAAATATAAATATTTAATTAGATGTAGTGAGAAATTGGAGCCTTGATGAAATTCTTACAAAAATAAAAAGCGATATTACGTTTTCCCAGTTAAATTCCTCGCCACTAATTCTTTTGAATTGAAAGGTGAAAGATTCTTTTTGGTAATGCATTTATTAGTGGATACATGATTTAAGTTCTTTTTTTTTGTTATTAATGAATTAGAGGTCAATTTAAATAAATTCAATTTTTTTGTTTGTAAGACTAAAAACTCGATTGTTCTGATTCAAGAGATCCCCCACTCACGAGGGTACAAAACAGTTTCAAAAACACTTCAAGGACTGGTGCCTTGCATATAATTTTGCTTTGAATTTATGTAACTTTTTACAGAAAACAATCAATTTGAATAACAAAAACGATTATTACCAATCATGGTAGAGATTTCATTGTTACGCTATTACATGTAGATTTTCCAATTTAGATTGTAATTTCAACTGTTTGATTGAGCTACAATTGCATGTTTACAAATATACAAAAATAATGCATATGCTTTAGAACACAATAGTTCTCGTGCAAGTTTCAAATACTTAAATCAATTTAATCACAATGCGTACTAAAAATAATACAACCAAACAAAATATCAAATGAAAAATTTTCTCTGGATAAATTAAAATTAAATACAAATAACTGCAAACAAGCAAAATGCAAATAGTTATTAAGTAAGGCATAAAATATGTGTTTCGTAATGATACTTTGTTGCTTCAGCATTCGATGTTTCTGACAAATACAATCACAATAGAAACAATTGTGCAGTTTGAATTTTATTAAGCGCTATTTGAATGTAAAGAACGAAGTTCAATACAAAACTGTTAAAAAAGATTGATAAAGATTGACCTTCTCTTGCGAAGTATGCTAACTTTATTTTATCAATTATATGTGAAACTAACTATTGATGTTCTTTTGTGGGATGTAGAACAACAAAGCGAATGACCATTATCAAAAACACATTATTTTTATAACTTTTCGAGGAAATTATAGTGGTTTGTATCATCGTGTAGTTTTAAATTGAACGGAAATTGAATTCGAAAAGATTTATACGAACAGTTCAATAAACTTTTGATAAATATAATTGGAATACATTAATATATTTTGCAAAGTAATTGACAGAATAAATGTCAAAAGGTACAATGGCTTTTTATGCGCAGATGACAAAGGGTACGTAAAACACGTTAATATTTTTTTTGGAAAATACATACCAGGAGTGAGTTTTTGGCTAACAACGTCTGGAAATACCGAAGCGGCCTTGGCTGGTGATGCGTTAAGTGAATTAGGGTAGCTTGTACCAGGCCTATCCTTGTAACTGGAAGGACTAGTGCAAAAAGGGGTACAACGTCTCCTCTTCGCTGGTCTTGCACCCAACACAGGCTCCCAATCTAAGGATCTCTTCAATGTTGCACACGCCATGTTTAATTTTACGATAGGAAGTAACAAACAACTGCTGATCAACGCTCTTGTTTTTAACGAATTTACACAAATTAACAAGTAATCCTTGAATTTAACCCGAAAATTAACTAATAATTGACTTTAAAGCAAATGAAAATGTTTGAAAAGCCGACGAAATTAAAAAAAATATGTAATGGTATACCAATATGGCGTATAAGCAAAGCAAAGTGAAAGAAAAGATTCCAAACTCAACTACTGCACCAAAATAGCTGGCCAGTTATGGCTGCTGCTCTACGATCCCTCTCGTAATTTTCTAACGGGCTTGCGCAAATTCCACCACGTACAAAGCAGTGTCTGCTACACCGCCCACATAAAAACGAATTATTTTTATTCAATACAATTTTTTATCAATAGTATATTCACTAATCGCTACAAATCCACAATAATCCTGTAAAATCGACACATAAAACAACTAAACTTAAACACCAATAAGTATAACGTTTTTCGTTGTACACGTTTATACAAAATATAAAATTAGCTTTAGTCGAAGCTATTTAATTATACCAAGTGAGTCATTAGCAAATCGTTATCTGAGCAAATTCATAGTAGTATTTGTGGTAGCATTCGCAAGTATTCGTTATATAAAACATTATTGGCGCTCATTCAAGCGTAGGTATTTTTTAGGTATTTTGAATCATTTTTAAATAGTTAATGTTATTTGTATTATTGTATTTTTCGATTAATATCAAAAATTGTATAATTTCTAAAACAATGTAAGTTTTATATTGTTCTTTGGTAATAAAGCATATGATTTTGCACTTCTTGTTTTTGTTGTAATTTTTAATATTAAATCAATTTTTTTTCCTATAATTTAAGAGTTATTTGGACTGGTAAAAGATTTTGTTTTTAAATCATATTGTACCATTTAACTTCCTTTTTTCACTATTAATATTTAAGCACGATTTATAAAATACAGTGCACGCCGCTTATTGTAATCACAGATATGTTAAAGAACTACTAGAAAAAACATCGTTTATAGTAATCATAATTTGGGTTTATATTATCAATTCAATTCTTCTTAGGTTTGTTTCTAGGCATGAACGATACTATTTCTTTTGTATAAATTTTTTAACCGAATTTTTACAAATAGGCATTAATTAATTATTGGTTTTGTGTGTTTTGCTTTATGTTTGCAGTGTTATATATTTATTCAAGTATTTTGACTAACTTACGTATCATTACCTCGTCTAATAAACGCCTGTGAATAGTACTTCTTCGAGAGTGATAACATTATTTTCTATTTATTTTAATTTTTAGTGTCAGCAAATTACGAAGAGGAAATGTGTAATTCTGAGAGTAAATTAACCATCATAAAATTTAAAATGAAATTTTAAGCTTTCGCGATTACTTTGGTCACGATTATAAGCGACTATTGGCTTAGACGGCGTCGTAGTTAAACACACAGACTTTTTAGGCTTGTTCCTAAGCTCTTCTTGAGAACCAAAACAATAAGCAGAATTTGGCTTTTGTCGTTCGTGAACCCAAACAAACTGAAATTTGCAGCTTGCATCTTTGGGTTCACAAACGACTATACGGTAAAAGCCAAGTTCTACTTCTTGTTTTGGCTCTCAAAGAGAGACTAAAAACAAACTTAAAAAGTCTGGGTGTTCAACTACGACGTCGCCAAAGCTAAAAAAAACAATAAATCAATGAATAAGAAATAAAACTGGAGTCAAAGATGTTGCCGAAGAATCGTAATGTAAAAGTTTCAATAAACGGGAAGGAAGAACAACAGAAGGATTAGCAAGATGAAGCTAAGAACGGAAATAACGATCAAAGTAGGCTGAAAACTAATGCATCGAACCAAAAATTCAACCAACCATCGAACGAAACAAATGGAGACAAAATAAATAGGCGTACGTCCAAAAATAAAATATACAGACGCTGTAATTGATAAGTTTATTTTTACTATCATTTACAGCTAATCGCAGTACGACATTAATAAATTTATATGATTTATTCAACTTTACGTTCTATTAGCACATTTATCTGATTATATTAGTTGATTTCTCTATTCTATATACTACTAATATTTTTGATTGTTCAAAATGTGATTTTATACTTTGAATACAATTCACAATTTTAAGGAAAAACTGACTTGACAGTTCTGAAGAAGCGCAAAAGAGATAGGAACGAGAGCGAAAATAATGAGTCGTAAGCAGCGGAGTAGAGAAAAAAGTCTTAAAAGATTTGAGTGTCGCAAACAAATTGCAGAGTGTTTTATTTGATTTATTTTATTTTAATATTCATCTTTAGATTTTGATTAAATTTCGTTTGCTTATACCTGGCATACGCAAGTCACTCCTTAAGACTTTTTGTACTGTCGGGCGCTGTCAAGTTGATAAGCACACATTCGTGTTTTTTATTAGACTTGCAATGTTCCCTATTAGCTTGTAATTGTCAATAGAGTTGAAGCTCCAATCTGGCTGATGGTATCATCTGCGCTCTAATGCTGGGTATTCTAAAGAGGACACTTGACCAAGTCTGAATACCAGTTCATCTTTCTAAATGTTAATCTTCTGCATAAATTCTCTAAATGCTCTAATACTTTTCAGAAAACTGACTACTTGCTTGGTATGAGTTCTGTTCAGTCTTAACAAGACTTTGGTAGTTTGTGGGTTTGAAATTTTTAGAAATCTTTGGTTTATTGCAGTTTCGTCAATTCCACTGATAAGTGGCATTAACCCATTAATTGATGGTTGAGCAGCTTGATTTTTTTGTATGTGTAGACCAGATTCCGGACCTGTCATTGCAGTGCGAGTTGCTTCTTTTGCGAGCTGGCTTGTTTTTTTGTTTCCTTATATACTACGGTGACTGGGGATTTAGCATAATCTTACATTGTTCATTTGGCCTAAGGTTTAAAGTTTTATTTTACATTCAATGACTAGTCTTGACGAGGTTGAATGTATTCAGCATTCAACGCTTTCAGTGCTGCTTGACTGTCTGTAAGATAAAGTATACGTTAGATAAGATAAATTGCTATTAAATTAATTAATTAATTAAATTATTACGGTATGTCTATAGCAAATGAAAAATAGTACCTAATAATGGGAACCAAGAAAAATGTCATTTACGAAAGGATGACATAAATGGAATTAAATCGATTAGAGAGTGAATGAAAAACAAAACACAAAAGCAGTACAATGGTAGTACCAAAGTTTTACGTAATGCTCAACTCAAATGCAAATATAGAAGATTTTTTTGGAGAGAAATGTGTCAAATCGGCATTAGATTGGTTAAATAAATTAAAAAACTTTGTAAAAATTATTAAATTTACTTTTTATTGGAAAACACAAAAGTACATTTGAAACGTGCAACTGCACACTGGTATTTATCAATCCAGAATAAGATAAGCTCGTGTGGAATGCTTTTGAAAAAAAAATTATAAGCACGTTTTGCTTTCTTGAAAATTTACCTGATTTATTGAAATAAATGAGCAGTTATGTTCATGACAAAGATGAGTTTTCTAAATCGTTTAAATTGCAATTTATAATTACTGCTTCATTAGAGCTTTGCGCTTTTTTGCTGAACCATTTCCTAATGCGCAGACCGTACACTTACCACACTATTATATAACGTTCTCTGTGCAGTTCACTCAGTAGAATCGTTCTCAAAATTTCTCTAATCTTTTTTTAAGACTAAAGTGTCCTCCTGATGTACTCACTTCTTTCCAGATTGATCGTCGGCCGTTTGCTTTTCAGTTCAAGAGTAATCCTATTATATTGAGATTGTTTTCTTGTTCGTCACGCAACTAGTCAAATTCCCACTCGTCATCAACTATAGCAATTTTTTTGGAGACATTTGATCTTTTCTTCAAGTCGTGAACAATGGCTACAGTCTGCCGGATATCGTCTTCTAGACAAGACATAGCGTTTTGATTACTGTTTCTAGCTCGGTGTTCTATGTCATAATCATAGTTTTCCAGTCTGTCGATCTATCTTGTCAATTTCCAGATTTTGATACTGCAATATCCATTTCAAGACGGCGTGGCCTGTCCTGAGTAAAAATTTGCGTCCATACAAGTATTTATAAAAGTGCTCTGTGGACTTGACTACTGCTAACAGTTTTCTTCTAGTCACGCAATAATTCCTTTCTGACCTGGACGAAACTTTACAGAAACACGCAATGACTTTTTCTTGTTCATCTTGCAACTGCAAAAAGACTGCACCTATGGTCAGATTATATACTTGCATCGGCATCCTATACAAATTTTCCGTCTTTTCTCAGATAACTTAAAATCTGCGAAACGACTAAGACCTGTTTTAGTTGTTAAAAAGCGTTTTCGCAGTTTTCATTCCATTTAAATTCTACTCTTTTATCCGTCAATTTTGTCCAAGGTTTGGAAACGATGGCAAACCTAGGTACAAATCGTGTATAATAGTTGCACAATCCAAGAAAACTGCGAACTTGATGCTTATCAATTGATCTTACCCATGCTTGCACAATGCACAAAGGCATTCGCTAAAGCGTTTTCTAGCGCCGAGCTAACTGTAGAGTCGATTGCGTTTTGCTGTCCTGGAGGCCGTCTACAAGGGTTTGAATAGACAACTGTTCCAAACAATTATCTGGTACTGTAAGATACGCAAACCGTATCAATTTGGCAATGTCAGCTTCAAACCGCTGAAGACTTTCCGCAGCTTTCTGAACCCAACTTTTTATTTAGACTTGGTACATCTGTTGAAGATAAGCATCTCCATATCTCATTTATAAAAGTAAAATTAAGGATTCGTAATTTTTTTGGAGATGGCTAGGAACAGTTTGAAAAATTTCAAGCGCGTCTCCACATAAAGCCACTATTAACGAAGGTCGTTTTCCGCTTACTGTTCCAACCATTAGCTGTACTTGCAGCTTCAAACTGCTTGTATTATGTTGACCAAGAAGTTTTTTCATTAAAATAAAAAAATCGTTAAACTTGTTACTGGTTCCTTTACTATAATCCATTAATAATTCTTCGCTCGTGACACTTCCTTCACTGTGACAATTAATTCTTTCTTCAAACAGTTTCATTCTGTCTTCTAAATTGTCTTCTATTGCTTTGATTTTGTTTTTGAGAGGTGTTTCTCCTCTTAAATTTAACAAATCTGCTGCAGTTTCCTCTTGAATAATTTTATTTTGGTTTTCTACACCGGCTTTGATAGTTTTTATTTAATTTTTAATGTTCATTCGTGTTTCTTCTTTTAAACTTTTAGAATTTTTTATTTTTTTTTATTATCTAATTTATCTAATAATTTTTCTTTGATTTTCTGATAATTTTTAAAAAGCTTTTCTTCCATTTTTCTAGAATTTTTTTCCATTTTCTGAAAATTATCGTAATTTTGGGAGTCTGTGTGTGTGTGTGTAACGTTGTACCCACGATAACTCTCGAACAAAACGTCCTAGTAACTCAGGGATAGAGCTGGATTTTTATATTCTCTCGGTTCTATCAAAAGATGGGTCTGATAAAGAAACCGGAAGTGGGTGTATCCGCCATTTTTAACAGTTTTTCTTATATAGCTTTGCACGTATGTAAATTATTCGAATTATTTTTACAGTTTCTTATAGAGATAATTCTTTCTAACAATTTATTGCAATCAAAAAATTTCTAACATTAACAGTTTATTAGATATATTTGATTTTTAATTTAAAATGGATTTCATATATAATATAGGTTCGAATACTGCCTGCAACAAGTTTTTTAGAAAAAAAATCTATATCTTCAAGGGAAAGCAAAATACGTTAAAAAAATAACCATTTTTACTGTTTTACTAAAGGGGAAAGCAATATCGAAACGCACAAACATAAGGGTTATATCTTAATGAAATCGAGGAGAAAAATTTCAAAAAAATTATAGCATGCTAGGAAGTCAATCTAAACGTGTACATATTACTTCAAAGCGATTTTAAGACATTACCTTAAAAAAATATGTAGAAATGTGTGGTGACCACACCAGTTTTTTTAGTGATTAGATAATTCGAATAAAAAAATCATCCGATAATATAAATAATTCTTGTAATTCGGTTATCGTAGTATTAGAGTATTCGAATAAAAAAATAATCGAAAACTTTACGTTTTTGTGTCGATGAAAAACAATTTTTATGATTCGATTTTCAATTAAATCACGAAATGTATTAAGCTAAATCATTCAAGTGATAATTAGAATGATCGGTTTTTGAAATCACTCAAATCCGGTTATTGAAATAATTTGGTTATGCCTAACACTATTTTTTTAAACATTATCTGTATATTCATCAAATGTTTCTGTTGTGTGGGTAGTATAGTTTCGGATACATTATAGTGTTACGCATCTTCTGGCTTCTTAGTGCCGAAACCATCAGGAAAAAAACTTTTCCATACCAAGTGCGAAAGAGCAGTTTGAACAGTTAGCGGGTTGTACGTAGGTTCATTGTTTACTACCTTGGCATTTTCTACAATGGTGTTTTTTTTAGATTTACTATTTTCGGAGATGTTCCACTTGTTTTAAATAATGCACAATATCTTTATTTTACAGTTCAATGATAATCACGTACCTAATCGTAATAGTACATTTTTGAGAACGGAGGGAATAATTAATATATCGTGTAGCAACTAAAAACAATTTCTTACTGTTACTGTATTTAGTCGTTTATATTATCATTATCTAGCAACTTGCTAATAATATTGAATATCTTTGAAGTCGTTTAAATTGAGTTATGTAGTGACAAAATCGGGGTTTTCTAATTCACCGTTTGTTCTATTTCTTAAAACTTAATCCTAACTTGAACGGTTTTAAGGATTCGTTCAATTACATTGTTGTCAATCTCCTGGGTTGAGCTACTTATCAAGCGCGTCTTCAGGTGGTGGATAGGAGGGTAAATAGAACGTAACGGTACGCAGCTTCATCAGCTGACCCGGGACAACCCTGTTTACTTTGGCAGGTGTTAGAGTCGCGGTCTAAAATCCGTACGTACTCTGTTACAAGTTTTAGCTGGTTACGAACCTGCACGGCCAACTCTCAACAGTCGGAGAGAGGGTAGGGTTCCTAGAGGTAAATAAAAGATAATTAAGGGCGCCAGAGCCTGTCCAAAGTCCTTTCTGCCTGCTCACAACAGAAATGGTAAGAAACTTGTAAATAGGTGTTAAGTTCGTAACTGCTGAAAGAAACGAAGAAAAGGAAAAGAAACTCGATCGTTAACAACAATTGCACTTTAATTACTCGATCCTTTATATCTATATCTTATCTATCTAAATATAGTCGAAGTTAAATAGCCACATTTAAGTAAACACTAGTGAGAATATACAAAATCGAATCACAGTAAGATAGGCAACTTACATGACATAAGTGAAGAACATGTCTACGAATAGTTCGCAGTAAATATCGTTTACATAATTAGAAATATGGCAGTAACGACAATAAGGCAAAATAATTAGTATAACATTAACATTAAATTATCACAATAAATAAGCATAAACAGCATACGTAGTATAAGCAAATTTACTAACTAATGATATTACTATTACGATAATCAGTCCGAAGTTATGATTATTATAAGTTTCGTGAGAAACCTCGTTGACGACGAAAGAAAATTTATAAAAAAAACTTACCACCAAATACAGGTGTTCCTTTTATGCGGAGGAAGCGCTCCCTTCGACACGTACCCTGTAATTAATTTTAATTGCAAATCGTGTCAACCTAATAGCTCACGAAATCCAAATCTACAAAGTCATTACTTAAATTTTAAAATGTACACAAACACAAACCGAACGTCGGATGCTGTTATACCCTTTTCTATGATTTAGTTAATTCCAACAGTAGGCCTTATAAATATTTAGAATCGTTCCAACACAATATTCGTCGAGGTTATCTCTCGTCTTTCGGTATCGGATAGAATTCATGGGCCAGATGGAGGTAAGAATAGCCGGTGACGATACAAATATCCCACGATTGTAACGAAGTCACACAATTTCCCTGATGGGCTTTAAATTATAGCCAGAATGCCCTGATTTATTCGGGCCACATGGCGGCTAACCAAAAAGACATAAAAATTACTTTTAATTACAGAAAGAAATAAAATTACTTACGCTGCGGAAGTAAATGAGTTAATTAAAGAAACTACATAATTTCCATCGTGTCCCTAACACGTGGATGATTTTAGAGAACGAACTTTCACTCACGCAGCCCGGGATGTTGCCAGTTACAATGTTAAAGTTAAAATGTCGGAGAAGACACCGGATGTCCTTTGTGCAATACAAAGTGACCAACGAACCCGATAGATGGCGTCAAGAAATATCAAAAGCAATTTTTAATTAAGTTGATATACAGGGTAATGCAATATTTAAATTTATGCACGTAACATAATTCCCCCCCCCCAGCAAGATAAAAGCGTGGAGCGGAGATAACGAAACAAAAGCTAAAATGAAGACAGAAATTTAGGCATACGCCAAGGATAGAACCCTTAAATCCAAAACTAACCCAATTCCAAGAAACCCAACCTCGTGTAATCTCATCAGATTACCACAAATACAGAAAATATTGAGGTTTTCCAAAATCTTAATAATGCCGACAACCAAAACTGTAACAGCAGCGCACGAAGCGAATGGTATCTCCAAGAAACCAAGAGTAATTTTATCCAAAAGCAAAGAAAAATACCAACACGATTTACTAATTTCAGAAGTGTATAAAGCGATACCAAAAAGTAAGGTACAAACAATCAGTAACCCAACACAGTAAAGACGTAAGCATCAAAAGAATTCTAGAAAAAAAAATGTAGGAAAGGTACAAGTTTAGACAAACGTTCAGGACTAAATAGCCCTAAAATCCCCTGAAACCCCAACCCTTAAGTATAAAACCACCCTGAATACTAAGCCCAGGAAACCCCTCAGGATAAGGACAAGGTACTAAAGGAAGATGGAAGAGGAACGGTGCCCAAACCCACGAGACTAGGAAATGACCCCAGGAATCCTATCACAGCCTAAGGTTTCCTCGTTGAAGTGCCGGACGATTGTGTGGCGTTGAAGTCTTAACCACACCTCAAGCCCTCGCGATCAGATGGAAAAACGCGTCGTTGGGCCCCCCAACGTTAGTCCACACCAGCGCGCGTCACCGCAACCAGTACTTGCTTGACCACAATAGTCTTCCTCCCACCCAGGAAGGAATCTGATCCATGATCAGGAGGAACAAGACCCAGGAACATCCCTCCCACCCTGAAAGTAGATAAAAGAAAAAGAAAAGAAGCATCCCAAAATTTTGCCCACAATTCCAAAATAAAAGGACTACAGCCTGCAATTGCTAGACTGTAGCCGGAAGCGGTGCCTGCTGTACAACCACAACATCCTATGCGCCGGTTAAGAAGAATTGGTCACCCCCGCCAAGCTCCACCAAGTCCGCCGTTACGGCCCCCGAAAGGTATCATGCCTGGTCCAGAGCTTGGGGCTACCGGGTCGGAGACAACCAACCTTCCCGGACGCATAGCCGTCAGGTTCCCACAACAGGCGCCCCCCCACTCATGGTGACAGATCGAAAGAAGAGAAAGAAAGACAGGAAGACAGAAGGAGAAAAGAGAGTACAGATGGTGTTGTACGGCTCGACTACCTCTCCCTAGATAGCCGACCCCGAGTGACCTACCCTACAATGCCCAACCAACCGCCCAAAGTAGATAGAATCTGTGATATCCAAGATTTAGCTGTAGAACAAAACAAAAGAAACTTGTTTTAAACATTCCAAAAGCCGACAAGCGGGATAGAATAATCCGAGAGTAACCTTACATACTAAGTAAACTAAATAAAAGGAATTCAGGAAGTTAAGCCTTCCAAAAGAACCAAAGAAAAGGATAAACTTTCTATCAATGACAGACAACACCGAAAAGCCGACACAGCGGAACGTAATATATACAGTGAGGGCGTTGCTGTCGTTTAAACCACTAACTATACTATACTAGCAAAGCAAACCCCAGAGAAAAAAATCTAACTAAAGATACCCTGCGGAGTTCTGAATCCTAAAGAATGGGAATACTATACTAATTACTATACTACTAAACTTATATTAGGTGTTACTACAGCCAAGGAATAAGGATATCAGATTCAAATAGTCAAAATCAGAGAAGAAAGAGAGAAAAAATTGTCAATCCGAGAGTATATCAGGACCAATAAGAGAACGCTAATAGTCGAAATATCGAGAAACCGAGAAGTTACTATGCTTTAATCGCTTTCGAGGTTTGTGATAGTTAAAGGATAAGGTATCAGTAGGAAAAGGAATTGAGTCTACAGAAGAATCTGGTTCGTTGTCCGAAACAGCAGCTTTAAGGTCTTTAACATGCCAAGTCCCAAGAGAAACTCCATCGTCATTTGCTAACTCGTATGTCCAAGGAGAAGAAATGCGTTTGACCTGGAAAGGTCCGATAAATTTCGGTGCTAACTTAGCATTGAAATGTTTGCTGGCGTCAGAAAGTACGAAGTTACGTTTCCAAACACGATCTCCAACGTGGAAACGAACAGAACGACGACGTAAGTTATACCGATGACCAGTGCTAGCATACGACTTAGATAGTTTTTGTAGAATACTTAAACGAAGTTTTTCATAGAATTCGTTGCGTGGATGTATTGGACGTTCGGGTTCAGGAAGTTCTTCTGTAGAAGAAGGAGGATTACCTAATAAGTCTCCATAGAGATTATGTTCACGACCACAGAAAGCAAAGTAAGGTGACATCCCAATAATTTCATGTTTCGCAGTACGAATAGCGCAACCAATGTGCGGTAAGTGAACATCCCATGAGCGTTGGTTTCCTTTTACATAAGATGCCAACATGGTTGTTACTACCCTATTAACCCGTTCAGCCGGGTTGGCTTGAGGATGGTAACGAGCCGTAAACAAAATAGTAGTGCGATATTGGGCACATAAACGAGTAAACTCGCGACTGCGAAATTGAACGCCATTATCAGAGATAATGTATTGAGGAGTACCGAACAGTAAGAAGATATTTTCCTCTATTAACTTAGAAACGGCAGAAGCCGTAGCCGTGCGTAATGGAAAAAGACAAGTAAATTTAGAAAAAGAATCTACCACAACCAAGATGTAACAGTTGCCCTTCGAAGATCGAGGTAAAGGACCAACAATATCAATACAGAGTACTTGCCATGGACGTACTGGTTTTGCTCTAGGAGCTAGAAATCCTGGGGGTGCTTTCTGTTCTACTTTATGAGAAGCACACACTGTACATTTCCGAATATATTCCGTAACCTTAGCTCTTAGATGAGGCCAGTAATAATGTTCACGAATACGCGCTAACGTCTTCGTAACTCCACAGTGACCAGCAGTAGGAAGATCGTGATATTGCTGTATAATTAATTTTTGTTGATTCTTAGGAACCACTACTTTCCAATTAGAATGATTCGACGAAGTTCGAAGTGATTTGTATAGCAGACCATCAATTACGGACCATGAAGCAAACTTGCGAGGAAACATCGTAACTCGGTCGATAAGTTTCAAATACCAAGAATCAGTTATAGGAAGAGTAATGCCAAAGCCAGATGAAGGTACATTAGGAAGTTCAGTCATTGTATCCACTGGTGTAACAGAGCGAGATAATAGATCAGGTACTACATGTTCTTTACCTTTTCGGTGTATGATAGAAAAGTCGTATTGTTGTAATCGAATAGACCAGCGCGCTAAGCGCCCAGAAGGAGATTGTAGTCGATGTAACCAAAGCAAAGAGTGATGATCAGTAACTACCGTGAAGTGAGAGCCTTCAATGTAAGGACGAAACTTTTCTATAGCCCAAAGTACTGCTAAGCATTCCTTTTCGGTTGTAGAGTAATTACGCTCAGGTTTGGTTAATGAGCGACTAATATAGCTAACGACAGTTTCCCCTTTATCAGTAGTCTGACTTAACACTGCTCCTAACCCAAAATCTGAAGCATCTGTTTGCACAGTAAAAAGGAAGAGAAAAATCTGGACAAGAAAGAATAGGTGCCGAAACTAAGCAATTTTGTAAAGTAAGAAAAGCGTTTTGACACTCTCGAGTCCAAAGAAAAGAAACATTTTTCCTAGTCAAGTTAGTTAAAGGAGATATCAAAGAAGAAAAGTTAGGAATGAATCGCCGATACCAACTCGCCATGCCAATCAATCTACGCACTTCAGAAACTTTTGTAGGAATAGGAATATTACAGATCGCAGCAACCTTATCCGGATCGACTAGTAAACCATTTTTGTTGACGACATACCCTAGATATTTCAGCTCAGGTCGACAGAAATGACATTTGTCTCGATTTAATGTGAGACCAGCAGTAAATAACCGTTGCAACACTTTCGTCAAAACTTGCATATGATCGTCAAAAGTTGGCGTAGCAATGATGATGTCATCCAAGTATGCGAAACAAAAAGGTTCTAGATCAGCCCCAATAACTTGATCAATCAGACGCTGGAACGTAGCAGGTGCATTATGAAGTCCGAAAGGCATTCGAGTAAATTGAAATAAGCCCCTCTGCAGCACTGTAAAAGCTGTTATCGCCTTAGATTCAGAAGAAAGAGGAATTTGCCAGTAAGCTGATCTGATATCTAAAGAAGAGAGAAAGCGAGCGTCTCGTAAGCGATCTAGAATAGAAGATATATAGGGAAGCGGATATGCATCCTTTTGAGTCACTTCGTTGACTTTCCTAAAGTCCACACAAAACCGATAAGTACCGTCAGATTTCTTAACTAGAACGATCGGACTAGACCAAGGACTTGAAGAAGGTTCTACTACACCCATTTGTAGCATTTTGTCCAATTCGGTATGAGCTATTGAAAGTAAAGTAGGAGAAAGAGGATAGTAACGCTGCTTAATTGGTTCAGCCGAAGTCAAAATCCGATGATGTACTAAATTGGTTTGTCCTAGATCTGATGGTTGAGAAAGAAATGCTTGGTCAAGTGAATTAGATAAAGTAATATTTTGGTCCAAGGTTAGGTCAGAGAGAACATGTAGAACATCAACACTAGGTGCTGATTCTAAAGAAGAATTAAAGCTCCATAATCCCTTACGAAAGTCCGGCACGAAATCCATAGCCTTCCAAAAATCAATACCTAAAATTAAGGGTTGAGAAATTTCAGGAATAATTAAAGTATTCAATATTGTTACTTTATCTTCGAGACGAAAAGGAAGAGATAAGGAACCTAAAACAGTACATGTCACCCCGTTAGCTAACTTACAGAAGGAAGTCTTTGAATTCAAGAAAGTTACGTCCAAAGAGCGGAGTTTCTCCCACCCTGGTCCGCCAAGAATAGTGCGTGAAGCTCCAGAATCAAGTAGTGCTTTGAAATGAATTCCCAAAACCGTAACATTTAGAAAGGACGTTCGTCACCCTAACACTCGCTAAAACAAAGTCCAAAAGAAATCGCTGCCTATCTTCCAATCCATTAAAAGATGTGTCCGAGTTTAAGAATAATTCACAAGAATCCTCGACTCGGTCCGAAGACTCCAAAGTTAGTTTTCCGAATTACAGCGTGGACAAGAAGTACGAGTTACACCCTGTCTCCCACAACCATAGCAGTGAAGTGTTTGTGGCCTTGAACATTGTGGAGATAAGTGACCAACCCGATTGCAGTTCCAACAGCGTGTTTCTCTAGCAGAAGTAGCAGTAGACGAAATTCGAGAAGTAGAAGCTCGATTATCAGGAGTAGACGAAGTACTAGGAGAAGGATAAGAAGTACGAGAGCGAGCAGAAGCATTAGCAAAAGTAACTCTAGTAGCAGTCTTTGGTGGTTCTACAACTGGACCTACATAAGCTAAATTTGGTTCAAGTAATCGCGACGTTTTTCGAGAAGGAGGAGGTTTAAAATTATCCACTAGTTGTTTACTGTGTTCTAATTTCTTGCCAATAGCTAACAATTGTGAAAGTGAAGTAATATCGACAAGAACGAGAGAAGTTTGATAGAAAGGAGAGAGATTTCGTAAAATGATCTTGAGTTGTTGGGCTTCCGACAAAGGTTCTGCTAATCGATTAAATAAACTTTGCATAATAGCAACGTAAATAGCGATCGTTTCGGTGTGTCCTATCGTTCGAGAACGAATCTCTTCTAACAACCTATCGTCGTAGTCCATTGGTAAGAATTCTTCTTTAAGAAATGTCACTACATCCTTCCACGAACGTAATTGAGAACGACGAGAACGGAAAAGAAGTAAAGCCTTGCCACTAAGAATTTCAGGAGCACAGTTGAACAACTGTTGTTTAGAAACGTTACGAGCTACTCGTAATTCTTCGATCCTAGTAAGAAAGTCTAATACAGAAGAAGAGTTGTCGCCAGAGAAAGAAATATTAAATTTAGCTACAGTAGTAGATTTAGAATAGCCTTCAGCCGATGGTACAGGCGTTGTCAATTCCCCTTCAGATTCAGAAGAAATCAAGTCAGGTTCTTCTTCATGATGTACGTTAGTCGAATTAGCTTGAGGTACAGAATGAGTAACTGGAGAAGAAATCGAAGCAATAGAAGGTCTGGTCATGCGGATTTTTGATTCAACGTCATTTTTCAGTCCCTGTAGTGTTATTAAGAATTTATTTCGTTCAGTCAATTCAAAGTCAGAGGTTGCATTCAGTAATTCGCACCGTCGTTGTGCATGAAGCCAAAGAGTACTTAATTTTAAGAATAAGGAAGAAGAAATGTCCCCATCGAAATTATTCACCGATGCAGTAAGTTCAATAAGAGTTTGTTCAAAAGCTGCCTTGTCTTCCCCATATGGTATAGAATGTTTGACCGAAGTAAATGACTTATTCAATTCCACCTGATGTGCTGTTCGTACCATTTTCCTAAGACGATCTACACTGATATCTGTATCGATACCTCTAGAAATTAACTCGTATTCAAGTTCGAATTTGTGAAGTCGGTTTACATCAAATTTCCAAATAGTAGCCATTTTGTTGAAGTAATAAGTAATAGACAAAATCGAAAGAAAACCAACAATATAAGCTACCTATTCCTACTAGTAATTCTATATTAATTAGAGAAAAAAATCTAAACAGCAGAAAGAATTATAACGAATGAGAAATTCAAAAAAGAATCGAAAAGTCGTGTTGCCAATTTGTTACCCACTAAGTCTAGAGAAATTCAACAGTATAAGTTAAACCTACGCTAATCACAATTAAAGAAAATAGCTAAAAGAAGTGTAGTGAAATGAGAAATTCGATATGAGATAATCGGGCCCCACGTTGGGCGCCAATTTGTTACAAGTTTTAGCTGGTTACGAACCTGCACGGCCAACTCTCAACAGTCGGAGAGAGGGTAGGGTTCCTAGAGGTAAATAAAAGATAATTAAGGGCGCCAGAGCCTGTCCAAAGTCCTTTCTGCCTGCTCACAACAGAAATGGTAAGAAACTTGTAACTAGGTGTTAAGTTCGTAACTGCTGAAAGAAACGAAGAAAAGGAAAAGAAACTCGATCGTTAACAACAATTGCACTTTAATTACTCGATCCTTTATATCTATATCTTATCTATCTAAATATAGTCGAAGTTAAATAGCCACATTTAAGTAAACACTAGTGAGAATATACAAAATCGAATCACAGTAAGATAGGCAACTTACATGACATAAGTGAAGAACATGTCTACGAATAGTTCGCAGTAAATATCGTTTACATAATTAGAAATATGGCAGTAACGACAATAAGGCAAAATAATTAGTATAACATTAACATTAAATTATCACAATAAATAAGCATAAACAGCATACGTAGTATAAGCAAATTTACTAACTAATGATATTACTATTACGATAATCAGTCCGAAGTTATGATTATTATAAGTTTCGTGAGAAACCTCGTTGACGACGAAAGAAAATTTATAAAAAAAACTTACCACCAAATACAGGTGTTCCTTTTATGCGGAGGAAGCGCTCCCTTCGACACGTACCCTGTAATTAATTTTAATTGCAAATCGTGTCAACCTAATAGCTCACGAAATCCAAATCTACAAAGTCATTACTTAAATTTTAAAATGTACACAAACACAAACCGAACGTCGGATGCTGTTATACCCTTTTCTATGATTTAGTTAATTCCAACAGTAGGCCTTATAAATATTTAGAATCGTTCCAACACAATATTCGTCGAGGGTTATCTCTCGTCATTCGGTATCGGATAGAATTCATGGGCCAGATGGAGGTAAGAATAGCCGGTGACGATACAAATATCCCACGATTGTAACGAAGTCACACAATTTCCCTGATGGGCTTTAAATTATAGCCAGAATGCCCTGATTTATTCGGGCCACATGGCGGCTAACCAAAAAGACATAAAAATTACTTTTAATTACAGAAAGAAATAAAATTACTTACGCTGCGGAAGTAAATGAGTTAATTAAAGAAACTACATAATTTCCATCGTGTCCCTAACACGTGGATGATTTTAGAGAACGAACTTTCACTCACGCAGCCCGGGATGTTGCCAGTTACAATGTTAAAGTTAAAATGTCGGAGAAGACACCGGATGTCCTTTGTGCAATACAAAGTGACCAACGAACCCGATAGATGGCGTCAAGAAATATCAAAAGCAATTTTTAATTAAGTTGATATACAGGGTAATGCAATATTTAAATTTATGCACGTAACAACTCCAATACTACTGTCACGCGAACTAGCTCTCCCAATTCAAACTGTATAGTGTCATGGAAAGAGCCAATACTGAGAAAACGATGCCTGCCGCTGCTCTGCTGACTTTGATCAGCAAGCACGGCAGCCAAACCCAAACCTCTTGCTACTGTTGACATGTCTCACGAGCTGGAGGGTCTTGGCTTAATTGTCTGGATTAATAGGAGACAACCTCATCAAAAACCTAAATCTAAAGTGGAGAGGACCAGGCCGAGAGATGCGTGACTGGATAGAAGACTAGTCGTCACTGGTTCCAACCTCGGGGCACCAGGCAAACCCCGTTTTCCGTGCATATCGGGGTACTACGCACGGCAACCTTCTTTTCCTCCGCACTCGTGGAAACATATATGGAACCACCGACCCAAAATTTACGGAGACTCTGAGCAGAACCTAAAAATAACGGGCGACGCTAAGAGCGAACCCAAAAAGCCCAAAAAGCTTTCGGGGGCGGCAAAGCGACAGCTTAAAATACAAAGAGAATCTGGAGCGCAGGCAACCGGTTTCACTTCAATGGCAAGAACGCGAGAGCGAAACCCACTTATACCAGAAGCAAAGGCGGGCACGTCAGAAACGCAACTTTTCTAATAGTAGCACACCGCTGTCAAAGAAACGACCGGTAAAGCGAAGTCGAGAGGTCAAAGAAACTCAAAAAAAGACATTCAGGGACACTCTGACGGGAATTGCTCTTGCAATCATACCAAAAGGGTTCTCTGAAAACACCATCAGTCCTGAAAAATTCGAGGTCATAAAAACCTCAATACTTGGATGGATTGACGAATTGGAGAAGGGACTGCATCTTGAATTTTCAAGGATCATTATACGAGCGCAAGCCGACTCCAAAAAGCACATCAAAGAACCGGATGCTACAAAAGATGTCCACAAGGCAATGGATGAAAATCCAGATTCAGAAAGAACTTGCTGACGGAAAATCTAATGCTGAAAGTTATTCAGATAAACATACATCACCGTAAGGCAGCCTCAGCGGCCCCCAGTGCTTATATCGTGACACACGATATTGACATTGCCCTTGTCCAGGAGACATGGATCCACAAAGGAACAATAAAAGAGTTGAACTGTCCAAGTAGATGACTGCTTGCGGCCTAGCTTGTGCACAACCTTGCACATGCATCATTGTAAAAAATGCACTAAACTTAATGCTATTGTGGGATTTATGTTCTAGAGACCTAGTGGCAGTTAAAATATCTGTAGTAGAAGAAGGCAACCGGAGGGAGTTCATTATCGGATCCTGTTACCTCCCCTACGACCAGACAGGAAATCCACAATCTGATTAACAGTGAGGCCAACAAACCGGTGATTCTTGTATGCGATGCTTACGCACATCACACTTTGTGGGGGAGCACAAACACAAATCCAAGAAGTGAAAAACTTTTAGAATTTATTTTAAATGCAATTTAGACATAATAAATAACGGAGATGCGCCTACGTTTATAACCGTGTCGCGCAGTGAAGTTATTAACCTTACGCTTACTAGTCCAAAAGCGAGCAAAGTGATAAAAATGTGACATGTATCAGATGAATCTTCTTTATCTGATCATAGATACATTTGATTCAACATTGAATCAGACAGGAAACTTGTAATAGAATTCAGAACCCGAGCGGGCCAAATCAGGGTCTGTCCCACAGTTGCAAGATCAGCGCACAAGCTAGAACTAATGACGGATAGTATTGTTAATTCATTTAAATCCGCATTTAAAGCAAACTGTCCAAATACTGTCAAACAAACCCCCAACAAGATAACTTGGTGGAACCGGGAGCTTGACAAAGCAAAGCCATTAAAAAGGCAAAGAGACACTCATGGAGACGGTACTTTAGGAACGTAGAAAACAAACCTAAAAGTTCTCGACTCTAAAAAGCTCTGAGCAAAGACCGCACTAGAAACATTGGTTCTTTGCTGACCGAAAACGGAATGTTTACAGACTCGGTTGAACGCACTTTGCAAGAACTACTGCACAAACACTTCCCGGGTTCGTTGTTAATCGAAGTTTCTAAGCACCAGGACCTAGATGTACCAAACAAACGGGCACCCAAAAGGTGCACTTAGCGCACTTAGCGAGAAAAATAATCAATCCTGAAAACCTAGAATAGGGAATCAATACGTTTAAACCCTTTTAGTCTCCAGGAGCCGATGGAATTTATCCCATCATGCTGCAAAAAGGATTTGCTGCGCTTTGAAATGCAGTATGCGAAATTCTCAAAGTCAGCCTAGCACTTTCGCACATACCAAACAGCTGGCGGATTGTCAAGGTGATATTTATACCAAAGCCAGGAAGATCTACGTACTCCCAGGCAAAATCTTACAGAGCGATCAGCTTAACTTCTTTTATCTTAAAACTACTTGAAAAAGTAGTCCACAGGTATATACGGGACGGGGCACTAAAGGCTTCGCTTTTGCACCGAAACCAGTATGCTTACCAATCTGGAAAATCTTGCGAGCTAACAATTCACCAACTAGTAAGCTTTTCTAGATATTGAAGGAGCATTTGACAATATACTACCTTTACCTCAATTGCAAGGGCAATGAAGAAAAAAGAAATCACACCTCTAGTCCGAAACTGGGTCAACTCAATGCTCAGAAATCGGACGGTAACAGCTATTTTGTACGGTAGCACTGTGAGAGCCAACGTGGCTGGCGGATACCCACAAGGCGGGGTGTTATCACCCCTGCTTTGGTGCCTCGTCATGGACGGCCTACTACAAGAACTAGAAGACGACGGGGTATTTGCTTTAGGATACGCCGACGATCTCACTATTATCACAAACGGAAGTTTGGGGCAACTGTATCGAACATAACTGATAACTGATAATTGGCAACTCGCCAACCAGTGCAGCTCATCTGGATAGCAAAAGACCAGAATGTAAAGGGTAACCTAATGGCGGACGCACTAGCAAAAAAGGGCACAACAGGGACTTATATCAGACCTAACCCGTTTTCGGAATCGCATACGAGACCGGAAAAAAAACAGTTTGCAGCAAACTTGCAGCGGAGCATAAAAAACTATAGAAAAACTCTTCAGGGATGAAGCACACAAAACTCTTTCTTACAGAGCCACAATTAAACACTCAAACTGCACTATCAAACATGAGTCGACAAAAATTTAGAAAACTCACAGGCCTAATTACAGAGCGCACTGTGGCTTTAACAAACATATGCAAAAACGGGACTGCAAAGTAGCCCTCTATGCCGCGGATGGTTGGAGGACGACGCGACTCCGCAACATCTGCTGTGCAAATGCAAAGCGTATCAAATGCAACGCACAACGATTCTCGGAAAACCAAAGCTAACCGATGATGAGTTGAAAAAAGCCCCTTGGAATAAACTTTTGGACTTCATTGACGAAACAGAACTGATGAGGGAGTAATAAATCAGAGATGCACAAAAGAACCAAGGAGACCGCAGTGCAGAGGGGCGCTAGACAAACCATCTCTTGAATTAAATTTTAAAAAAATAACTATCAATACTATGTCTTGAACAAAAGTTTAAAAGTACGAAGTACGAAACCGCCAAGATGATGTATTCAGGCGCGGTTCCAGAGGGGGGCTATGCCCCCCCCCCCCCCCGGCGTTGAAAATAATACTGAAGTTTTTCTCAGTTTGTATGTAATACATTCGCTTTTTTATAGTTGTATAATTTATGATGCTTTATCGCTTGCAAGTAAAAGCTTGGTGCATAACGAAGTGTTATTCAATTTTATATTAACGCCATATTCAATTATTTAATTCAATGCATTATCATTTAAAAATGTGATGAGCACCCCCCCCCCCCTCCGCTTTAAACTGCTGGAGCCGCGCCTGAATGTATTTCTATCAGAAAATTTAACCATAGCTTGCTGTTTCAATGTGACTAAACATATTTGATATTTAACCTATTTGTAAAAACATAAACACATGAAGCTCATGAGAGAGAAATTACCGGACAGAGTTAAATCTCCTTCAAACAGGATTAGTGCAGTTGTAAGTGTAATGCAAAAACTCTAATTACCTTAGCTGCAATGATAGCATTTAGATAGAAGCTTGCTAGTATTTAACTTTTACCATGCACGCTTACTACAGTTCTACCACGGGCAATCACGTTCCTATGTTTGCGCATACGCATTAAATTTTAGCACTTGATTATTTATTGTTTGGAGGTTTAAACCTTAAAGTTTCCGACCGAAAACGATTTCGTATTAATATTTATGGTAAAAATGATCTAAGCCCTAAGATACCAATACTACATATCAACCTAAATATACTACGCATGCGCAAATACTTTCACTAAATTCAATATGAACGATTAATATCTTACAACTACACAGCAACTGCTCTACCACTACACTAATCCTATGTGAATTCTGCTTCAAATGCAGCAAAATAAAATCTGAAGATTCAAGACCAATTAACAAAAATGTAATCTTTTTATTGTTGAGCACATTAGAAACTACTTGTTTTTTGTTAACCGTTTTTGTTTGTAAATTACATGAAAAATATGTTTAATGAAAACATTTTAATATCATTTATTCATTTTATAAATTGAAAGTGAAAATTCATTTTTGAATTCAAAACATGGTATGTGCGCTTGTCCGTACTTCGTACTACATAATCAAAATTCCGTTTACCGTACGTGAGAAACATTCCTTAAATGTATCCTGTTATCTTTTTCTTTTCGTGTTACACAGAAACACTGTAAGTAAGGTTATGTGTCTCTGACACGTAGTGTTCATGCTAGTGCTTAAAATTTTATATTTTTGCTGAAAATAATGGGCGGTCAAAAATTTCAATACGACGAAAGTGGCGGAACTTTTTTTTATTTTTTACTTTCATTTCTAGCTTTAATTTTAATTCCGGCTACATATTATTATTGGCCTAGGAAATCCAAACCAGGTTAGAATTCATAAATGTTTACCGTTATATTGTCATTTACGATTATTAGAATGATATTTTCGACAAATTAGTAGTCTTTTAAGTTATAGTTCAACGTTCTTTCTATTTGTTGTATTAGTAATTCACTTAATTTACGTAATTATTGCAGGACCAAATTGTTGATCTCCCACAGGTAGAATATCACTTAATTTGGGACAGTATAATGTATTTGCCCTTAATAAATGTTCTGATTAATTAACTTAACTTTAATTAAACCTTATTAGTCAATTTATAACTCTCGTCTTAAGTATTAAAAGAATCAAGTTTTGCAGTTAAGTAACTGTGGCAATTAATCAGTTTTGTTTTGTTTTAGACCCTGAAGAAGAATCTAAGGAGTGTAGATGTCCAGGATGCGTCAAGAAAAAAATATTATTAAAATCCGCCGATCCTTGGCGCGGTCCAAAACATTTATTTATAAAAGTTATAATAATCGGTGGCTGGCTAACTTTAGGATTATTAGCGTATAAAGTGTCTCAATTTGATTATGAAATGGCTAATTTTGATCCATTTGAAATTTTGGGAATTTCGCCTAGCGCCAGTCAAGCTGAAATTAAAAGAGCCTATCGTAAACTCTCCGTTATTTTGCATCCAGATAAGGAGACTGGAAATGAGAAGGAGTTTATGAAACTATCAAAAGCTTATCAGGTATTTAATTTTTCTCACAATATGTAATAAAATTGTTTGTATTTAGTTGATGCATTCAGTACACTATTGTTTTTAAATCGTTAGATGCGTCTATTGAAATATACATTTTGTTTTATTTGTACGTTTATAATTCAGTTTTGTAATATAATTATTTTGCTCTATGTAGTTTATTAAGTTATTGTCAATTTAATATGTGAATAATTTGCTTATGAATTATTGCTTACGTGTTTTGCTAATTGACTCATTACATCTATCATTCAATTTTTTTTAATAAATTACGTTTGTCATACATCTATTTATGTTAACGATGGTACAACAAAATAAAAGTTTTTTAAACCTACTATTAACGTGGCTTCTATCTTGGAGTGGCTTTTTATGCAGGGTTCACTCAATCCAAATCGCTGTGGTTGCAGTATTTGATGTTGCCTTCGGTTTCACGATTTTTTCTGTTGCTGGCAGGCGCGATTTGTTCCCCCTTGGGAGTCAGTAAGATCATAATCATCTTTAGTTCGAGGTTACTCATTCGTTGAGGTGACTGAAAGCAAATTCGTACCGTTGGTGATTGGCCGATCGTGTCCAATTGATAGTCTTCAAGACGACGATGTCTGTAACGTTTTTTCTGGTGCTTAGACTTTGTGGATCTGGCCATGCGGTCGTCAACTCTTCTCAGTCTTCTGTGGACACGTTATCATTCAGGACATTGTCCGATTCTTTACTCTACGCAGACGGGAGGTCTTCACATCAATAGCATTTGTGCCCTTTTTAGAACGAGTTCTATTATTTGTATGGATGTAGTTAGCAATCTTCGCATCGTTCCGCACGCCAAATATGTCTCTAAAACCTATTTGTAAAGAGAAATTTTTTAACGCTACCGTTCCACTCAAAAAGATTCTTCAGAATAAGTTGTTTTTGAGCTTTACGTAGACTTGGGTAATGACAAGTAACGTATTTTCGAAGTCCATTTTTGATAGGGTATTGAGAAGATTTGAGGCTCATTCTTGGGCTTTTCACGATGTCGCAAGAATTCAAATCAGACTGAAACGGTTTGACGAGATTCAGTTTTTCGGCGACGAGGACTTTGTTTCAGTGCTGAATTATAAGACTCTTCAAGGAGCGGAATATCTATTAACAAATAATTGTTTTAAAACTATTTCATTTACAGGCATTGACAGATGAAGAAGCGCGAAGGAATTGGGAAAAATACGGCAATCCGGATGGACCAGGAGCAATGAGTTTTGGAATTGCTCTACCATCATGGATTGTGGAAAAAGAAAATAGTATTTGGGTTCTTGGATTATACGCCTTAGTGTTTATGGTAGCATTACCTGTAGTGGTAAGTACATTTTCGAAAGTTTATTTTTCTTTAAATGTCTTCTGTCATTTTTAGGTTGGTACCTGGTGGTATAGGAGTATTCGGTTTTCAGGAGATCAGGTACTATTAGATACTAGTCAAATGTATTATTACTTCTTTCACAAAACTCCAAATATGCCCTTAAAACGTGTCATTATGATCTTGTCGGCAAGTTTGGAGTTTGATCGGAAACATAATTCGGAAATTATTGAGAGGCAATCGGACAATGAAGAAGTGCCACAAGTAATTAATAACTTTACTAAGTATACACTTAATTTCGTCACGATATCGTTTTAGCTCATTAAAAAACTGCCAAATTTAAGTGAAAAGAATAAAGAACGTCCATTGTGTTTTGGATACAGTATTAAGGCAAGAGCAATTTTACATGCGCATTTATCCAGAATCCCGTTAAATCCAAGCACGTTAGAACAAGATCGCCGTTATGTAATAGGAAAATGTCCTTATCTTATTCAAGAACAAGTGAATTGCCTTAATCAACTTGTTTTTCTTGCATATGCAAGGAGAAGTATGTTGCTCGATTTTGAGTTAAGCGTGTTATTACTGTTATAATTTTAGTTCAAAGGTTACCAAGCATTGAAACCATTGAAAATTGTATGAAATTATCGCCCATGTTAGTACAAGGTCTTTGGGACTTTAAATCCCCACTTCTTCAATTACCTTACATCAATGACGAAAACCTTAAATACTTCGTTAATAAAAAAGTAAGATTTTTTTTTATTCATTTAATTTCACTTTTAATAAGTGAATAGCATAATGTAGATAGCAATTGTTATTTTTTTAGAGGCCAATTAAGTCTATACAAGAATTTGCACAGTTGAAAGCAGAGGACCGTAGAAATATATTGAGAAATCTGACTAACGAAGAGTTTGATGATGTAATGAAGGTTTTAGGTACGATGCCGTATATAGATTTCCAAGTTAAATGTGAAGGTATATTTGCAAATTGTGAGAGTTTACGATTGTTTACTTTTTTTTGTTAACAGTTATTGACGATGAAAACCCTACTGAAGTAACAGCTGGTGCGATTGTTACTGTGACTGTTACTTTAATTAGGCACAATATGAGTATGTTATTTGGTGATGCTACTGTGCCAGAAGTTCACTCAGTTACTGAAAATGGAATTGAGGCAGACAGTAAAGAAGGGGCAGGTGGCGACGCTGATAATGAAAATGAAGCAGCCGTGAAAAGGCCTGCATGGTTAAAACAAAAGAAAGGTTTGTTCTCTCTTAGGTTATCATCTCAGTCTTAAACAAGTGTTTAGGTGGTTCAAAGAAAACTACCAAAAAAACTAGTAAACAAAAGGTTGTTAATAATATTATTAAGCCAAAATCCGAAGGATCTCCAGCTGTAGAAAAAACTAAATCCAAAGAAGAAAAAATAAAAGTTAAAGAAGATTTTAGTGATGAATCAGAGGCCAGTGACGTAGATACTAATGAAAATATGGATAGATCGTCAGAAGACGATGTTAAATCTAGTAGTGTGGAAGATGATGACCAGGTACTGTATTTTGTAATCGATTGTATGATATATTAATTACGAGCTTTTAGGAATGGGAAAAATTTCAATTGCATAAAAGAGAAAAGGTGTTAGAAGGACGTTCCAAGGTATCGCATGGTGTACATTGTCCTTTGTTCCCAAACGATAAACAAGAACATTGGTGGACTTATATCTGTGATCGAAAATCCCACACGTTGCTTACTGCTCCTTATCACATAACAGATTTAATAGACAAGGAAGAATGCCAACTGAAAGTATGTTCTTACCAACACTCTCAATATGTTTTATATTAACAACTATGTTTAGTTTACAGCACCTATATGGACAGGGGTTTATACAGTTACCGTGTGTTTGCGTTCCGATTCATACATTGGTTTTCATCAACAGAAAGATATTAAATTAGATATAAAAGAAGCACCTGCTGAGATTACAGAACATCCGCAATGGGAATTTGAGGATTCCGAAGAAGAAGGACCTGCTGAAGATGAAGCGCATGAATCTGAATATACTACTGATGAAGATTTACCTGACGAAGATGACTGAAATGCAGAATTTTTTATTTATAAATTACTAAAATGACGTTTACTATTTTATTATTTATAAATAAATTATTTTGTGTAGTTTGTATATTCCCATTAAAAAATTAATTAAAGATAATTTTTAAATTGAATGATTTTCATTTACTAAATTTATTATAAAGACGGTCACATCAAATGATACTTCGTCGCGAAAATATAAATAAACCTCTATCTTGGCCATCAAACTTTGAGCTTTGCTTTCAGTAAACAATTGATTTTTTAAGTTGCATTGAAACTTTTTTTTTAAACAATTACGCAAATGATTGACCACCCGACTACTGTGCCGTTTTTGGACCAACGTATCTAACAGTACCTGGCGCTGCAATTTTTTTAGAGTTTTTGAATTATTAATTTGGGCGAATTGTTTAATAGTTAAGGTATACTGATTCTAAAAATTTGTTTACATACTTATTAAGTTCAAAAAACAGAAAAAATTATATAAATTTATAATTAATATTGTCGCTTGTGCTTAAATCAACAACAATCTCTTCATTTCATGCCTGGATCCCATCCCTTAAGAATAATATAATGCGTAAATAGATACGTGTTATCGTAACTATCGGTGTCGTGACCAACTGCTTTTTCGTGGTTTTAAGGTGTAAATACAAGTAATTTAATATTGCTCCCGTAATAAAAACGTTGTATGATAAGTACGTGTCGCATGGTGTTTGTTTTGTATTTAGTACTAAATAATCTAGCATTATTAAACTTTTTATTCGTGTTTTAAATTATACAGGTGACGCGTTTGCAAGCAGTTAAAATGGATTCAAAGTTATTTGAATTTCTTAAATCAATAAAAAAATGGCCAAGAATCCATGAATGAAAATATGGAAGAAAATTCTAGAAAAATGCAAGAAAAATTTTGTGAAAGTTCTTAGAAAATTGAAGAAAAATTATTTGAAAATACTAAAAAAATAGAAGAAAAACTGATGGAAAATTCTATAACTTTAAAAGAAGAAATACGAACGAACATAGAAAACCAAATTAAAATTGTTCAAGAGGAAACTCTAGCGGATATGTTAAATTTAAAAGAAAAAATAGCGAAGTCTAGAAAACAAAAAGGAGCGATAGGCGACAAATTATAAGAAATAATAAAACTGCTTGAAAAAAAATGAACCAAATGAATTACCATGATGAAAGAAGTGTTACGAGCGAAAATTTAATGGACTATCGAGAAAAAGCCACGCACAAGTTTAAGATTCTACCTTTAAATTTTAATAGTAAAATAGCATGGTCAACCTACCACAAACGCGCGTTTGAAAAAGAACTACTCGTTGGCAGAACGGGCTGAAGGTGGTTCCAACAGAAGAACTAACGTGGTGAAATATACAGTGTGTAAAAGCCAAATGGAATAAATTCATTATTTCTCTTACTGTACATATTTTTGAAAAAACCCGAAACACGTCAAACTTAAATCATAAAATGACATTCTATCACGTGCAATTTTCATCCCTACCATCAACCCCCTCCGAATGACAGGTGCAACCCCTAATTTTTTCAATGGGAAGTATAGGCTTGTGATACATCGTTTGAAAGGTCTCTTCTTTCCCTGTACAAAAGTGTTATCTGGTTTCATTTTATTGCAGGAATTAAAAAAAAATATGATTATACCGAAATTTGCTATAATACAACAATAAACGAGAATGTAATTGAACAAAGAAAATAAAAATAAAAGTCAATGAAGTAGATGTTCAAAATGCTCCCCGCGAACTTCTTGGCAGCATCCTAATCTTAAATAAAAATGTCTTCTCACCTTGCTTAGCATATCAGGCGTGACCGACGAAATCGCGAGCGTTATTCGTTGTCTTAAGTCATCTAGATCGAGCGGTTTAGTTTGGTAGACAACATTCTTCACATATCCCCATAAAAAGAAATCTAATGAGGTAAGATCAGAGATCGTGCTGGCCATTCTATAGATCCTCGCCTCCCTATCCACCTATTCGGAAATGTGGCATCGAGGTACTGCCGGACATTGCGTTGGTAATGTGCTGGTGCTCCATCCTGCTGAAACCATATCGTATTTGCTGGAAGTCTACGGTTTGTTGGATTCGGATATAAATTTGCCAAATTTGGGACGACATCATTTTGAAGTAATGCTAAATAATTATCGCCATTCAAATTTCCGTCAAAGAAAAAGGACCAACGACATGGTTCCCAACAATCCCTGCCCAAACATTCACCTTTTGAGGGTATTGCGTGCGTTCTTCTCTCGTCCAGTGAGGATTTTCCGTTGACCAGTAGCGACAATTTTGACGGTTAGCATGACCGTGAAGTGAAAAACTACACTCATCCGAAAACATAACATTTTCTAATAGGATAGTATTGTTATCCAACATGTCCATCATTTGCTCACAAAAATGTATTCTTCTATCAAAATCGTCTTCCGTGAGCTCCTGAGTAGGAACCAGTTTGTAGGGATGCATTTTGTTTTCTTTCAATATGATATGTATTGATGTATGACTAACATTTAATGTTGCGGATGCTTGTCTAGTCGAAGTATGTGGGTTTTCCTCAAAGAGAAGCATCACATCTAGTTTGTTATCTTCATCTAGTGCATTGGCAGCTGCTTTTTTCATCTGCCTTACATGTCCAAACTCGCGAAACTGCTTTTCTATTTTGCTGATTGTCCCTTGGGATATAGGCGGCAAATCCGGAAATTTCACATGAAATAGACGAACTACTTCCTGTTGCGTTCGGGTATTATCACCATAACCAATCATTTGTAAAATTGTTATTTTATGCATTTCTGTTAATCTAACCATTTTTCTGAATTTAGTTAACGAACCTCAAACAAAAATAATACCTAATACAGATTAATGACAACTTGCTAAACAAACAATTTTAAACAAACTGATGTTGCCGTGAAATTGTTCACTGTATTCTTAATTGATAATTCCCTAAAACATGCTGATACATTTTCTGCTTATACTTCCTTATCATCAAGACCTAAACGGAAGATAAGACAACGAATAACGCTCGCGATTTCGTCGGTCACGCCTGATATGCTAAGCAAGGTGAGAAGACATTTTTATTTAAGATTAGGATGCTGCCAAGAAGTTCGCGGGGAGGATTTTGAACATCTACTTCATTGACTTTTATTTTTATTTTCTTCGTTTAATTACATTCTCGTTTATTGTTGTATTATAGCAAATTTCGGTATAATCATAATTTTTTTTTAATTCCTGCAATAAAATGAAACCAGATAACACTTTTGTACAGGGAAAGAAGAGACCTTTCAAACGATGTATCACAAGCCTATACTTCCCATTGAAAAAATTAGGGGTTGCACCTGTCATTCGGAGGGGGTTGATGGTAGGGATGAAAATTTCACGTGATAGAATGTCATTTTATGATTTAAGTTTGACGTGTTTCGGGTTTTTTCAAAAATATGTACAGTAAGAGAAATAATGAATTTATTCCATTTGGCTTTTACACACTGTATAATTAATATTGGAAACGATCGGCCGGTATAACAACGTCGACGCCAACTTCTTTTGGAGAAAAAAGAAGAAACCGAGCAACTAATTACGGATATCGAGAGAGAATGTGTGATTGAACCTTCAAATAGCCCATGGGCGACGGTCGTCCCCATTGGTACTCGTAAAAAAAAAGATGGATCAACGAAGCTTTGCGTAGACTGTAGACAGTTTAACGACTTGACCAAAAAAGGACCGCTACCCTTTACCGACAATTGGCGATACGTTAAACACCCTGTCAAGATCCCCCGTGGTTTTCCACATTGGATTTCAAGGGTGGTTACGGGTAGTTAGAATTGGAACCCAAGGATCGTAAAAAAGCAGCTTTTTCCGAATTGAACTGATTTGTGGCAGTTCACTGTTCAGAGTTCGAGCGTTTGATGGAGATCATCTTGCGCGGACTGTCTTGGAAAACGTGCTTGATTTACCTAGACGACGTGATCGTTGTTGAAAGATTGTTTGAAGAACACTTAAACAACTTGAAAGAATAAGTGTTCCAACGACTACGTGGGACAAATCTAAAGAAGTGCCACGTATTTAAGAAGGAAGTGCAATACATTGGCTACGTGGTATCTAGAGATGGAGTAAAGGCTGACCCATACAAAACCCGAGCAGCGCAAGCATGACGAAAACCAATCGACAATCATCAGGTCCAAAGTTTCCTTGGCTTGTGCACCTATTATAGACAATTGTACCCTGATTTTTCATTAAAAATAAAAACAGCAGAATTTAAATGGAATGAAAACTGCAAAAACGCTTTCCATCAACAAAAACAGGTACTAGTCACTTTTCGCCGATTTTAAATTATCCAAGAGAAGATGAAAAGTTTGTTTTGGATACCGATGCAAGTAATCTGGTCATAAGTGCAATCCTTTCACAAGTGCAAAATGAACAAGAAAAAGTCATATTCTACTAAAGTTTTGTCCAGGCCAGAAAGGAATTGTTGAGTGACTACGAGAGAGCTGTTAGCAGTCGTCAAGTTTATAGAGCACTTCTACAAATATTTGTATGGACGAAAATTTTTACTAGCGATGGACCACGCCGCTTTAAAATGGCTATTGCAGTTCCGTAATCCTGAAGAAGAAGTAGCAAAATGGATCGAGAAACTGAAGAGTATGACTATGACACAGAACACCGTGCCGGAAGCAATTATCGGAACGCTGATGCCTTGTTCAGAAGACCACGCCAGACAAACTGCAGTTATTGTTCGCGACTTGAAGAAAAGATCGAATGCCTCTGGAGAACTGTTATGGTTGATGACGAGTAGAAACCTGAGCAGTTGCGTCGCGATCAAAAAAACGATCCCGAAATAAGACTACTCCTGAACCGGACAAAAAACGTCCGAGAACCAACCTGGGAAGAAGTGAGTTACTTAGGACAGAAACATCAAAGCGTACTGAGCGCAGGGAAACTCGGTAAACAGAATGCGGTTGGTAGTGCCAAAGAACCGGTTGACAAAAATGTTGAAGCATCTGCACGATGATACATCAGGAAGACACTTTGGTGTAAAGAAGATATTAGGGAAAGTATGAGAAATATTCTAGTGGGTGAACTGCAAAAAGGACGTCATGGAATGGTGCGTAAGCGCACGGTCTGCGCATCAGGAAATGGTCCAGCAAACAAGAACAAAGCACCGATAAAGCAGTATAACGTGAGAAGCTCGTTAGAGAGAGTAGCAATTATTACACGAAATGAACGGAGGTTTATGCCATACCCAATCAAGAAGCAGCTATAGTCGCAGACGTATTATTAAAAGAGTTTTTCTGCCGGTTTGCTGTTCGGTTGGAATTTCATTCCGACCAAGGCCGCAGCTTTGAGTCTGTGCTGTTTTAACAAGTTTGCCGACTGTTGAGAATTAAGAAAACTAGAACGACGCTTCTCTATCCTCAATCTGACGGGATCATTGAACGGATAAACCGAACAATAGAAAAGTACGTATTCAAAGTAGTGTCCGAACACCAGAAACACTGAGATCAGTACTTGCACCTTTTCCTAATGGCATACCGAACTTTTGTTCACAAAGCACAGGCCAAACACCATCCTGTGTCATGTTCCGTCGCGAAATACGACTGCCATGGGACCTTCAATTTGGACGAAAACCGGAAGAAGTTGGAGAAGACGCTAGCGAGCTGACAAAAAAATTAAAATAAAAAAACATAATACTCAATGATAAACATAAATATCAATGCGATGGTTGAGGCTGGTGGAGTTTTAACAATGTGTTAATGTCGGGTTAATTTAGTTAATATCAGTCGCAAATTACCACGCTCAGTGATCTACAGTCTATTTCTTTTTTTAGACAGCACTGAACCGACGCTCAGCCAAATATGATGAAGAAAACGCAATTAAAGATTTCTGTACTATTTCCCACAATCCAGGGTAAAGAGCTGATATTGAATTTTGGAGACAGAATTGTTGGTATCCATTTCTGAATTTTACATTTAATTCTTCATTAATTGTGAGTTCTAGAAGTTCTTCTTTTAAATTTGATGATTCTGCTGTATCTGCATTTGCAAAAGGTTCTAAAACCCAGCTTGGTATATTCATATTTAAAATATTCTTAAATCGCAGTGAAAAATCAGCATGAAGAGCGTTCAGGTGTTGGCAGGAAGTTAGTAAAACTTCCTGTTTTACCGATAATGCTATTAAATTTTCGCACAAAAGCAGCTATGACGTTTTTTATTTTTATTAAATTCAGCTCATCACCTTGCAATTGTAAATTAACGTCATGAAATATTTTAATAAGGTCTGTCAAATAAGCGATGTCATTTTTGGACGCAATCAAGTTTCCACGCAGTTCATCGTTTCTGTTTTCAAGGAAGGAAGGAATTAAATAGATTGAAAAAGCGATTCAGACAAACAGCTTTCGAGAGCCATCGTACTTCTGTGTGCAACAGCAAGCGATTAGTCTTCATCGAATACAATTAGTACTTCTTGTTTTAAATGCGTTATCAAATCCTTATGACGCCCCGCCATTGCTGGAGCACCATCCGTAGCAACTAATAAAATATTTCGAATAGGAATTTAATTATCCTGGAAAAAAACGTGCATGATATTGAATATAGATTCTCTCTTTGTATTGTATTGTTTCTATATTTTTTGCAAATAATAACTCTTGACAATATTTTTCTTCTTTTATGAATCGGACGTAAGCCAAGAGTAGTGCTTCGTTATTTGGTAAAGTTGATTCATCGAGTTGAATGGAAAATTTAGAACGATTCAAGGATAGTTCAACGTCTTTAGGCATTTCTTCTATTCTTTGCACTGTATTATTACTCAAAGGATTTTTTTTAATATCTGATGGTGTAGTCTTATGATGAACAGTTTCGATTACCTTTCTGACTGCCGGCATAATTAATTCCTCACCAATTGTGTGTGGTTTTCCCGCTTTTGCGATTAATAAATAGAACACGCTGCAAAAAGGGTTGATATAGTTGCCTGTTTTAAAAGTTTCTTTTCAAGTCCTTGAAAGTAGGATAAATCTTTGTCCTTTTTTCAGCATGTATTTTGTTCAAATTTATTCTTTCTAGAAGGCTTCATGGCTCCATTTGAAAAAGCTTTTTGGCAAATTAAACACATAGGTAATAATTGGTTTGTTGGAAATTGCGTATATTTCAAATACTCAATATTGTACTGCCGACATTTCTTCTTAGTTTTAAACATTTTGGAATTCACAATTTGTTACGATTTCAATACATTATCTTTTCAACCGATTTATAAAAAAGTTATAAAAGTAATGGCTATCTAATGACTTTTTTGCTTTATCAGTCACGCACGAGTATGGATGACTGACGAAGCACACAAAACCAAAAATAAGACAATAGAAGAGCTATTCCTGCCTTTTAAAGATTTGATTGACACGCAACAACTTGTATGTCTTTGTTTGGGCCCTGGTGCACTTGCTCTGCAAACAGGTTGTTACAAGTTTCCGTGTTTTTGTCGAAACATGCATGACTGCGTAAATCACGTCTTTGTTTATACTTAATGCTAACTTAAATGCTTGTTCATAAAAATAGAGGTATTTTCAAAGTATTTTATTATATTAAATTTTTAATTAGGCGAACGGCCCCTTGACTGTCATAACGCCCCACATTTGATTTTGGACCCGTTGCCGCCCCCACGAAAAGCTCTAGTGTCCCTGTTGGGAACCTATTGCGCCAGACGATGTACATGAAGCAGTCCGCAAAAACACACAAAATGCCAGCGAGTGCAGAGGCAATGAGAATGCCTTTATGAAGTCGTGTAGCGTATTAATGAAGTCGTGTATCGCATCCAAAAACCATACAAAGGCAAGCCAAAAGTGGTCCTCATCGATCGTCGAGCCCTGTTTTCTGGCGATACGTTAAGCAAGTTCAGGTCCAAACCAGAGTAATAACTAACAGAACCAGAAATGAAGTCAAAAGAATAGACTTCGATAAGTTTATGAGCATATACGGAGGTCTCTATCCGGTACTCACATGCGAAAATCTGTAGCGAGGTCGTCTTCCGAAGAACAGACGTTCAAGTGTTGGTCTGTAGTTCCCATCTAAGTAGAATATCGGGCCAGGAAAAGTCCATTAACTGCTACTTTTATGAAGTTGCCGAGGTGCCGCTAGCGCCACGATGCTTTTTACCGGTGCCGCATCCCGTTTCTTGTGCTGGGATTGTCTTAAGAAGGGAGCAGTGAACCGTTCTCGAAGTTATTGTCAACTTCGAGACAATAACCGAAGGATGTAGAAAATTCTGGACACAGATAACAAAAATATATAAGTATTCAAAAGGAGCTGAGGTCCGTTTTTCGAAGTAGGAATTTAAGAAGACTTTATATTTATATTTTTCGAGTGATAGTAATATATAAATTAATGTAAGTGTTATTCTTAAGTATCGTTAGATTTAATTAGTTACGTGTAGTTCTAATCGTAAATATTTGTTTATAAATGAATTAGATTTAAAAATTCGTTGTTTGTATGTATGGTATACATTATGATTCTTATTTTAACGGGTAGTTTTCTTATTTTTCTATAATTTCTAATCATTACTTCGTATAATATTGTTTATTATATAATTCTATAATATAATGATAATATTCTATTTATTCTTTACGTGCCGCGTGCCGTTACTATTATCATGACATGCAATTTAAAAACAATAATAAAAACGGTTCTATAACAGTTATATATTCTGTACATTTCTACAATTTTTATAAAATATCTAATATAAAAATTAGTATAAAACGTTTAAACAAATTACATATGTATGTATATATAGAATTTACAAATAATACTATAAAGAATTATGTATAAAAGATATCAATTATGAGGTTGTTTTGTTTAATACGTGTTTATATATGTAAGCTTTATCGTAATCATTCAGATATTTAAAACTCTCAACATCACTTGATGTGATAACTTCATGGGTGTTGGTCAAAATCTTTTTTAAAATGTTTGTTTTTTCTTTTTGTATAAGAACCTTTATAGGGTAGTCGTCGGAATGACTCTCGATAAATGGGTCAGCGCCATTGTCTAATAAAGTGTTAACTGCATTCCAATTAGACTTTTTAATACTATCTAAAAGTGGAGTAACTCCATAGATGTCTTGTACGTCCAAATCAGCATTATATTGTTTAAATAACTTTACCAAATGAATTTGATTTGTTTTTATACAATGAAACAAAGCCGACAACCCAGTTTGATCCACCTCATTTACTGAAACTCGCTTTTCTAACAAAGATTTTACTATGTTTTTATTACCGTTTCGCGCTGCTAACATTAAAGCAGTAGTTCCAAATTTATTACACCCTCTAACGTCAACCTGATTTGAATCCAATAAAACGTTAACTATTTCTTCATTTCCATTTTTAGCGGCATGCATTAATGGCGAATTGTTAAAATTGTCAGGAATAGTTACGTCGGCTCCTTCTTTAATTAACAATAACGCAGTTTCAGTTTTATTTCCAATTATAGAACGCAACAAAGGCGTTAACCCGTGATAATCTTGATAATTAATATCAGCCCCAAATTTGAGCAATTCCAAAATTATCTTTTCGCTAATTGTCAAATGCAAACCGGTTTGCTTAGAAGAATTAGTGACCGACACTAAATATTTTTTGACTTCGTCGTCGTAACTGTATAGCATTTTAATTAAATTTTTTGATTTATTGCGTAAGCAAGCTGTGAGAAAATCATTGATTTGCGTAAATGGTTCTTGTATGTTTATTAACACGCTATAGACGTTTTCGTAATTATTCGAAACTTTTGCAATTCCCGAGAATTGATCAAGCGTGGTAAAATAAGTAAAAAAAGTAGACAATAAAATAGCTTTTATGTGTTGAATTGGTAATTGATCGATTCTTTTTAGAAAAACAGATAAAATGTTATTTTCATCTAACTCGTCAAAACTACTTACATTTTCTAACAACAAGAATAATGGCGTTTTCAATTCAAAGTTTCTTTTACACAGTAACGCAATTGAAATATTTTCATCCTCGATAAGTTCGATTAAGAAGTTTTGAAAAAGGAAATTTAAATTTTCCGCTAAGCACACGTGGTAAAACGAGTCTTGTTCGTTAAAAACTAAATTTTCATTTTTGGTGTATAATTTTTTTAGACGTTCTCGGCATATACTTACAGTGTTAAGAGACACGGTAGAAGTTCTCAAATAACAATTAAGAAAAATTCTGATGTCTTTATGTTGCTCTTTCAGAAGAAAATTTTGCAGTAGATAAGTATCAATTTCCCAATCAGAACAAACTAAGTTTCCTTCTAACCATAAGTTAAGAAAGTGACTGATAAAATAATCACGCACCGAATCGTGTAAAAATGAAAAATTTAGAATATTCGTGCTAGACTGCAATAGGCCAACTTTGTTTAATTCGTCAATATCTTTTTCTATACGAAACTCCATGTCAAAGCGGAATAATTCTATCATCGCTAACTTATACATTTTTTTATATATACCATCTACGGCAATATCTTTCAAAAATTCGTTGTTAGGAAAATCGCATCTTGTAAGGTAAGTATTACAGTGAGTTTCGATTAATTTTTGATACGGGACTAAAAAATCCGCAAATGAGCCCTCGTGAGTAATCGATGAATTAGGTGCGAATATTTCAGCCATTATTCTAATGTGTAATGGAATGCCTAAAAAATAAAAATCAAATCATTAGTAAGTAGTTTTTAAAAACTTACCTAAAAATGTTGGGACACTCTCTCCAAAAAATTTTGAAGCAGCTTTCATAATAGATTTCGCCAAGCCTTGTAATTTTTGAAAGTCTACTTTGTCTTCTAATACCTGCATTTGTGAAAACCAAAATTTCGTTAAATAATTAACGACGTTTGTTTCAATTTCCGTGGGCAAAAAATATGAAGCAAGAACTGATATTCCATTTTCTAATTCTTTGCAAGCGTATGTGCGTGTTGTTATTAATATGTTGACGTTTGGAGAGTATTTTAGAAGATTGATGATGTCCATAAAAATCTTTTTAGAATCGTTACTTAACATTTCGTTAAAACCATCAAAGATGATGTAAATAGGAATATTTGTGGGATAACGTAGACAAAATGACAATAAAAATTGGGCATATTCGTTGGTGATACCATACGTATGCAAAATAAATCTTGCAACGTTGTTGTAATTCAGAATAAAATTTTCAAAATTTGCGTGAGCAAGTTGTATGATAAAAACCCAATGAGTCCTTTGAAGATATAAGTACAACGGCTTAATAATACTGCTTTTTCCAACTCCTGCGTCGCCGCTTAAGATAACAATGCTTTGGTTAGCCAATTCCTCTTCGCTTAAAGGTTTTTGCAGATTTTCGTCCATGATTAGGTGTTGTTTTAAAAACTGCACGTTTCCTTTTGAACCTAACAAACGGATGTTTTTATCGTCGTCTAGTTTTAAGATATGTGCCCACGCCTTACTCGTTTGGAGTTTAAGTTTAGCTTGCTCTTCGGTAAGATAAATATACTTGTCCGAATTCAATTTTGCAGAAATTTTGTCAAAAACGTCTTTATTCCCGCAAATGTAAAATAACTGATTTGCGTCGGTATCTTTAAAGATCGACGATTTTAACAGTCGCGTATGAGCAATGCCTCTTTTTATATACAAATCACTTCGGAATATTTTGCTTAAGAATATTTTATTCTCTTTCTTTGTAAATAAATAAACTATTTTGTTTGATTGCTTACTTAAATTTTCCAAACATTCCTTTTCAAAATCAACGTTTTCTTTAAATATAGTTGATAACGCAGTATTAGTGACATCCGTTGGCATAATTTCTTTCTTTTCGTTTTCAATCAACATTAAAGAATTCTTTATAGATTTTAAATTATTTCGGTTTACATCTACTTCTTTATACAGTTCGATAGTAATACCGTTCAGTATATTTTTGTATGTAGTATCAACTGTTAAACATTCGGTGTCTGGTACAGTTAACAGACGCAAAAGAAGATCAGAAGGTAAGGCACTATTTAAGTGGTTATAAGTATCTTCGTTAAATTTAAATAATAACTCGATGCTCATTTCTTTATTATTTAAGAAAATACTTTTTTGTTTTATTAACCGTTTTTGAGAATTTTCTTCTAAATCCTGAAAGATGATGTTATTACTAAACCCACTAACTTCTACCACAGATGTATCTAAAACAATTTACAAAATAATATTTAACAATAAAATATGATTTACTTACTTTCTTTAAATGGAAAATTACTATCTGACAAAATTACAATTTTGAAATTAACTTTAGATAAGAAACTGTTTATGGATTCCACGTCCTTTTCATTCAAATCGCCACATTCTACAATTAGTAGACTAATGTCCAAATTATCAAAAATTGAAGCGTGACTTTGTAACACAGCGCACAAAATATTCCAACTGACAAAATTGTATTTCCCAGATTTAAAGTAATTTAAATTGGGTTCTGTCGTATTATAAAACGTACAAATGTTTTTTAAGACGCTAGTTTCCAAACGATACCCGTCTGGTAAATCAGATTCTACCGAAATGTTTAATATTTGTTGATCAGACATCACAAAATTTTTTAATCCGTATTTATCTTTTATATAGAAACCTGTACAGTATTGAACTAAACTGTCTTTGAATTGATCAGTTCTCATCGTAAAAAGAACATTGGCACTCAAAACATTTGACACAAACATCTTTGTGCGTTTATAATTTTTAATAAGCGCTATTGTTTTGATAATGTTATCTCCCTTAATTAAATCATACTCGTAATCAACTTCAAAGTACGGTAGAGGATGCTTCACGTTCTTGATAGAATCAGGTTGAAAATCGCGTATGTAAATCCAATCTCGAATAAAATCTTCTTCGACATCATCAAAAACATTCAAACTGTGTTGGTTAGCATTTGCCGTAATCGTTTTAAAATTAATTTTTGTTACAGGCTTTAAAATGGCTTTGAATGCAGCTAGGAAACCAGATTTTGAATCTAAAACCAGTTCTTTATGGATTTCACCCGTTTCAGGATTAAACTCCTGTAATATATCTTTTATCGAGTGGGTAGTGGATCGAATTTTATACACAGTCCCTACATGTATATTTATGCAATTTATGTAATTAATTTCGCTTAGATAAACGGTCATATCGAGTGAATAATAATTTCCAAATTTTCGTTTAACAAACGACGGAACAAAATGTTTCGATAACTCTTCCAAGTTTTTTTTACACCCAGGACTTTCGAATACAACTGTGTGAGCGTGTATGTTTAGTCCGTAACTAAAATCTTCTACAAATTTATTATCTTGTACAGTAAAATACTTTAAAGTAAATGTAGTCATCTGAGCTAACCAAGCCCCTAACGAATGACCAGTAATTGATAATTGATATCTCGGCCCCCCATCGCCCATTTTCTTTTTTAAAACTTTTCCCACTTCGTATACAAAAGTTGCTGCTGATTCTGCCTGATTTGTTTTATTCCAGTTAAAAGAAAGCTTAAAGTCGGAAAGTAAAGCACCGAAATTGGACAATTCAGTTCCCCTGTGAGCAATAACGACATGACAAAGTTTCGGATTCCAAAATGATACACCGAAATAACCGTTAAAAAACTTTTTGTTTCTTGCAGTTGTTAATAATTCCCAATCAGTAGAAAGATTTTCAAAAGTTTCCAAATACGCCCATTTCGCGAATTGAGCTAGTAAATAATCATTTGGAAATGGTATACAAGATGCAGCTTCGGCGTCATATTGGGAACTGTTTAATTCGTTTTCAAAATCATTGTTACTATATACTAATTTTTCATCTTTTTTGTAACAATAATTTGGTTCCATTTCCTTCGTTTCTAAAAAAATTGTTAAAATAATTTGGTTATAAAAACAAAAATTGTAATTGAATTTCCCGCAAATTACAGTTTTCATTATAAATACAATCCTTAACGCAACGGAGCGCTGTAATTCAAAGTACGGAAAATTTAAGTAGTATTTTTACGCACTGATTGGTTAAGTAATTTGGCCAAACTTAAATTAGTAGCAAAGCAATACTCACAACATAAATAATAAACGCACTTCTACGTAAATACAAACGCACATATGTGTTGTTTATAGTTTTTTGTTAATAATTAAATATATAAATACTAACGATTTTAGTGCGTGACTAAGTATAAACAAAGAGGTGACTAATATGGTAAATCCTTAAAAATCATTTTGATGAAGGTTATATATACACACACGAGATAACGTTTAAATAACAGCAACCCACCATACACTTCAGCGTTTAATGTAATAGCAAAATAAGGAATTTCAGAATATAAAATCTTTATAATTTATGTGTGTATACCAGTTGCCATTGGTTTAGTTTATCAACTACACGTGTATGAAATTTGAGTTTCTTATCAGAATCGTTTCAATTTCAGCACTTACATTCAACAGATAAACAATTTTATTTTGCATGGAGCTATTTACTACTTTTAATTTTCTTTATGATTTGATTATAAATTTTCTTTAGTTTAAATTAGTGACGGTAACTGGTCAATTGACCATTGACAAGGACCCATCAATTTGGTCAATTGACAATGAAGTCCAGTATTGAGATATGGTTAATTAATCGGTCAACATAAACAGTATCATCATTTGTTTTATCACGTATCTAGTAAAATTCTAGTCTTAATTTTACGCAAAAATGAATTTATTTGAATTCAAAGAAGAGTTGAGGGATCAAAATAAACTTATAAGAATTAACAACAATTATGTGTATAACAATAATAAAATTGTATTTCTGACATTTTGATCATCAATTTATTTTATTCTTTTGTTATATAAAATCCTTTTGTTTGCTATTAGATTTTTTATTGTCTTTGTCTAATCAAGGCGCGAGCCCCCAGACGTTCTTTAAAACTAAAAACGGTACTAATTATAGGTCCGTGAAGTTAGCAAAACATTTTGAGCACTAATTCTGAAAATGTTTAAGGAACTAGTAACTAGTGCTTAATTATTGCTTATTAGTGCTTCATATTAGATCATCAGCAAACATTTCATTTGAAAGTTATAGAGAGTAAAAGTCAGGCCCACTTTTAACGCCCTTGTGCAAATTTAAAATAACGCCCCAAATTTGTATTACGTTCATATGTGAGTACAGATACGGGTTAAGTTAGGTATTAATATCCACAATTGAAAAATAATTTTAAAAAGTATTTTCATAAATTTATATTTTACAAGTACAAGCCATAAGCCATACAAGTATTTTTTTCATTGAGGTACATAACATAATTATAAACTTATAGAAAACAGAAATATATTCTAACAGTATTGCAACTCAAAATTCTTGTATTTTAGTTTCAAATGTAATATATCATACAAAAGCACAAGAACCAGAAAAATATTTAAAACATTAAAAATACTCGTTTATATATCACAGGACGAAACTGATCGACAAATAAAAACAAAACATTATATTATTTCAATAATACAACATGTCACCTTTTAAAGGTTAATATCCAGATATTAGGTATTGTTATTAATATTTTAGCTAAGTGAATTGAGCTTTCAGTGCTTTAATTTTTGCAAATTCTTTAATAAAATTTTCGGTGTCTAATTCTTTTAGCTGGTCCGATTCTATTGAAATGATAGCAAGATTACTTAGTCGTTTTTGCCCCATGGCCGATCTTAAATATTTTTTTAATATTTTGAGTTTTGAAAAAAATCGTTCTGCGGTAGCAACAGAAACCGGTATTGTTAATAAAATTTTTAAAAAAGTATTATGCTCGTATTAGGAAAAGAATCCACTAAGTTGTTAATTGTTATATAATTTAAAGTTTTTTCTGGAGACGTAATAACTTTTTCATCAAAATTTTGTAAATATTGCAATTATTTAACAAGTTCCACGGCAGTTATGTCTCGTTCATTGCGAGTTTTGTCGTTTAATAAATTTTCAACTTTTTGACAATTCTAATTGTTCGTTTTCAGGATAATTTTTAAATTTATTAATGTTAAATAAAAACGCGAGATTGTTAGAGTAAGAAGAAAGCAATTGGAATCTCTCATCCACTGATGTTATGATTACATCTAGAGCTTTAAAAAAACAGTGAACTTTGATCGGTTCATCGATCGTTTAGTAGAAGCTGAAAAAAATACAAACAGTTCTTGAACTAAAGAAAGAAAATTGATACTTAAAGTATTCGATTTTGCGGCATCATTGACTACTAAATTTAGGGTATGATTGCAACAAGGAACAAAGAAAGGTCGCCTACCACGCATATTTGCCCCACTGTCGTAACCGTGACCCACAAATCGTTGATATTAAGCCTTCTTTCTCTAACGCCGACAAAAGAAATTTTGTCAAGCCTTCACCCGACACATCATCTATAGGATAAAATAATAAAAATATTCTTCTATACTAATTCCCGTGCTCTTTAAATTAACAAATCTTATACAAACTGAAATTTGTTCTTGGTGACTAGAGCCAAGAGTGCAGTCTAATAATATGGAATGATACTTTGCCTTTTTAGTTAGTTCTAAAAGTTTGGATTTGATATTTTCACTGATCTAGTTGATTACTTCATTTTGTATTTTATCCCCGAGATTTTGTGATCTTTTATTTGAGATCGTTTTGTATGTTCTGACATAATCGCGTCGAGTTTGGAAATTAATTATCGATCGAGCATCAGGCAACAAATAAAATCGCGACCGATGCAGCGCTTTAATATATAAAGTAACTTTGCAAGCTTGTTCGTTAGTTGGCTCGTTGCAGGCCAAATTTCAAGCTCAAAGATGAATAAAATCAGATTTGTTTGAGTTCACACAATTCATGTCATCATGTTACGTATTACGTATTTGATCGAATAAATGCTATTATTGCGTAGTCTCATTTGGAAAATATATTATTTTTGAGAAGCAATAGGATTCCCTTGTCTCAAAAAGTAAAAATAAAAAAATAAACGAACAAAAAACAATGTAATAGCTAGCAATTCCTTACTGGTTTTTTTATCATTAGAAATTTTGTTTTGACAATGTTGTTTGTTGCTTTATCTCTTTTTTACTTTTCAGTTTTGAAGCCTCGGCGCCGTCGTGCACCATGCATGTACGGCGCGGGACTGGTTATAAAGACAAAAAATTACGTATAAATGAATAATTTTACAAATTTATTAGCAGATACCCAATTTACACAATACATTAATTTTTATTTGATTTCAAACATAATTAGGGATGTAACCAGTGGCGTATTTAAGGTCCAAGGCCTCGTCGTGCAAAAGTAGGGAGGGCCCTTATATTATTATTATATTATGGAAAAAACACAAAATGTAATGTCACAGACTGTGGTAATCTATAGATAGGCTAGCTAGTGTATTCACAGGAACAAACGAAAAGAGTTTTTACTAAACAAGGATTTTATTTTACACAAAGGGAAAGGAGTTATATACTTTTACATACTTATAGCACAAAAAAACATAATACAGATCATATTTTATGATGATACTTTGTAACTACAAATTGTGTACACCCCCACGCCTAGTTTTTCTATTTAGAAACATATCTGACAGGATCAAGTTGCAACTTTTCGCATTCCTGACTTTCAATAGCCAGCATTGCAGTGTTCGGCACTAGGTATTCCCACTGGCAACGTTAAGAATATCCTTAACAATACTTCAAATTCAGTATATGAATCTGCTAAACCACTTTCAATTAAATATTGCAACAATGATGTTACGTTTAGTTTTACTGTATCTGTATCTGTTTCTTCTGTAACAGTTGCGAAGTAAATATTTCTAAATGATAAGCATTGAATTGATAAATTTGCTGTAAAGTCTTTTGAAAATTTTCTAACTATACCATCGCAACTAGACTTAATCTCTTCGTCACTTAAGTTTCGAAATGTATGTGGTTGTAAAAACCCGAACGTTTTGGCAACTTCTCTGAAACCCACTGTTCTCCTTTCCAGTTCTGAGATCACGCAGTCCAAACAGTTGTAATATACATTTATACGATATATTGTAGCAGCATCTGTAAATGGTTCATCTTCCATCTGCTCATCATGAAACCGTTTTACTCGTCGAATCCGTGTGATTTTAAACCCAATATCATCCGGTTCCAAACCCATTAACAGCCATTGCTCTTTTGCTTCATTAGAAAATTTAACAAATGAATCTTCAGTCCGTAATTTCTTAAGATCTTCTCCTGCAGATTCGAACACAGAGACAACCTGAAACACATCTAATATCTTAGCTTGAAGAATTAGGAGACATCCGTGTAATACTGTTAGAATTTTATACCACCAAGTTAAAGTAAAGTAAAAAGTCCAGTCTAATTTCCCCAGTAAGTTTGTAGAGTCTTTAAATTCGTCACTTGTGTGATTTTGCTCTATTAAATCTTCTAAGCATACGATGATCAGTTTGAAATTTCTAAGCACTGCATCAACAGCTGCATACCGGGCCATATTCGAAACAGTCGTTTTTCTTGTTTGTTCTTCATTCTTCGATAAATCTCCATCCACAATTTCGGAATTTACATCACTTGCAAAATTATTCAATGAACTTCTAGCACACCAGTATCCTTTGCCGTTCTGAATAACAGATCCCACCGACGATTGGAACTGCTGAAAAATGTATAAATCATCTGTACATAATCATAAAAATTAACCAGTTAAATTGGCGTTTGAAGTGTGCCCTTCTCTTTGCTATTTTTTTAATTTTCAGTAGCATGAATTAAAACCAGGTTCAACTGATGAGGGGGGCTGTGAATGTAAGGCAAAAAACTATTCTCTCCGTAAAGCTGCTTCATGATGGCCTGAACTCCACCACCTGCACCACTCATAACGTTTGCTCCATCATAACCTTGCCCTCTTATGTACTTCCGATCAAATTTGCATTCTTCATAGAGAACTTTCATTAACATAGTTGAAATACCCATGCCTGTTGCATCATGGACATGGTGGAAACCTTAGAAATGTTCTCTTATTTCCATTTTACTTTTCTGTCAATGTGCACAAATCTAACGAGAACAGCCAATTGGTCTTTGTGACTAATATCGGTTGTAGCGTCGGCAATCACAGTGAAAAATTTTGCATCTTTACACAAGTTTATTATGTGAACTTTTAGAGCGTTCGAGAGTGTAGCAATTTGTTAATTTGTTCTTCAGTGATTGTCTTGCTTAGATATTTTATTCTTCTTTTACTGGTTATATGTTCATGCAACACCGGATCACGAGTTGCAATAAATCTCAGCAGTTTTAAGTATACTCCAGGATTCACATCAGTGGTGTTCGATCTATGACCCTTAAATGGAAGACCAAAAATTCCCATAACTCTTATTAACCGGAATTGGACAGTCAGAACTTCCTTCCACCGGCGTCTCTCCTCGGAAATGTGTTGTTGAAGCTGAGAGTCCACAGATTTCTCATTTAAGAAAATGTACCATGCGTTCATAGAAATCTTGTGGTTCTGACTATTAGAATGATATATAAAATCAATTTGATTTATGAGCTACGTTATTTCCGAACAGCCAACAGCAATGACAGTAAGCATAATTTTTGCGAAACGAAAAAGCAAGCCATGAACGCTCTACGCGTTCCCCTATTCTGTTGATGCATTTGTAATGAAATGACGAAAACGAACTTCCTCTAATTCGGGGGAATTTTCCGCCAGGTATATCCTCACTCAAAAGACGACAAACGGTTTTAGCAAGGAATGTTAATTTATTTTGTAAATCTATAGGTGCCAAGTCATCGAACAATGCTTTATCTGTTGGAAATCGAATGCTCTCCTGATAATGCATGTCTAAGAAAGGTAAATCAATCAACTCTTCTTTCACTTGTTCTCCAACATCAGATTCAGATGTGGAATCACGTCTTGGCTGAAATTGTTAAATAAAATTATAATAGTTCAAAACGGTATATTGCAATAATCATATAGTTCTCATGTGACGTCATAATATAAAATAAAATTCGACTTTTTCGTACATTGGTTACTATTGTTTTATCAAAGAACACGTTTTGTTACCTTTTCGTTTTGTCCCACACCTTAGAAGCTAGTCGAGGCAGCTGTGGTTTGGTCCACATCTAATTCTTCAGCTGGTTCTCGTTCTTCACTGTTTTGGTTACTCTTACTTGCTAACAGTTCATAACGTTCACTGCCCATTGTGGTGAAAGATAATTTGCGCTGTTTTTGATCGGATCCGGCTTTAGCTAATTTTTCTGCTTCTTTTCTTTTTCTTTTGCTATGCCCACTTTCAAATTGTTTTTTCATGATTTTATTGATTTCACTAATTTTAACAACTTAAGATACACCACTCCGACACCAAAAGGATATAAGGACTAGTGTTGTCAGATTTTTTTTTAGGCCATAAGGGACAAACTCTTATTTGGCAAAAAAAACGGGACTTCATTTTTTTACGCGGTACAAATGAAAAACAAAACTATTTGTTGTAGTTTATTGCTTTTTGTTATATTTTAACGAAGAATGTGTAAGTTTTAACATGTCTTTGTTTGATTTTACATGTTTAAAAAAATCAATGCAGCTATAATCATAATTAAAAATGGTCATTAATTCACTTTTTATCAAATTAGGGGTACATTTGTTTCGTACATCAGTCCACTTTAATACCATCTGTGAAAAAACCCTTTCTACGAAGCAGTTGGAGCTCGGGATACTGAAGATGAACGATATGATGTGAAAAATGTTGGGGATTTCATTCTTGGAAAACCCTTCCATGATTTTCATCCAATTCTCAATTGCACCCTTACTTTTGTCATCAAAAGACGTTGCAATGTCCAGGCTTTTTTTAATAATTTGAAATTTTTCGTATAAGGAGTCCATGTTCAACTGATCGATCCTTAAGAGTTCCGCAGCCTTTTGGAAATGGTCGTAATTTATTGGTGATTTCAAGTTTAAAAATAACATCTGGGAAAGGATGTTGTTTTCTGAGAAATCATATCGTGGTAATAAATACCCTAGGAAATTGGTGTAAAACTGTAGAAAATCGTTTTCAATAAATTCTTTTGCATTAATACTTAATCCGCCCATTATTTCTCATGCCTGACTTCCAAAAAACTTATCTTTTATTCTTTGCTCAATCTTTTCGCGAATCCCGTGCATTTGAGCATGCATTTCAACAACTGATAGAGAATCAGATTCAATCTTCTTCATTGTTGCTTCTACTGAAAACATAACATTATGAAGAAATGACAAATACGCCAAAGTTTTCTTCTCTTCTTCTTCAGATGTGATTATCTTCTCTAATAGACGAGGACATTCATTCCGAAATTCTAGAAAATGCGATTTTATTGCAGGCCATATTTTTAAGACTCTTTAGACAGCAGGACCAAGATATAAAGATCTCGTCGCAACATGTTTAATTATCTCTTCCCATTGCATTTCATTCGCTTCAAATTGTAGTTTTAAGTCCGCTCTTCGTTTCGCAGATCTACTGAAGTGACTACATATTTTCAGTATCAAACTTTCTACGTCCACTTCCAATTTATCAGTACTGTATTTTGCAGCATTGTGAAGAATATGGACGGGGCAACCAGCTTTGACAATTTTATTATTTTCAGCTAACAACAGTGTATAAATGAAATGGTTTCTGCCGAAGTTTACGTTAGTGTTGTCAGCGGCGAATGCGGAAACTTTATTTAAAGACAATCCGTTTTTCTCCAATGTGTCTATTAATCATTTCGATACTTGATTTGCACATTCATCGGTACATTCTACAAATTCCAGTAGACGATTTTCAATGCCAGTATCATAGTCAAAGAATCGTACGCATATTGGAAACATTTTTCTGTTTTTTTTGTTACCTGCATCTGTTGCAATCGAAAAGTATAGATTTTTTTCTTGAATGATATTTAAAATATTTTTAAGAGATTCTTTGGCCAATACTTCGCATACAATAGCTTCCGCTTATGTTCTTTCGCAGCTAAAACTTTGAGCAATTTTTGAATCACTGCATATATATGGTAATAATTTGTGTGTACAATCCATACTACTGTAACTAAGAGAATGCTTTACCGTGTGATAAACTGATGTCAGTTACCCAGCAGCAATCTTGTCATTCGTCTCCAAGGCAGATGTTTCAGGTTTCATAAAATATTTTGTTAAGGTACTCGATGCTCTACTGCTAACAATCGCCATGTGAGATTTAGTAGATGCATGTTGTTTTATATCTGCAACGCCACCATGCCCACAAGAGAACTCTTTATTGCATAGGCGACAGGACGCCTTGTACGAATTTTCTTTCACTTGTCTTAACCACAAATAACTATTTTCCCAGTTTACATTATACTTAGTAAGCCTTTTGGCTTTCTTGGAAGGTATTCCATCACTTTTACACAAATTATCTGTGTCACTGTCACTGAAATCACTCATTTTATATTTAGGTAGTTTTAGAGATAATTACGAACGTAACACGTGTTTACTCAATGGTTTTTTGCAAAACAATTAGCTAACACTAATTCAAGAAAGGAAGTGAGGTAGACAATAAACAAAATATAAACAGAAACGTAGAGTACAGAGGGCGGGAAACGGCCCGCACTACGTAGTCGAGTAGTCGACAGTACCTACCATTAATAACGAATTATTCAATGGCAGTGGTAAACTGATAGCCGAGCTGAGTCATACTTTCATGCGGTAGGTGGGTGTATTCGTGTATTGTATGTCTTGTCAGATGTAGCGCTATCGATTTCGCAATAATATCGAAGACGGTTAAAATACGGGACAGTGTCTGTCCCGGCAGGACATTTAAGTTTATATATAGTCGACAACACGAGCACAAATGTAATGTCCAAACACAGTTTTTAATTAATTAATAATAATAATATGGTACGGTACAAGTACTGTAGTAGCAACAAAATAAATTAAGAACCCATTACGTCCTCGGATTTCGCAACGAAGAAATTATTTTCTAAAAAAAGACGCTATTTTCAACGTAACTTTTTATCAATGTGAATGTATAATATATTCTTTATATATAACTTTGACACGTTTACGAAATCTTATCGGAGCGTCATATTACTTAGTTATTTAGTCGCGTTCGCGTTTTATACATTTTTGAGGTCTGGTGTTTTATTTTGTCGAATCAACATGCATTTTTGCGGAAGGTAAGTTATATTTATTACTTATATTATAATTCTACGGCATTCTACGGTATTTTTTGGAGAGCTGAGGGCATCGTTTTGCGAGGGCCTACTGGTGCGCCGCACGACTCGCACGCCCGTTAAATACGTCACTGATGGGCGCGTATTCTACATCATGTAGAAAATTGAGTCAAATAAAATTTTTCTACATGACACATTTGATGTAGAAAATGTCAAGTATGTAGAATATGTATTAAATGTAAAGTTTTACACAAAATGTATACTGCTGGTTATCAAGTTATATAGGTATTATAATCAAACTATTAGTGGAAAAAAAATTTCTTCTACCACACAGTTTCTCACATCCAATTATAATTACATCAAGTCTCATAAAAAGAAACGTTTTTAATGTTATGATTTCATGTTGTCAAGTACAAATTTGAACAACTGATATGTTTTAAAATCATTTTTGTTTACTCTTGAGGTTAACTATGAAATCAAAATAAGAAAAAAAGAACATTTAAAAATACTGCAGTATTAGATGGAATAAAAATTTATTCATGTGTTGTAATAAAATTCCTTTGTATTAATTACATATAAAGTGCACGCCGCTTCATAATACCACATAATACGCTTGTTTAGAGTGAAAAATTTTATCATTGTACTTGTTTTGCATGGTTAGCTTTATGTTTACAGTGTTATTTATTCTAGTACATTGATTGACCTACATAACATTGCATTACACATCTGTAAATATTGGTTATCTTCGAGAATTAACTTCGAAAGCATATGCATTCTTAGAATAACAATTTCATGTGATAACGTTATTTTGTATTTATTTTTAGTGTCAGCAAATTACTGAGAAGCAATGTGTAGTTGTTAGAACAGTAAATTAAACATCATACGTTATTTTTTATTCCTTTTTATTACCAGTGTCAACAAACTATTTAATGTTACATTCATTTATTATTTATTTGGCTCAAAGTTTTGTTTTTTTAAACGTTTTATCAATTTTTTTTTGACATTTTCTGTTTGTATGGATGGATACTATGATTTCATCTTCTAAATTAACAACCTGTTAATCAAATACACGCCGTATATATTTACTGCTTTTTAACCAATAAACTTTTGTTTTTTTTTCTGAATTTTGGATATGGTTATCATTCGGTTACTGTTATCAAAAATTGCAAGTTCTGATTCTATTAAGCGGCGTCCACTGTGTATCTTAATATTACATTTTTTGTATTCCTAATTATTTCCATTCGACAATCATGAAATGGAAAATATAATAAATAAATAAAAGTAAGGCATAAAATTGAATTTTTATTTGAGACTGCCATCGACAGATTGGTCATTACTAAAACTAAGTGTCAAATCTGCTCGATACACACTCATGAAGCTTTTGTTTTAATGGTTTTATTTTCTGTAAATGTATTTATATAAAAAGGATAACGTAATGTTTACAATTGCAATATAGTAAAATTGAATTGTAACATGAATATAAATAAGCCGCATTTTTACATCAATCACTATTTTCATCGATATCTTAATGGAAATCGTTGAACCTACTAATATTTAAAATAGAATAGGGTTCTTGAAAAGAAAATTTTTTTTACATTTTGCTGATAATTATTGAACTGTTTTGCTTTTACTTTGGTAAAGACTTAAATATAGCTACTCGGTCCACAGTAATAGATAAAACTTGTATTACTAGAACGCTAGAACCAGATTACAAAAAGAAATTTGAATCAACAAATGTCAACTTTAACAGCTGTTGGCAGGTTGGGTTTTTAAAAACGGCGCTTATTCTACATTATTTACGTCATTATCTACATTGTCTACATATTATACTTTATATACGTATTTTCCAGCTATTTTCTACGTATACATGTAGAAAATTATTTTAAACGTGTAAATGCCCATCACTGGATGTAACATTTAAACGGTTATATTGTTATAAACGTTTACAGAATCAGTAAAATTTATTCTCTATTTCAACATCAGAATTAGCGATTCTTACACTAAAATCCGTGTAAGAATAAGCCAATTCTTACACGAATTTTAGTAATGTTAGTTTTTTCAAAGTTAGTATCTCTGCATCGTAAGTTGACGTTACATGAAAAAGAAATCAAAACTATTGGAAGTTAACAATTGAAATTCAAATTTTGATGCCAAGATAAAATAAAAACGTCCTATTAATTCAAAGTTATTTACTTATAAAGGTATAAAGAGAAAATTTTGTATGAGATTTTAGGTTAACACATAAATTTCAATATGTCAAAGTGTAAGTGCTGCCAATTCAGTAAAATATAAATTTCCCAATGTTGTTTTAAAAATTAAAATTATACGAAAAATATTAAATATTGTATCGAAATAGAGAAAATCGTATAAAGCACACGTCATAGAATACGTTTCAATCACTCGACCGCTTCATAAACTCACCGCTGCGCGGCTCGTGTATGAAACGCGGTCTCGTGATTGAAGTGCGTTCATTCTGTAACTTGTGTTTTAATATACTATTCTTTTTCATTTTTCTATTCTTTTGATATTTTTCTATTTTCTTTGTTTAAATTATTTTTTTAAATATAGTCGACTGTATTAAATTGTCAAATACGTTTAATTTTTAATTGACATTAATTTATAATTTGTTAACTATTTTATTCGGTTAGTATTCTTTATTTATATTTCACTGTTTTAATTTTAGTTTTTAGTTATATACATATACTGACGATGCTAATTATAATTAGCGAAACATGTATATTTTCCTAAAATAAAATATTAAAAAATAAAAAATATTGTGGAGAAGACTTCAAGAATAATAAAATATTAATTCAAATATAACTTTGTTCGAAATTATTAACACAACTGTTGGAACATTTTAGAAATATTAGAAACGAATTTTTAGGAGAAATTGACTAATATTTCTTTTAAGACAATAAAATTTTAAACTTAAGTTTTTTGAAATCTTTATATTCTTTTGACTTGTTGTTTTCTTCAATTTGAAAATAAAAAATGTGTAGAAATTCCTTATAGGAAAGTAGTGTGGTGACCACACCAGTTTTTTTGTATAATTTTTCTCGTTATTTCTGTTTCTTAATTGCGAAGAGCAAGATAAAGTTACAATTATTTACTGAGTAATTTTAGTACACTTTGTAAGCTGTTTTAAATTAACCTTTACTTTCTTCTTAATTGAGGCTACCATTGTTGGTATATTCGTTTTAATTTTTTTGTTTTTACCTTGTTAGGTTTCTCCGGTTCTTTCGCTTTGATGGCTGTAATTTTTTTTTCTACTTTTTAAGTAGTCCGTTGTTTTTTTTCTAATTTACAGTACACGGCCTTGTCATAAAATAATTTTTGTTTGATAATACATTAATTACGTACTGTAATCTGATACTGATGCATTTACGGTTACAGAACGTGTGAAAAATGTGATAACTGACAAATAAGACAGTGGTAATTAGTCAGCAAGTTTGAGCTTTATCTATCTAAAAATAATAACTTTCTTGTTTGAGTCATATCAAAAAGATCAGCTATTTGTTTCACCTAAATTAATTAATCACATACTATTTAAATTTAAATCGTATATTAAATTTGGTAAATTACCTGTTGTGTATAAGTTGGCCATTTTGGTTTTGAGTTACATAAGTAAGATAATAGATAAATACATAGCTGAAAAGGTAAAATAGCAAAGTTATAATATACACATTCTCAATCATAACGTAAAAGTCATTAAGGGTATAAAGCATTGATATTGCTTTACCCTCAATGGCCCCAATGTCTTTTACATTGTGGTTTTATCCTATTTTGGAATACGCGGGTGTAAAATCAACTTACAACGTTTACCGCCGTTATAGCTTATTTACAGTTATCCCCAGTAAACACGGATTGAAACTGTTACAGTCACAAAATTAAAACAATTGTTTCATTACGTTGTTTCGTGTTAGTTCCATTTGTATATCATTTACATGTAACTGACAGTGAATAAATTAAAAGAGTTCCGATTTTTCACAATCAGTTTTAAACCGTTTCAGTACTTGCAATTCTTTTCCCATAATCAGCAACCGTCTAAAAACTGATTTATTAAAACCGAATATTTTTTGAATAACTAGAATTGGTTAAAGATCGATTAAATAAGATTGAATTATTTTCAAAACAGTGGAATCGTTCTAGGAAAATCGAATACTTTGTCATTAGTCAGCATTAGTCGTTGCTATACTTTTGATTACTGTCGTCAACGCTTGCGCTGCAAATTGATATCTTTTCACTTGTTCGGTTGCAGTTTGATAAGTGATGCTGTGTGTACAATTACGAAATGGAACAATAAACGGTAAGTCGAAACATTTTATTACAATCCATAAATGTAATCGATATTATTATCATTTCTGTTCTTTATGTATCATGTTTTAATTTGTTTAAAAAAAAATGTAAATTAACACACATGGTTGCGTTAAGGTAGATTATTGCGTAAATCTGATGATTTATAATTACAGTTCAATTCTTCAAGTTTTCTATACGATTATGTACAGCTAAAGGTATTCATAGTGTTTTTATAACTTTCTAATGATTGCTAAAGTGATATTTATATTAAGTTTGTGTTGTTTTTGATTAAAAAAATGTAATTAATTTTGTGTAACTCTATGATTATGTATGTATATAAATGAAATATTTATTTCTATGTTACAGATGCGGTTAAAAGTTGCTACCCAACAGTAACTGATGCAGTTTTCGAGGTTTCCGTGAAAAGACCACATCTAGGAAAGTTGCATTATGTAAAAAACTCAATGTGATATTGTATTTAAAAATATTTATTGTGCAATAAAATTTGAAAAGTGCATTCGAAAATGTATAATTATATTATTGAAAGAATTGTTTTAGTTCATTATTAAAACAAAAAAATCATACATGTATCGATCATTTAGTATCAGTTCAAGAACGAAGCTTTTAAAACGTAAACCGAATGCAATATTTAGTTTGCAACAGATTTGAATTTAAAATACCGAAACTATACTGATTCAAATAAGTGAAACAGCGATGGACTTATAGCTATTTTATTGCAGTTAGGTTTCTTTTATGTTTGAAACAAGAGTGAATCATAATTTTTTTGTTTTGAAACTGTTACTAAACATTATCAATTTTGTGTTTACTGGGTCTTTTATACATAGTAACTTATCTTATGATATGGGCATCAAATGTTGTTAATGTTAAAAATATTTTGATATAGGTTGCGTGCTGTATGAATTTTGTTCCGCAACATTAACTTTGACATATGAAGACACATTAAAAGAGCATTTCTGTTATCGACGTTGAGGAAAGCAGTCCGTAAAATCTAACGTTGCGCTCAGTGAGATCTCCATTTTTAAATATCGTATATCCATATATATATTTATGTATCAGTGTTATAAATGGATACATTAATTTCGTTTTGAGTGTGTTGGTTGTGAGGTTTTGCTGGTCAAATTGGTCCAACGCCAGGTGAATGCCGCTTTGGAATTGAATTGGAGTACGTATGAATGTAAACATTCTGCAAAAAAATATTTTTTATCGAGCCCTGACACTATTCCGGGTGATTCTTATGTAAAATGACGTCCTCAATCCAAATATGTCTTCCGTTTTCTTCCATCACCCATCATTTTCGAGGGAGCCCAAAATCTCTAATTATTGCCACTTTTCGATAAATTAATTATAATTTATTTATCGAACGATAATAATAATTATTATAATAATAAATATATGCACATGAGTTTAATTTAAAAGAAAAAAAGAACTATTTTAGCTATAAACAGTAATAAATAAAAAGATATTCATCGTTACTTGGTGCCAAACCATAGGCACAGCAAATGGCATTGATATACGGGTACCTTTGAGCCATTTGGTCAAACTACTGTAACAAGTCGTACAGCAAACTGATGCAGCCCAAGTCTTGTCCTGGTCGCCAACTTGACAATCAAAGTACAATTTATAAGCTGTTTTAACAAGCGGAGAAAGGGGTTTTCGTTGCGTTTTTGAAGTTAATTCCCCGCAGACATAGCAGAAGCTATCGGGATGATTTTTACACTCGCGTGGGATAATTAAACAGTAATTCAACGCCCGACATTAACCACAAATCACACTTGAAAAAATCCGGAGTAAAAGTAGTTTTACTGTTTTACACAAATGAACCAAAATGAACACAAAATCCAGCACGTTTAAAACGTCGAAAAGTTAACTCTGCAACAGCTACAGATGTACTGATCGACGCAGTTAAGCAAACAATGTAATATGGTATAATGAGAAGAGTAATGCAAGTTCAAGCCTGTCGAAAATTCCTGTTCAAACCTGCATGTGGTATTGAGAGCAGCGTCGTGCAGTGAATCCTTCTAACTGTTTATTGATATTTTTTTACTGTTCTTATGTATTTGTATTTTATTGTTGTTTCTATATACATTTTATAGCAAAACTTTTGCCATATACTTTGGTATAAATTTTATTACCTGCTTTGGGATGTTTAACGGCTATAAGTTAAAATTCTAAAAAAAAAGGCAAAAAATAAAATTAAAATGGGGTCCCTCCAAAATAGGTGGGTGATGGGTAAAAACGGAGCTCTTTTTGGATTCAGGAGGTCATTTTACATAAGAATCGTCAAGAATGGTATCAGGGCCGATTTTCATGCAGACCAGTGTTATTAACACCAATTTGTGTGTAATCGACGTTGTGGGATGGACGATTATACTTGAAGCCCCATCTGTAATATTAATAATAGTGAAAGTCATTCGGTTTATAAATATCATTGATTGACTTATAAGAAATTTACTTGTGATATCACATATCTATTTTTTACCCTCTTTTTATTATCTATTAATTTGTGTTGGCGTCGAATTTAAATACGATCGACTTCTATGCAGATTTGTTTGTGTAATTACTTGTTAAATTGATTACAAGTGCGTTCTGATTGTTATTGCGTAATCACTAGTTCGCATCGATTCAATTTCTTATTGTTCGCTTATTATATGTACGAAGTGTTGCTTAATCTAAGGAGTCTGCATCATTATTATTAATTGTGATATTTATTGACGAACTCTTAGTTGGTATTTATCTGCTTAGTTCTTTTTTAACCTCTTTTCCTCTATCTTGAAATAAATATAGTTGTTATAATTGTGTTTTGCAATTTGTTAACCTCAGTGTTTGATAGATACAAACGAAATCTGTAGTGAATATAGATATACAGTTTTGGTGCTCTTCTAATTATCTTATAATTAGCAGACCCACGATACCCTCTCTGAATTATTGAGCGGTTGCCTGCGTTAAGTTACAGTTAAATTTACGTAACAGGTTTTATAATAATTTTGCGTTCAAAAATTATAATTTATTTAAGCATAAAAGCTACATATATATGACACTTAACATTCCAACGTTATTAATAATAATAATAGGAATATGACAATAAGCTAATAATGTACATCAAAACAAAAGCAAAAGTTTTGAATTAAGTAACACAGTAACCTAATTGTAAAAGTTGTTATTCTCATTTATATTACATTTACTATTGTAATTCGATTATTCTATTTTAATATACATTTTTGTAGTGTTTGATTTTGAACAATAAAGATGTATAAACAACAACAAATAACATTTACACAATAATAAACGAACGTATATAATTTAGCGAGCGTGGTTTTTGCAGAATGGACGACCTCCTTTAGCAAAGAAGCTTTGTCCTTCCAAATTCTTCTTACACATCTGCAATAAAAACAAGTAGAAATCATGATTAAATTCATTCTTACTATTTGTTAGATTGTCGGTATATGTTATATTTAATAGTGTCGGTGTTGTTTACCGTGCAGTTAAAGCATTGGCTGTGGTAGTTGTTATTAAGAGCTTCGACCCATCGATCTCCCGCTTCAACAGGGAAACCACACGCAAAGCATTTAGTAGTGAATAATTCGTTCCAATCTAAAATTCAGAAAAGTAATGTTGCGCAATATGACGTATATTTTCATTGTACCTGCTTCGCAATACGGTTGGGCATCTTCTAAAAAGAACGGAGAATTTCCAAAAAGCTTACCACAATATACACAGTTAAAGCATTCGGGATGGAAGTTGCGTCCAATGGCTTTTAAGCAATCCTTAAGTATTTTCAAATTAGATATTTAGTTGTTAATAATAATTGTTTACCGTACCCCTTTAATTTTTGCATTACATTTAGAACATGGTGGAGCAAGGTATTGTTCAAAACAATATTCACAATATAATTGACCACGTTCTTCAACAAAGCCAAGATCATGTAGAGGCCTTCTACAAGAAGGCGTTGCGCAAATAAAGTGATCGGGGCACCAAATTTTTCCAAGTGCTGTTATGAACGGCCCCCTAAATTGAATTATCAATGTATAATAATTCTTTTCCTAACTTTAAAACGTAAATATTAGTAAAACACAAAAATAGCTTATACCTTGTTTGCTTAGTCCTACACACGTTGCAAACAACATTTGTTGCATCGTCGTGATCAGCTATAAAGGTATTGTTAGTGTTATCTTCTTTATTCTGCTTTGCTTCATCAAGACTTGTTAATGAATAGTTATTGGTATTAGAATAAGGAATTGGCGAACACACATTAAAGCTTTTAATACTGCTTTTGCAAACGGAAAACTCGGAATTTTCTAAATCGTCAAAGTCAAGAGAATTGCCATAAACATCTGAATCTTCATTTGCGTTTTTACTCAAAGATTTAGACCCGTTCAGAGTGTTATGATGTTTTTTAATTAAAATCGGAGTTGGACTTTTTTCATCCGAAAATTCATTACTTAACGACGGTATACTTATATTAATTTCATTGTAAAACGTTTTTTTATTTTCGTTACGTTCGTTCTCTTGTTGTTTCTCCAATCTCTGAATGATTAATTCCTTGCCAAATGTTACTAAAATAATTAAATAATTTTTGTTTAAAGTTATTAGTTTAAAATGTAAGTAATGTTGCAAGCATAACTAATCAAAGCGTTAAGTTATCCACAAACAAAAAAGAAAATGTTAACCACCATATTTAAACACGCCATTTTTTAAACCTTTAAATACCTGATGTTAGCATTGCATTGTGCACATAAGGGTACTCTTGAACCAGGTGTCGCCGCTAAGTTCAAAATACCACGTCCACGTTTTGGCGCTACACCAATCGCACCTGCTTGTCGACCACCGCCTGCACCTGAATTTGGTTGGGATACACTGGGTTTAGTTATATTTTTATTGGATGCCAAGAGACTAGAAGCTGCGGGTTTTTCGGATTGAATCGGGATTAAAACTTTTTTAGGAATTTTGCTTTGCGCAGAAGCATTAGAATCATTTTTTGTTGTAGAGGTGTTATCTGCGACTGCATTTAAAAATGGCGATTTAAGAGGTTGTGGATTCGTAATATGAAAACCAATACTTTGATCTGCAACCGTACTTACTTGCTGTGTCTCAGAAACTTGCGAATTACTTGAAAATCTTTTTATTTCAACAGTTTTTGATTTTTGGGAATGCTCATATTCCTCAGACACTTGTGTTTTACGCTGTGTTTGTGTTTTTCCATCATTACAACATTGTACTTTTATTCCTTCTAATTTTTGCATTTCACATGTTTGCTTCGTGTTTCCTTGCACAGAAATATTCATATTCTTATCGTAGCTGTCTAAAATTGAATTCGACGATTCAACAACAGCAGTATGACTTTTCATAGTTCCAATTCTACTTTGATGCTGAGGAATAAAAGTTTGGACGTGACTTCTAGCATCATGTAATTTCCCTTCTTGTTTTATTGCGTATAGAGATTGTTTTGATTCTAACGGATTTGGAGGAGGACCTTGTGCCGGAGATACCGGTCTTGCCGAAGTTGAAGGAGTAGGAAAGGGTGAGGTAGGTCGGCCTAGATATGGACTAGGAGATCTTGAAACAGCAGGACTTTTTGGGTCAAAAATGTTTGATTCTGCTGCAGTACATTTGGTAGCTACTAAACTTGATTGATAATAGGGAAGCATCGGAGCGGGTTTATTTATCATACTAGGTGTTAAAGACCTAGGTCTTGGAGAAAACGTTGTGTTAGTACAAACGTCGTCGCTTACTGGTTGAAATGATATTTTAGGCACGTTTAAATTTACTTGATCTGGTTGGATTACTGTTATACGTTCTTTTGCAGCTGATTGTTGATATTGTACTCCACGCGCTTGTCTTTCTTTTTCTAGATCAATAGTTTTTGACTCTTTTTCTGCAAGAGACATTTGCACGACTTTGCAAGAATTATTGCAGTGATCAATGTTTTTCATTTGAGTGGTTTCTTTATTACAAGCAACAATTTGATTATGTTGTAATTGATTTTCTTTATGCGTTGACTGAACCAATTCTTTAATTTTTTCGTTTGCGACTTTTTCAATAGATTTTTGTTCAACAGTGTCTGTCGTACTGTGCTTTTCTATAATTTGTTGTGGCACGTCGCCTAAAAATTGGCACGACATTTCCATTTGTACTTTATCGGTGCTTGTTTCAAAAGTAGACCTAACAACTTGTATCATTGGCGGATGACCAGCCGATATATTTGTTACATTTTCAGATGTTTGAATATTTTTTGAAAATTCTGATTTAGCGGATTCCTCAGACACGTGTTCAGTTATTGTCGTTTTTGTTTCTTCGTTAGACGTATCAGATAGAAGTGATTGCGTAAGGTCAGTGTTATATAATCTAGTAGTTGGAAAACTTACGTAAGATTTAATCATTGGTTTTTCAGAATTTTTAAACATAGGATAATCGTCTAATGTTTTTGTCGCAATTTCTTTTTTACACATTTGAACTTCGGTTTTTTTACTCTCTGCGATACTAGTATCTTCAATAGAGGTATTTTTAGACGCATGTATGGTGCTAGTACCACTGATCTCATCACCATTAAGAGGTGAATAAGATCTGTCCGGGGCAGTTGTGAGTGCTGCTAACATACTAATTCTTTCAGAAGGTGGCGTAGGTAAATCTTTAAAGAACTCGTCTTTTTCTTCTTTTTTCTTACCATAAGTCTTAGTTTTACAAACTTTTTTCTCAGGTTCGTTATCTTGTGTTTGAGGTATTATGGGATGTGCTGGTGGAAAATATGGTACTGTTTCTTCTGGTAATGGCACAGGTTCTAACGTTAAATTTGGAGCAGTTCTAAAAGGTTCTGATGGAGCTACTGCCAGTGCAGCGCCTAACGCTGTACTAGTCTTTTTAACGGGTATTTCCAAAAAAGATTGTTCATCTTCTTTACTGGCAGTGTCATCAGTTAAATGAGAGTATGGTTTGTCAGATGCAACTGTTAATGCTGTAACCATAGGCGACTCCCATTTGTGAGGAACTGAGTTTTCAACTTTAATCTTCTTTTCATACATTGATGCTAATGAATGTGATTGGATGTCTTTTAAACATGTTTTATGTTCTTCAAATTGAGTTGTTTTCGATGTTTTAGATATAAAATCGTTATTTTGATAAGCACCTTTTTTTAGTTCTGCTTCAGATATTGTAAAACTTACGTTTACATCTCCAGATGACTTTGTTTTGGTATTATCGTTTTTAGTAGTATTAACTGTGGGCGGAGGAGTTTTAGGTCTAGACTGAACAATAGATTCTACTAAAATTTGAGTATCAAGAGTATCGGCAATCGTCTCTGAACATTCTATTGCGCTACGTCTTTCCGTTATGCTACACACTTCAGCGGAGCATAAAGACATGTTTCTATCTTCTGTGTGTTTCTGTATGTAACTCATTTCTTCTTGCTCGTTATGTTCTGATTCTGAATTATTTTTTGATTTGGTCTTTGAATTAAAATCTTTTTGGCGAATTTGAACTTGAGAAGGAGGTGGAAAATACAAAGGACTTGCAGTAGGAACTTCAGGCTCGTTAGAAGTAGGAGGCCACAGAATACTTTGAACACCACTTTTTTCTTTTATACAAAAACAACAATACAAACACGCGTAAAATTAGGTTGGTGCGGTTGGTTACAAAAAGAAAAGAAGAAATAAAGCAATTAATAAATAATTACAGCAATTGTTAAATGTTTATGTAGTGTCTAAAAATATTTGAAGTGTGTAATAAGAAATAGTAAACAAAACTACGATGAGCAAGCAAAGCAAATAGTTTCTTTTAATGTACCTCTATATGGTGTACCGGGTTTAACACCTGATCGACCTAAAGAGAAATGTAAGATGTATCGTGTATAAATGTGATTTAGGTGTGTTAAAAAATTACCTGTGTACGGTGTCGAGGTTGGTGATAATTTTGGTGTATGACTTGAAGGCGATAGTGGAGTAGCTACGTTGGAAAACGGACGATGACTAGAATAGTTTGTTATCGGCTGTAAATGAATAATTTTATAAACTAAAAATGTAAAATATTATTTACCTGATATGGAGCAGCTGAGTAATTTGTATTTGGTGATAAAGACAAAGGAGAAGGTAGTGAGTGAGATGACAAAGCTGCCGAAATAGTTCCAGAAGGTATCTTACCACCTCTATGAAACATTTCATTTACTAATAATACTTAAGATAAATGTGTACTTACGGTGGAACAGTTATTGGCTGCAAATTTGGCGCCGGAGGATTGTTTCTTGCTGCTAGCTTTGCGTGAACGTCACAATAAAGTTTGTTGTTCAGGTTATAATATCTAAAAAGGTTTAAAAATGATATAGATTGAATAAATTAGTAATCGGTATACTTACCCGACGTTCTTCAAAGATGTTCCACAAGTAGAACACTTGAAACATTCAACGTGTAGATTTTTATCTTTGATTCGTACAAAAACTCCCCTACAAGACAAATAATTAATTGCGTTATAGTATTTTTTTAATTTTGGAAAGGTTGCACTAACAGTCTAACGACATTTTGTGTTAGTATTCTGAACAGATAAACTGCTACAGTTTTTCTACTAGGACTATAAATGCGTGCACCGTGCTTTTATTTACTAAAAAAAATCTTTGTTCGTGAAGTATTGAATTAAACAACATAACATTCAGAAGAGGATAATCAATCTACTGTCAGTATTTTACGAGATATAAGGAATAACGTAAAGTAATTTTTATCCTACAAACATAAAGAAAATAAAAAATATTTTCTTCGAAATAAAAACAAAAAGAAACATTTAACATCGATCCAACTACCATTGGACTTACACTATAACCCTTTCACAATCACTACATTTGGTAATCTGCTGATTAACAGCACTTGATTTTTGATCAGGTTCAGACTGTTGCAAGTCTGTTCCTTCTGGAGTAAAGGATTGATATTGATCGGTTGTAGGTGTCGCGCGTTGACCTGTCGATTGACCACCAATTGCGTGACTATGAGTGGCATAAAAGTCAGAGCGGTTTACTAGGAAGAAGACGATACAATGTCAGTACACAATTGATATTTTTTTAATATTTAAATTTTTTTCGAAGATAGGTATTTATCCATCCTGGTAGCTACCCTGTAACCATTTTTTGCAAACCTAGAATTACTTACACAATTAAACGTTCACAATCGGCACAAATATTTTGACCTGGGGGCAATTGAGGCGTTGGAGGTGTAGGTTTGTTTTCAGGTGCCGATACATGCCTAAGTCCAGCTATACCCAACGGTGCAGTTATAACTCCCGAACTTGATGTATCTGGTTCTATATTAGATTTCACAATAATGAAGGTACTACTAAGGTGATAAGATAGACAACTATTTTTTGATGAAAAGCGTAAATATATAAAAAAAAAATTTACCTGATTCGTAGTCTCTTGGTTCTTTGTCTGCTTCTTGTACCATACGAAATACTTCACTGTTGGCAGAATCGTAACATCTTTCATTTTTCTTGAAATTTACACTAAAATCCAAATAAATCATCAAAACATTTATTGAATTTACTGATTTTTTGCTGGTCAGTTTTATTTTTATAAATTGCTAAAAATAATTCAGTCATACAGCAATCAAACCTTTGGCATGCGTATCTACCAGCAAAACAATAAAATAACAAAAACTTATGTAACATTTGCTAATTTGTATTATACTTTGTTCAAGTCGGATACTTTTAGTAGTTTCGTCCAAATTTATTAATCCACAAATACATACCCTAAAACTCCGTTTGCTAAAACTTCAGTTTGTGCTGAAAGCGTTTCTGCTATACTTTGTTCGGAATATAAAGGTATAGGAGAATTGTACTGTGTATTTACTAATTTTGGACCACCATTAACCTAAAATTGTAATTACTGTATCAGCAAAATGAAATTTTAAAAAACTAACTTTAGTATGAGTAACGTATTTGTATGGTACAAAAAAACTTACTTGATGAAATGGTTTGGCTGAAACGTTATGTGATGTACCGATAGCACCAATTGATTCTTGCCTACCAGCTGCTAAGGAAGTTGCAGTAACTGGCGAAATATGATTAATGGAAGCTGCTGGCCGTGGTGATGACACCGTACCTACTGGTGCAACTGCAGGTTTCCAAGTAGATCCACCTCTAAAAATGGCAAAGGATCAAAAATGTTTTGGCTAATACTTTTTAATTAGTAATCACCTTTGAATAGCAACGTCAAATGCCGAACCAGCTCTAAGTATAACGTCTTGTGCATCTTTATGCCTTAAATTGTAAACATCTGTGTTGTTAATTTTAACTACTGTATCACCAGCTATCAGCCCTGCCCTTTCAGCTGGAGAGCCTCCAATTACCTGTAAGTAAGTAACCCTCAATAAATATACTTTATAAAAAACATATAGACGTTTACTTGTCATTGTGTAACTATTAACCCGACTTAATACGCAATAACGTCAATTAATCACTGTTCAATACGCGTTTGTTTTAAATTAAATTGACATTTCCTAATTTAGCGTTATATAATTATTTAATAATGGACAATAACGAACTGTTATTGCTCGTAAAAAGATTAACGAAATTAATAAAAGAATTTAACTCCTCCAGAGAAATAACTCCAGAAGAATTTGTAGATAAAAAATATACGGTTAAGCTTCCAGACATCGAACAAGAACTGTATAATCATTTCTTATTCTTAATGAAACATAAAGAATTCCTTGATAGAATGGTAAAGAATTTTTGGAAGTATTACAATCTGTGTTTAAACGCAGAAATCACAACTGTTTTGTTTTACCTAATCATTTTTATGTTAAACGAAGATAACTGCAAAGAAATTTCAAAAATGTTTACACGACTAAACTTTCAAGATTCTTTGTGTCTTGTTGAATATTTGCAGATTGAAGATAACATTGTTACAACAGCGCAAGCGGCGTGCAAAGTATTTGGCAATGACTACGTATTGGAAAACATACTTAATCCGATTTTAAAACATACCGACCTAATAGAACAAATTATTAATTACATAAGCGAAGATGTAAAAGCGAACACTAAAATTCCGATAAAATGTCCCACAGTACCAATTCCACCTAAATGTCTTACTAGAAAAACCCGTGTTCTTATAGCACCGACAAATTCGGTCAATAAAATAACAAGTTTTAAAAGTACACCAGTAACTGTTAAAAAACGCGATGAAACAGTAAATAACAACTTAGGTAAAGCTCACAGAGAAAATAGGGAAAAAGCAGAAAAACTTTTACAATATGCTCGAGACAATGCGTTTAATTGTGCAAAGGTACAAACAAGAGTAATTGAAGAAAAAGTAAATCCGCCGCCTGTGATTAAATTTGTAAAGCCACCTCCAAAAAAAAACGTTGCAGTTAAAAGCACAACAACTTCATTAATGAGAGAAGCCGCTCTTGTAACAAAAACTAAAGAAAGCGAGATACAAAAAATAGAAGCACTAATGCAAGGAGCTTTTGATCCCGCTGTGTTAGAAAATTTGGACGACGAAGTAAGACAATACAATGAACAACACAATTTACAAGAAATAGAAAGAAAGCATTTGCAAGGTTTGTTAACTTACGAAGAAGCTAAAATAGCTAAGCAAAATGTGGTACAAGAAAATAGATTAAAAATGGAGGAATTTAAAAAAGAAAGAGAACGTATTTTAGTGGAAATAGAAGTTTGGAAAGAAGAAGAACAACAAAAAATTAAGTTACTTGTAGAAAAATGTCAAAAGATTGAAAAGGCCGCAAGAGAAGCAGAAGAAAAAATGCTTTTAAATAAGAAGAAGCACGCTAAAATGATTGACAATGAGACTAAGGCGATATTAAAAGAAGCTTATATGAAGAAACAACGCGAACTCGCTGAAAAGGTAAAATTAATTCAAGAGTTACGTGCTCTGGAACAAGTGCGTAATTTACAAATTAAAGAATTTGATCCAACCTTATGTCCAAATTTCGGTTTGCTTTGTGAAATGTCAATCGCCGAATTGCAAGAACGTTTAGGATTGTTAAAAATGCAGCTGCAGGAGGAATTAGAAAAGAAAAAAAATGTTATTCTTGATAATAAGAAAAAGCAACAGAAGATGATTGAAAGTTTGAAAACGTTCGTTGAAAATAATAAGGTAATCAGAATAAAACCTCAAAAAAAAGTTTCTTGCAAATTACAATTGACTCCAGAAATAATTGCTTTACGAGAACGTCTTGAAAATCTTAAACATTGTAAAAAAGTTAACGAAATCCAAGCTGCTAGTTTTATGGACGCGTAATTTATTATTATATTTCTAGTTTGGTTTTTCAATTACATTATATTATATGCGCAAGCTTTATATTATTAATATTTCTATTAATTGAAATATAAGTAGACTAAACTAATTTCAAATATTATTATTATTATTATTATTATTATTATTATTATTATTTAGCTAAAAATTCTAAATCTTTAACACTTAAGTGTGTACATTGTCTTGTTCAATACTATGGTAACTGGTAAGCCAACAATCAAAACTTTTGCGTACGTTGTATCATCAATCTTTTTTTTGGAAAATGTACTTACTTATTGTGACGTCACTATAAAATATATATAAAATCATGTCAAGTACACGATATATTAAAAAGATTAGTTAACGGTAACGATTAAATACGATTCTTGCCTGTTAAATAATATTGACTCATTCCGGTAATTTTACTCTTGTAGAAATTCTTGTCCTTATTGAGTAATAATGTAATCATGTGATTTTTAACATCTTTAGCAGTTTCTGATGAGTGACTAAACTTATGTGTAGTATTGAAACTTTTATAGAAAACATGTATGGTAGGTACGTGGCTTACCTTTGACTCAACATTTCTTTTTATTTTAAACTTTTTTATTTCTATTGGTGGTAATTTTAAACTTAAACGAAAAAACGATTCTAAATAACATGTGGTTATAAAACTACGTGATGACGTTTGCCACACTATTTTTCTGCAAACAAAAATTAACAAAAAAAGAACCGACACCAAATGAAATGCACTAAAAAATAATTATTTAACTTAGTTACAATTTACATGAAATTACTTTTTGAAGTCGATGTCATGTATCACAATGACGTAGGATTGGGTTTGATTCTGAATATTAACTTTGGCATTGATAGCTTTAAGTCGAATGTGTTTGGCATCGGTTTCAAAAAGTAATTTTATGTAAATTGTAACTAAATGATATAATTATTTTTTACTTTTTAGTGCATTTTATTTGATGTATTTTTTTGAAATATGTTTATTTTTTTGTAAAATTTTTTTAGTGGTTATAGTCACTAACAGTGCACATCGTCCAAAAAAATTTCATGGCTCCCTCTTTCTAATAAAAAAAGAATCATCAAAATCGGCCAGCGTGGTAAAGAATGATCGTTGAACATACAATAAAAAATCCAAAAAGTTGTGAACAGCCTCTTTTTTTTAAGTCGATTGAAATTTTTAAATAAAGTGATCCAATTCTAAGCCATAGAATTGTTGTGTATGTTAAAATTCGAGTAGTGGTTAATTCATCAGTCTTCAGTTATTCTTTGAGGTAAAATGTGATTTCGCCTACTAAAAGCTTGAAATTGTTATAGCCAACATAATGTATCTTTATTTTACTAGAAAATGACAACAGAACAGTTGCAAATGTAAAATCGATGAATTGACAAAAAAACGCAAGAAGCTAACTGTACTACACCACAATAAAACTAGTAAACCGCTCTTTGTATACTTTAGCATCAAAAGTTTCTTAGGCAATTGCTTTGCGGATATTACACGCATTTGCACTAATTACACTAAGCACCATCAATTTTCGATACTTACATAATAAATAAATAAATAGAATTGGAGGAACTCCAATTTCTTCTTTTTTAAAGTACCGTGTTGGGTTTAACTGACGTTGCGGATCACTTCAGCTAGCGCACACCGATCTTGTGCCACGTGTAATACCTCTTCTACAGAACGCATACTTATTCATTGTCTGATATTTCTTAACGTTGACTGTTGCTTTCTTCCGATATATCGCTTTTCTACAATTTCGATACTTGACGTTTTTCAAACCAAAATAGGAAATTTTTCTGCACTTGATAGTTGTTAGCATTTCTCTATCAGTTTGTGCCCTTCGAAGAACTTCGTTGGTTACACGTTGAACCCATGAACCACGCAACATTCTTTTGTGTAACCACATTTCAAACGCCTCGAGCCTATTCATTGTTGAAATCTTCAACGTCCATGTCTCCGTTCCATACAACAGCACAGTAGCATCTTAAATTTAAGTTCTGGCTACATAAAAAAGATCTCATTTTATTAAATGTAGTGCGTGCCAGTTCAATTCGGCATTTTATCTCATTGTGTGGGTTTAGATCTTCTGTTATAATACTTCCGAGGTACTTGAACTTTGTGACACGTTCAATCTGTTGTCCGTCGAGATATAGTGCAGCGTTATTATAATTTTGGTGGCTAGTTGATGTTCATCTTTAGCTTTAGTGTTTCTCCAGTTTCACTTATTGTGTTAAGAAGTAGTTGGAGTTCATGTAACGTATGCGCAAGAATAACGAAGTCGTATGCATATATTAAGGAAATGTTTGCAGCCGAAATAAGATTGTAACTATGACTTTAAAAGTATATTTATGAAAAATAAATGTTACGCTACACAGAACAAACTCGTTTCAGGAATCTCGAGTAACTTACTAACTATATATGGCGGCGACTTGCCGTTGAACTAAAAAGCGCGGCACGCGCATGCTCACTAAACAGATAAGTCAAGGTAAACGACGGATACTAACTTTTTAACAGCATACCTGATTTTCCTAATAGGCCTTCCATTTATCTTCACGCCTAGTTCGGGTATATTTCCCAAGTTTTTTTTTAAAGATTTGATCTGAGTACATATTCTACGCCGTGACGGTGTCTTTTAATGTCTTCATTATTATTTTTTTCATTAGTATGTTATGCCCTTTTTAGTTCAGATTCCTCCATTATCAGCTGATTATTTTGCTCATCAAATAAGGTCACCGGTATGTTCCTTGATCTTGCGGTGCATACTATAATCATTATGTTTCAGACTCAGATCTTCTAGTTCTTTACAACGTCTTTCGATGCAACATTCTTTTGCAATTTTTTATTTTTGTTTTATCCTCTTTTGCAGTTCATTATAGTCTTCTTTATTGTTCTTTGCTATCCTTCGTTTTCCCATCAGAGCCAATACTTGATATGTCATCCATTTCATTTTTATAACATTTTTTCCACTTGTAAGGTGTTGGTCACATACTTTGTTTATTCTTTCATTAATGTCAGTCCAGCTAGTGTGTACGCTGTGATCGTTTGCTGCCTTTTCTCGTATGTGTTTATTATAAGACAAAATGTTTGATGACATTGAGGCATTTCTTAGATGTGAGTTAATCTAACTTCACCAGAGTATTATTTGCAAAGAAAGATTAAAAGTGTAGTTTGTCAAATACCATAAAAACGGTTTAAATACATCAAGTAAAAAAATGCAATTAAATATTCAGACGTAAACAAACATGAACATGTTTTCTATCAAATACACCCACGTTCATAACAAAACGTTAGACATAATTTGACAGATCAATTAAAATTCATATCTATTTTGACTTTAGAAGTTGTCTATTTACAGTTCCACTCTGCAAACAAGATAGTCGTAAAATATGTCAACTAAAAGAATTCATTTGAAATTTGTGTCACGATAAATAATTTTTCCAATCTTATTTGAGAATTATAAGTTGGTCCATTCACAGTTAAAAGCAAATTATGACAGTTTACAGCTGATATTTTCCGTGTGCGTTTTATTAATTACCAATTACAGTGTTAATCTTGTTTATTACAATCAGACTACTTTGCTGTTTTATTTGTGAAATACAAGTAAGTGTTTTAATAAAATATAATTTTAATGTAAGTTTTATGTTTTAAGGTTTAAAACATTTTCAAAAACGTTATTCAGTTCTTCGATAGCCAAAAAGCTGCTGGTGCACGGGTATTCCTCTTGGACAAAGCAACCGAACTTCTCGCGACTGCTGTTGAGAAATCAGTGGCTACTATCTTGCGGATCAGAAAATACGCTGCTGTGGCTGACGGTAATCTAGTAGGATCAACTTAAAAATAAAAAAGAGAAGTGGAGGATCCAACAAAATAGCGATATATGAATGTGATTTAGGAATTTTAAAAAGAACTGTGCAAGAGGTTTACACAGTTGACAAGCAAGTGCCGACGTTGAAAAGTAAGATGCAAGACAAGATTAATTATACTGGCGGACCACACACTATTCGAAGAAATCTTTTAAGAACTGACTTCAAATTTAAAATATGTGAAAACCGACGAAAATTGCTCATGGAACGCAATAATATCGTAGCTTGGCATTCTGGTTATCTACAACAGTTGAAAGAAAACGCTGCTTTAAGAGAAAATAAAAAACCGCTGGCAGGACGGTCCAAGTGTATAATATATGCGCTAATCGTTTTGGTCAGCGGTACATTATCATACACACAGGTGGTGCATATGGATTTGTAAACAACGCTTTATTAATTATTAAGTCTAAGAGCAAATCAGATTACCACGATGACATAAATCATTACAGTTTTATCCAGTAGATAGGAAAACAGTTAATTATTAATTTGGTTCCAAGAGTAATCGTTGTTATGGACAATGCACCGCACCACAGTTTTCAAATCAATAAACCTCTAACCCAAGCCAGAAAAAAGTAGCATAGTAACGAGGTTTTCGCAACTGGGGATCTACAGAAAGAAGAATTGTTAGAACTGGCGAAAAAGATTGATCGCAAAACATTTTATGTACATAGATGAAATTTAAAAAAAAACATGGACATACCGTGCGACGTTTGCCTCTATATCATTGCGATCTTAATCCAATTGCGTTTATATGGAGTTCAGCTAAACATGAAGAAGGTACAGCAAAGGGCAAAGTAAATCGAGGTGTTTGCTGAATTTACAGCATTAGATTGGCAAAAACGGTGCTGCAAGCATGTGAATTCATTGGCTCAAAAAATGTAGGAGAAAGATGGATTAGTTGACGAAGCAGTGGAAAGTTTGAAATTTGTAGTGAATACTGGTTCATCGAAAGATGACACAAGTTTGGAAGAAGAAAAATATGAAAATAACTGATGAAATTGTTTAAATGTGTACGTACATGTTCGATTAATATTGATTTTAGTTTAGGGGTTCATTTCTGTTGCTAAAATTGCCAAGCAAATAACTTATTCGTTCATTCGATAAAATTGAATACATTTAAAATAAATAAGGAAAATTCTGTAAATTTTAGATTATTTAAAACTATATTGTATATTAATGTTTAGGTTTTTGAGTGTTTCTTTCAAATTCTTAGTTTATCGTTTATAGATCTGTTCCTTTCTGATTTTGTCAAGAAAAAATTAGTTACACAAAAATAGACATTTAAATTAAGCGCTCAAATACTTTTTTTGGGATTGTAGCTTACAAGCTACTGTAGCGCCGGCATTCTCTCTCTACCTATCTTGTTTGCTGAATGAAGCTGCATTATTTTTATTTGTCACAAATAATAGTTATTTACATGTAGAGGGCCGGAGGTAGAAGATTACGCGCGCGGTCGAAGTTTGAGGCCTAAAGAAGGAGGACTTTTATAAAGTCAATGGTGTAATCTTTCTCCGACCCAAGTTGTATACAACGTTTTATGCACAACTTCAAAATTTAATTTATAATGGTTAATAACGACGAAAAAATACGACTGTGGTTTCAATAAACCGTTTGTTGCTAGGTTGTTACTTATTGCTAAAATGATTTATTTTAATAAAAAAAATTGTAATGGAACGTTAGTACTAAATACTGAGCAAATTCCTTCCAAAACATTAGTGGAATCTGAGGAAGCGGTGTTGGGTTTCATTCCAAACAAGTCGAACGAGTTATATGAAACGTAGTAAACATTGTATACTGGTGTCATTCCTGAAAAATAGATTACTTTAAAAAAAAACCGTGATCAAGTTTATGACTGAAGCTCCGGATGATACGTTTTTACTAACCAAAGTAACTTAATTACTTTTGAAATCATTGACAAGTATAAACGTCATTATTTTAGGTTGGAGTTTGGAGATTTATAGGGCCTTCCGTCTTAGTTAATACAATACCAAAGACGAAAGTTATTAAAAAACGTGTATTTACTATCGTTGATGACAAAGTTATCTCTGCTTTAGCTGCCTATAAAAAATATGCTGCGTTACGACCAGAAAACGTATCTCATTCTTGATTTTTCCTGCAGTATAGGAAGAGTATCTGTATTGTCTAGCTTGTTGGAAAAAATAGTTTTGGAGGCATTCCAAAAACGATTGCCACATATTCTGCAAGTTTCCTAAACCCGGGAGATATACAGGCCACAGTTTTCGTAAAACATCCGTTACATTACTTGCCGACGACGGTGGAGACGATTCCATTGAAACAAAAAAATAAATTTCAACAAAACTATAACGTGTGGCAGCAAAGCGATGAACTAAACTAAGCCATCAACAGACGGCTCTAGTACAAAAACTGTTCTTGCATTTCGTCTTCCCCAGATTGTCCAATTTCATTCAAGAATTTTTCAAATTTTACATTTTTATATTAATAAATTGACACAATAATGCTGTAATTAATTAAATAGATAAATCTTAATGCGTTAAACGATTTTGCTTTTCATTGCGTTGTAAGTTATTCATAATGCCTAGGATACGAGATACGTAAAAATATACATAACAATTAGGTTGTTATAAATTTATAACGTCATCTCATAAATGCTCTTTTTTAAAAACTATGTTTATTTTCATGTTTTTGTTTAGATTTTGATGGTAACAAGTTTTCTATTCGTTTTTGTGCATTTTTTTCAACATATTTGAGAAATCCTTGCAGATTCATTGTGATTGTAAAACCAATTTGACAAGTAAATAATCAAACCTCAAACTATTTATTCTTTTAAACTACAAGGTATACTTGTAATAGAAGCTTAGGTGATTGTTCCATTTTAATTTTTATTTTATGTAAAATGAAAAAAAAACTTCTATGAACCACTGGCGTTACTGGACGATTACGCCCATCGAGCAACATACATTCTTCGAACCAAAGGTTACATCTTGACAGGTAAAATGCTTAAAGAAGGAGGGATAATTTTTGTGTGATTTTATTTTGTATTAAGTAAAAAATAAAATCTTGCATGCAGCACTGGCCAAAGGCTTTCGTAATAATCGTGATAACGTCCTTGGTACATAAATAGCTATTATTGGTATATTGTCATTTTTTCGATCATAGTAATGTAAAGAACTTATTTTGACACAACAACATCTATTTGTCCTAATTGCAATTAATATTGATAAAGCATATTGTAAAAAGTTTGAAGCAGAAGAGCTTTTTAGTACATAAAATACAAATTTAAAAAAAATTGCTAACTAAGACACGAAATGCATCGTTAATAAGATCAAGTTACTCAATTGTTAAAAAGCATTTTGAAAAAAGGTAGACATTAAAAAAAAACAAAATGAAAGGTACAAACCAAAAAAGTCTCAAGATCTAACGTTCGGATATACTTCAAAGTTTCTCAATCAAGGTCTGACTGATTTCTTCTTATTTATAAAAGTAGCAACAATTTTTGTTTTACACGGTGCATGCAGAAATTGTACTCATAACAAGTTGACAATGTGGAAAAAGGAGAAGTGGTTATTGTAATATTATATAATACAAAATACGTTCACAATATTCGAAATAGATTCCTAATTTTTTATGGATATTTAGTGAATATTTCTAATTGTATATTCCACAAATATTTAGAAGGCATTATACGTATATTTACAGAATGTGCTAATAATATTGAATATAAATATTATGTACGCATGTGCTTTGCAAAAACTTTTGATATTTTTAACTTTTAACTACATGTCTAAATTAAAGATGCTTGATTAATACTCTAGTTTAGCAATTTTAGTTCTAAATATTTTTCAAAAATTTTATTTGTATTTACATAAATTTTAGTAAAATTTTCATGAACATCATAACTGCATCAAACTAGTAAAAACCGTATATGATAGTTTATACATTAATAATTAATTTAATTAATTTCATATACTTAGTCTTATTTATATTTTTCGATAAATTTTGCCATATTGTTTATTATTAACTGTGTTCAAAGCGCAATTGTTTGCTTGAAATGATTTGTTTCAATAAAGTGGACGGAGATTCTGTAGACTGCAAGATCTGCTCATTAGATACAGCATTAGCGGCAAGTAAAATTGAAACGAAAACGTAATACTAATAGTTATTATTAGAGAAAGAAATAATCTGAAATTGGAGGCAAGAAATCAACAAAGGAGGCAATCAAAAATGTATACGGAATTCTTAAAAATAAAATGGCTTTTTTTGTAGTCATGGAATGGTGTAAAACGAAAAACGGATTTTAAAGTCTTATATTTCAGAAAATAGTGTTGTAACACATTTGTATCCTTAAATAATTAGCTTTTTTATTTACTTTTACTAGAAGATTCCTAAAATTCCAACCGAATCAGATACTCTACAGGAAACTACAAGAAAAAATGTATAGTAACATTAATAATCAACTGTATGTTTAGTTTGAAATACGAAAGAAGAGAGAAACAAGCAATCGAGTTAGATAGAGTGCATTATGTTAAAATTTATTTACTTTAAATTAAGGTTAGAAAACTACAAAAAAAATGTATAGTAACATTAATGATTAACTATAATTTGAAATACGCATCAATCAAATGTATAATTAACGAGCATAAATACAACATATCCTACAAAAATATGTAAAATATTTATTAAGTACTATAAGTATATTTATTAAAAATTTGAATTATATATACACAATCAGTGAATGTCATTTGTATATTCATAGAATAGCCATTGGTAATATTTACTGAATATGCTCTAGCGGGACATTTAATGTTCACGGAACATTTATATAACATTATTTGTTGAAACTTGTATATTTTACAAATATACATTATTTTTCCTAAATGTTTAGTGAATATTCACTGAATGTGTTTCTGTTGTGTGGGGGTGTTGCTAATGAGTAGAGTAGGATATTACTTTATTATTTTTTACCAAGCGTAGATACAGAATTTTTTTAAGGGGCGGGAGATGGAGAGAGAGAAGCAATTTTTATGCAGTTTTACTTATATTGTTTAGGGGGTCAAGGACGTTTTTTGTGTGGTTTTACCTATATTTCAAAAACACACTTCAAACATTTTTAAATTGGTCAAACTAAAATCTTTGGTCGTATATGTATATGTTTTTATATAAAACGCATGTAATAATTTTCACGTTTTTTTAAACAAATATTGTTTTTCCTGAAACTAGAAAAAAACCAAAGGTAGATTCGGATTTAGCATAAAAAATGTGCCAAGGTCATTTATTTGTAACTAAAAACCAAGAAAAAACAAGCAAGGATCAAATGTATCAAAATTTCTAACAACGTTTATATACAATGTTAAGAATATGAAAATGCTTATTGATTAACTTATTTATGACGTTTTAAATAAGTTTTCGTATATTACAGATGTTAAAAATATTGTACCAATTAATTATATTATAATTTATTTTTTTTTCACATAAATTTATCTTCTGCTATTTGTTGTAAATTATTATAATTTAGGGTTGTTCCTTTTTACTTAACTGTCATTTAGTTTATTGCAATTATTTATACAGTTCATTCTGTCTGAAATTAGTTGATTAATTACTTGATTTCCAAATGTTAAAAATCAAAATAAAATGTTTGCTTGAAACTAAAATAAAATTGGTATTATTTACAAATTTTAGCGTTAGTCGATATTATACCTCATTGGTCTGTCTTAACAGTTTATGGTCTAAAAACATTTTCACACTCTGTAGTATGTAGCAATAAACATTAAATATACTAAAGTTTCGATTTTAGATGACGATTTAGTACTTTGCATTCATCAAAACAACAAAACGCAATAGTAAACATTTTATTTTAGTTTCAATATTATGCAAACTAAAACATTATAACACTTCAAAATTACTTTACTTAAAAATAAACCTAATTTCACTTATATTTAAGTTGTTTTTAATTTCCACAAATATCCAAATTATATGTATTTTAAAACCGTTTATTTTATGTAATTGTAAATTTAAAAATGCCTGGAATTAGACTGGCTCTTATCCAGAAATGTTTAAGTGATAAAATTAAATAATATATATCAATTTTGGCAGTATTCCAAATTCCAAAAATTTGAAAGTCACAACCGCACTTTTTTATTCAAATTCAAGGTTTAAGTTTTAATTAAAAACGTTCGGTATTTAATTTAACATATCTTGTCTAATATATCATATTTTTTGGTAAAATAATTACAGCTATCAAATTGAATTATATCCAAATTAATAAAAAAAAGAAATTTTGTTAGCGTTTCATGTTTATATTCTACTTTAGCAAATTAACTTTGACCAGAAGTATATAACGTTAAATTTTAGTGTAAAAATTCTTTATCATATTAGAAGTATGTAAAGAAACTTAATAACAACTGTTGATTAATTTCATAGGAGAAGGATATTTTGTGTGCATGGTTTAATTTCTGTGTGAAATATGTTGCTCATTAACTTAAGTTTTTGTTTATTACATACGCATACCATAAAGAATTTTAAAAATCCGAAAAACCTTCATGTAAACTCTTTTGACACAATGTATAAAGGAAAGCAAAACAAAAATATGCAACAACTAATAAATGTTCTTGTAGATCATCTGGTAATATTAGTGCCGATTTTTAGAGTACTCAAAAATTTAGAATTTGAACATTGGGTTATATAAATAATTATTTAGCATAAAAATAAATTGACTGACAAAAATATTGCATATTTTTATAAATGCTTTATTTATTTATTTTTGTAACATTTGTGCACTTGTTTGCTAAGTATATTATTTTGAATTGTTCTACACATATTAGTATACGTAGATTTTTGTCTGTAAAACTCGTCCACAATGCATCAAATTTAAGATTTTAGCGCCATCTTTTGTGAAAAAATTTGCTCTATTTGTCAAAGAAATTTCAGTAACACCAAAAACATCTGTAATTTATTATTTCTAAATTTGCTAAATCTGTAAGTTAATTGCTTACCAAAATCATAATGCGAATTTTGTAAGTCCGCCATTACATACTACGAAGCAAAAAGGTGCTGATCTGTTTATTTCCGATTAAATCAGTTTAAAAACGTTATTGTATGTCGATGATACAAGGTAAGTACCCTAAATCATGTTTTGATTATTAAAAAGATAACGTATCTATATTTAATCAATCTAATTCTTGTTAAAATACTGCGATGAAGTTATGAGATTTTCATAATATTAAAATTTTGACCATTGTGCAAAGATAACGGACTTGCAAGCTTTTTCTGTTACATGAATTGGGAATTTTATCCAAGTTATGTATTAAATTAAAAAAAAAGTTAAGTGTTTAGGACTCTGTAAAATAAGTTTATCCCGTGGAGCCGCCCTTTAGTTTTTCTTTCGGTACCTATTAGATAAAGTTAACAGGGCTATAATGGACGGATTAAAAGGCAGAGCTAAAAAGATTATGTACATGTTAGTATCAGATGTACATACAAATATTTTATATACTAACGACAAAACGAGAATGGATCAAAATCAGCACGTGGACGCAAAAAATCCATAAGACAAGGAAAACATGGAAAACATTATTGAAGAGGAAAATAAAGATAAAAACAAGCCAGATCAAAAGAGAAGCGGAGAAGATAAAAGTAAAACCCCAACATTAAGACGTGCCAAACAGACCTGACGAATCAAAACAAATGACTCAAAGAAGTGAAATATACTTACGATATGAAAACGAAAATTGTAATAAATTTGATAGAACAAGTTTGCTGCCCAGTGAACTCAGTAGTGACATGTTAATACTGGATAACGTACTGGATGAATGTTAAAAAAATGTAATGTAATAAATTTAGAAAATAGCATGTTTAGCATTTTAAAAGTCGTTAGGGAAAGTAATGTAGTAACAGGTTCAGTAACAGAATTCCAGGAAAAAGAACATCAACAAAGCAATGATACTGAAACTCAACTTGGAAACTATCCCTATTATGTGCCTAAAAATGATGATAAATCAACAGTTGATCCAAAAAACAATTTTGATAGTGAAAGAAAAATAGCATGAACAGCAAACCAAGACGAAGGACCCCCTATACAAAGAAAAAAAGCAGAAAAATGAATTCGTAAATGAAGAAACATGGAGTGACAATAAGAAGAAACTGAAACATGAAAAGGGTCAAGTGTATTTAAAGAAAAAACAAATTAATGACCAATGGAATTATAATATAAAAAGAGAAGAACGGAGGATATGGAAGCCATGTTACTATAAACTTTCGAATAAAAATACCATCACAGAGTGTAAACATTCTCTGAAGAAGATAGAAAACATAGATTTACAAAATTTTACTCTAGTATAAAATGACCCAAGAGGAAGATTTATGTATCGGTTCTAGTGATATCAACTGATGTAAAAAAACATAGAAACAAGCGAAAGAAAACAAAACAAGAACTTGTCAGAGTTTGCAAGCAGTTGTTTTTAAGCACACATGGCTTTAATGATAACATGGTTTAAGTATGGCTGATAAAAAACTCCTCAGTAGGATAATTCAAAAAAAAAATTTAGAAGAGAACACTACTATTCAAAAAAACCCTTACAAAAACATGAAAGAAAATTTAAAAAGGTTTTTTTCTTCTTCTTCTTTTTCAAAGTTAGAATCACATTACTTCCGGTCATCATCAAACAAACTACACCTAGAGCCTAACTGGAAATCGAAAGCTTCATTATTTCAAATCTATAAACGTTGGTGTAAAATAAAGCAAATAGCTCCGTTATCAATCAACTGCTTCATTTTCTTGCGTTTTTGACAAAATGAACTTCTCCTTCTTTTGTTCTAAAAAGGATGGGTGCGACAATTGTGTGGCTCATCGAAATGAAAACTTGCTTAACGATTTCTTCAATTTACAACAAGAGAAAGCCAGAAAAGGAGAAATACTAGATAAGATATCCAAAAATAGAGTATTTTGTATGGATCTGCAGTCAGTTTTACTATTACCTAAAACAAACATCTCGTCACAATAGTTTAAAACCAAATGAATAGTACATAACTTAACATTTTTCGACATAAAAACTAAATGTGGTTATTGCTACTTATGGCAAGCGGCCGCTAGTGGTACTATACTTTAATAATTTGCAGCTTCTTGAAAAATCATGTCGAGAGAGATATTGCGCCCAAACAAAGCATCATAATGAATAGTAATGGATGTACACCGCAGAACCGAAATTCAACGTTGGCCAATACCTAAGTACGGAGTCGAAAATCACGATTGAACAAAAAATTTTGGAGAAAGGAGACAACCAGATGGAGTAAAACCTCGTAAGTCCCAAAATACTATAAAAAATGAGAAAAAGCTGCAAGTCCAATTAAAGATATTAATAATCACCCTACATCTCAAACACTGCATAAAAATCACAAACTAATAATTACAAGACTAACCTATAACTAGGTTTTTCTTATTAGTTTTGCAAATTAATTATAAAGCGTTTTATTTCTCTCCTGTACAATTTTCATTTTGGACTTACGAGTTTTGCAAATTAGGCTGACGTTATCTCAAACGTTTATATTTGTTTATTATAAGTGACTCAGCTATAGTTTATAACTATTAGATTGTGTGCTTTGGTGAGACAGAACGATTACTGTTTCGTCTTAAATTATCAGAGACACATTTCTAGTACATTGTGCGTGTGTCTAGTACATTTTGAGTTTTCTGTTAGTAAAATGCCACATTTTAATAAATTAGTTGATGTTAAAGTTGTTACTCTAGCTAACAAAAATCACAAGCAAGAAGATATTGAACAAATACTAGAAATACATCAATCAACGGTGTACGATGTACGACACAAAGAGATGACCGATATGTGCAACTCCAAGTTTTACAAAATCGCACATTTACAGTACCGCTTTTGAAAAAATAAATTATTAAATATAAGACACGTTAATGTAGGTGTAAAAACAGTAGGAAGAAAACTTAAGAAAGTTTGCTTAAATCCAAAACGTTTTGTTAAAGACCCTTTTGGCTTTTCCCGCAACACTACCTAGTTACAGCTTGTACCAGCTTAAGCTGATTAGGGTAAACATCGAGTCTATAGAAGAACTAGAGAACGATATGCGGCATGTCATTTGGTGCAAACCGTTAGCTTTGATGGAGGTTCAATTATGCTATGAGATAGATAGATTAGTTAAAAAAGTCAAACAATGCTTAGGTTAATTTAAGAATGAATGCAGCCTGGTATCTTCGACACATCTTCGAAGAACATGTTCTAGCATATATTGGCTTCTTTGGATATGACAGATTTGTATTGATGCAAGATAGTCCCCGGCTATATGTAACCGGTAGAGTGTTCCAGTACTTTGAACAAGTTGGGATTATGTCCTTAAATTGACTTTTATTAAGTCCCGACTTAAACCCGATCGAGCATCTATAAGATATTCAGTAATAAAATCCAAACTGATTATGGTATGCGTAAACAGTCTGGAAATATCGGCAACTTGCCAACAAGTACTCATCTGGATACCAAAAGACCAAACTGTAAAATGAAACCTAATGGTGGACACGCTAGCTAAACAGGTCACAACAGGAACATTAATCGCAAAGGACAACGAGACTCCGCAGAAACTGATGTGTAAATGCGCAGCACGTCAAACGCACACACAACGATTCTCGGTAAACCAAAACTAACACCGATGATAAGTAAATAAAAGCCCCTTGGAATAAGTTTCATTGACGAAACAGAACTGCTGAGAGAGTAATAAATCGGAGGTGCAGAAAAGAACCAAGGAGCAGTGAACAGTGAATTTTAAAATTTTGGATTGGAAATATGTTTACAACAAAAATTAATATCAAAAATTACAAAAACCTGTTTTGACAATACGGAAAGGGATGCAAATTGACATGGTTAGTGGCACACCTCCACCTATCCTTTCACCCTCAGCCACCCCATCGTTGAAAAGGTATTTAAAAATGCTATTTAGAAATATCAGTAACATTCCACTTGACAGCTTAGAAATAATTAGTACACTAAAATTTCTACATTTTTATCATATTGCCTTGAGAATTATACTCTTTATAACGGAACCTTGAAATATTATTTTCATAAAATTGAAGAAATGTGGTTTTGAATGGTTCAGATGAATAGAAATACTTATTTATAATTTCAATAGTTACAGGCACAAGCTTATTTTAATGATCTGCTAACTACTAAAAGCTAGGTTGGGATTTTATTGGTTCGAGGATTACCTATTTGATAGATGTTTACTTAAATACGTAAATAATTTTGTTTTTAATGTATTTTTCTTCATTTCTTCTTTCTTTGGCGGACACCGCTCTATAACGGACAATATATCCTACCCCGTTGCTGTCCGTTATCGAGAGGTTTTACTGTACAGTGTTTGTGAAATTTTATTTGGAAAAATAATTACACTTTTTTTTAAGCAGAAAAGTAGCCGAAATTTAACTTCTTGCCTCACTTTTTGGAATGTCTTGCGAGTGATGGAACGACAAACGTAGATAATTTGTTGCTGTAAGGCTAGATCTGCTGGGTTCGTTTTATAACCGATTGATTTGATGTGGCCCCATAAAAAAAATTAAGGGTGTCAAATAGAGCTATCGCGATGGCCACTCGATTGTTCCTCTACAACCGATCCATTTCCCTGAATAATATTAATCTATCCTCTCGTACAATACGCGGATTCTCATTATACCAACAACATTTTTTTCGTTGACATGGCCGTTTAAAAAAATGTGCATTCATCAGGAAAACAAAAGTTTTTAAAAATATTAGATTATTGTTAAAGTTTTGTAATCATAGTTTCACAAAACTGAATTGGTCTATCAGGATCATCGTCTCCTAGTTCTTGATGAATGTGCATTTTGTAAGGAAAAAGCTTATGTGCTTTTACGACTTTCCGAACCCATTGTTGGACACATGGCGATTTGACCCATTTGCACCCCTTTATTCAAAATTTTTGGCTGCTTTATTTTATATTCGCTACAGAACCAGTAGCTTCAAACTTCCGCACAAGAAGCCGCACGTAAACATTGCTGACATTTTTATTCAGATGCCTTGTATTGAACGCAGTAGCCGCCCATAAAGCGCATCACTTTCGTAAAGATAAATTATTTCAACCTGTTCATCAAGCGAGTATACCATTTTTTTAAATTATTTTCAAAAAATAAAAAATAAAAAAACTTTTATCTGCATTTTCTGATTGTCATTGAGATAATGGAGCTTATTTTATGGTACGAGAGTATATACCCAATATCCACAAAAATAATTGCGTTGGATATTCTAGAAGATACATATCATAACTATCCCAAAAATAAAAAAAGTCAACACCAACAGTGTAATTTTAAGAGTTGACAGCACCTCCTCAATCTCTATTATTTGCTAATCATTTCAACCTGTCAAGTGGAATGTCACTGGAATTTCTGAATAACATTTTTAAAGACCTTTTCAAAGATGTATCATAAGTGGGGTAGTTGCATTTTAGAGTTTTGAAGTTGGAGTGGCCGGGGCGAAAGGGTGGGTGGGGGTGTGCTACTGACCATGTCAATTTGGTTCCCTCTCCGTATTGTCAAACCAGGTTTTTGTAATCGTGTAATCGTGTTGGGACGATTTTTTTCCTGTCGCAATAGCAGCACGGCCTCGTGTATTTTCAGGATTTGGAACAGGTTGCAATTGTAGTATTTCTTTCAGTCTGACCGTAATTGTTTTGGGAATGTTGGTTTGGATCGCTCTAGCACGAAGATAATAATCAGCCAATTCGGAAACCAAAACATGCAAAAATTGTCTTCTACGCATTATTCTTTGGTCAGGGTTTTGTAGAAAAAACAATACCATGTAATTCACATGTTGCTTCGTCAATCTTACTGTCGTCATGAAGATTTGATATCAGTAATACGTTTTTCTTCTTTTTTGGTATATACGACACCAATGTTACATTTTTCTCAAATGCATGATTGTACCTACTGGTCTTTGGGTTGGATTTGGGATGTCTAAAGGTAACTCTCGCTTGTTATTTCTAATGGTTCCCAAAAATGTAAGTGTGTAATTCGTATACAAAGTGCGTACCAATAGGAGACTGGTAAACCAATTATTACCTGTTACGTTTCTTTTTGATGAACCAGCACCAAAGGGGAATTAGCCAAGAAATAAGGTCCTTCTGGTTGTTTGTCGGCATACACCTCCAGATTGTATGCATAAAAAGTCTTTGAGTCTAACCTTGTATAAATTTTTAGCCCATACTTATTCGACTTGCTGGGAATGTATTGGCAAAAGCTGCATCTTCCACGAAACGCTTCTAATTTTTCATCTATCGTAACATTTTGAAATGGTGTATACGCAGATTTAGATTTTTCGACAAATGAGTCAAATATTTCTCTTATTGGGGCCATTTTGTCTATGTTTTGCCTCTCCACACGTGTATCGATGTCATCAAATCGCAAATGTTGCAAGAAAAACGTAAAATAAAATTTAGACATGGTTAGATGAAATTGTTCAACACCAGTCCCCTTGTTGTTGTTGTTAATTCGTCCAGATTTAGACGACTTAACTTTAGTACTCCTGCCAAATAGAGTAAACTAATTAGGCCTTCAATCTCAGGTATTTCGGTTTCTCTGGCATTTTTTTCACGAGCGTAATTTTGTTTATATCTCTCAATGTGTTTGTTAGTATATTCAACAATTTTTCTAAGCATGTCATAGTCAATAAAATATTTACAAATTTGAGAAGCACTTTTCAAGTTCTTTATAGCTGCTTAAGGACTAGGTAAAGGTGTAATAATATTCTCTGAACCAGTACTCGTTGAAGGAGGATCATGTTTTGACCACTTGGATCCATCTGTACCAATAAAAAATGAACTTTCGGGAACAGGTTCTTCTACCTCATCTTCAGAAATGTCCTGATCCGTGTCAGAATTCAATTCTTGTGCTTCTACTATATCCTCTTCATCGTCATCTTCATGACAGTTATTGATAACTTCAACTTCATTTTCATCGTCCTCGTTCAGGGACTCTAATAGCAGTTTATGCAGTCGCTCCTGCTCTTGTTTGTAGGACATTGCAGAGTAATATATCTATATATCTATAATATATGTATTTATATGTATATTTCAGTATTAAATTACAAAAAGTGTATATTTGTTACTGGCCGCGGACTCTCACTCCGCAATTTTTTTTTAGAATACACACGACTGCGCCAATCCCCTTGTAATTTTGAAATGATGATCTTTAAAACAAACTTAAAGAATACCGAGACGGGTAAAGTACAGAAGTACGGGAGTTTCTGAAAAATCCAGAAACAGACACATCTCCGACAAAAACACAACAACTGCAAGCTGTCTCTATGGTTAGTAGAGTTGTTGACGGTTAATTTGTTAACAAATTTATTTTTTCTAGAAGTTCTTGATTTCTTTTGCTTATTTCAAGTGTAACGTTTTTTTTTCACTACGAAAGACTTTTAAAAACTACATTCTTTTTTGAAAAAAAAATCACCGGAAAGGTGATGCTGGTACTACATTTATTATTAAATCTGTCAAATTTTATATTAACTTTAACATGTTTTTTTTAAATTTTAACTGAATTTTAAGATTGTTAAAATGACGTTTCCACTTGTCGCCTAATTGTACTAATTTAATAGTTGACTTTGAACACTTAGTTTTATCTGAATTTTCACTTTTCATTTTTCCACTCTAGAGCTTTTTTTATCTATTACGTAACTACACTAACGAACGAATATTGATGTTTGTGATGTTGGCAACACAAAAACATTTTTATTATAGTATCAATCAAAATGTTTCCTATGCACTTTTACCAAGTTTTGCGTTAAATTTAATTATAGCTTTGTTCCATCTCAAATCTATTTTGACAGTTTAAAAATTGCCAGATTTTTTTAGGTTATTTACCGATTGAGTTATAATTTTGACAGCTTGTTGGCAAATTTTCATTCTTTAAAACGCACGACAGCACTTTAGACGCCGCTAGAAGCTAAGATAGCAGTCTTAATAATTTCTTTTTTTCTAATTTGTATTTTGTTTTAAACTGAAAGTTTTACAACATTGTAATTTTGTTTTTTCGTTACAAGCCATTAAACAAATCATATTTTGCTGGCATTTGTTTTGACTTATAAGTTGAATAAATATTAGTTGCCTAAAGAATCTGTATTCAGTTACTCAATTTATTCTAATGCTGTAATATTTTTAGACACCTCAAAAGATTTAGGTTAAACTAGTAGAAAATTGTTTAAAATTTTTAATATCTATTTAACATATTAAACTTTCTATGGAAAATGTTTATTTATTGCTAAAGAGTAATTAGTCAAATAAATTTTAAGAATTTAAAAATTACATAAAAGAAACGTTTTCGAATAGTTTCTACATGCGATTTAAAAATATTTTAAATTTGAAATTACATTACGTAGATAATAAAGCTTTAACTTTGATTTTCAGTTAGTTTGAAACGATCAAAAATAAACGTATCAAATTTAAACTACAGCTAAAAGTGTCGTAACATTCACACACATATTTAATTGGGGTACGCTCTAGTTATGCGTACTAGAATTTAACATTTTGGTTTAATTAGATTTTAATAGAACAACGTAAAGGAAAATAAATACGTGTAATAAAAATATATTTATACAGTGACCGACTACCATGATGTGTGCTTGCGTTGGTCTGGCTAAGCAATTGGCTATTAATAAGACATTTCAAAAGCACGGGCCGTGTGCAGCAGCGTCCGTTTCACATTGCAATAATACTCGAGATTTTGACCGTTCTAAATTCGATTTTGGCCGTTTGCTGAGAACAATAACACACCCACACCTCAGTAATTTGATTCTATTATTTTACTTTTTTTTTCAATTACAAACTAATATTTAATAATTTAATACACAGTAAGAATTTGATCGCTCAGTGAGTTTTTAAAAATAAAAAGTTTTAAATAGACCAGTTGAGTAATCTACTTAATAATTTCTTTATTAAATATATAAACACTAAAAGTTATAAAAGACAAAATACATACACATAAGTTACAGATACGCACTGAAATTACATAATTATGATGTAAAGTTGAAGAATACTAGAAAATCAATTGTTTAGTCTATTATAAACCATACGTCCAAATTATTATAATTTTTGTGTTTTTTACTATCTTATGTAATTAAAGTAAAGCAATACGTTCATTAGTTGTTTTTCTATAAATATAAAACTATTATGAATAGAGCAAGCTTGTTTTGTCTAACATTTATGACAATAAACGAACTAAGTAAGTAGAAATTTCAAAGTGCATTGCAAAAGTGTTTTGTTCTATAAATACTCGTAGATATTTTTCAAACGAATAACTTGTCTAATGTGCGAGACGGAAAAAAGGTAGACAAGTGGTTTGTAGTTTTTACACGAAAGAATTGTAGTTTTTTACTGGCAATAAGTTTTAAGACTAAACAATTAGTTTTGTTCTATTTTTATATTCAAAGAAATAATGTCGAAAAAAATTTTGTAAGCACAATGTTTGTTACAATTTTGTTTAATTAAAACTGATAAATTTTTACCATCTAAAGCTAGTTTATGTATAGTTTAATGATTTCATTTGTTTTTCTTTTTTTTCGTTTACATGTATTATTTTTTTGAGCTTAAAAATTTTTTTGCCAACACTTTCTTATTTTTTTTTCTGTTTTACAAATTATTGGTATCAAAACATATTTGTAATGTTACGTTAATATTTCGTGAACTAATAACAATATTATGAGATTTTTTCGTTCGGATTTTATGTACCGCACTTGTGGGCACGGTTTGTAGAATACTGTATTTTTATACTCGTATCGTATTGATAAATATGTTTAGTCTGGCATATTTCCATGTATTATGTTTTTGGTGATCTTTAAATAAATTAACTTCTGTGAACCGTCCAGCTTGAATATAATTTAGTTTAACATAGCAACTGCATTATAAATTTTATTTAAGTAACGTTTTTTTAATTCACAAAAATATAAACACAGTACAGTTAAATTACTATTTCAGGGTATATTACGAATATTTAGTAAACAAATTATTTGTCTGGCTTTCGATAGGTACGATTATGAACGTTTAAACAACCGTTTAATTCCTAAATTTTATTGCAATGAAAATTTAAAATTTAATTATACACGAGAAAATGCAAATTTTATGCATTGTTTTGATTATAAATACCATTTTAACGTGTTTTTATATACGTGTACGTATAAATTAAAAAAATTAACATAATCGAATCTACACCAACAAAACAATTTGTTTAGCTATATAAACAAATAGTAATAACTGTTGTTAGTGTTTTTGTTATTGTCTAAGTACAAATTGCAGATTTTTATTGTAAAAAAAAAAAGAATTAAAAACCATCAGAAGTTATTGGGAACTCCGTTCGAAAGTAATACTTATAATTAATTTCAATTATAATAATTATCACCAGAACCTCGCACTTTACCCAGAAAACAACTTTATGTTTATGCTGTCATTGCTAATAGCTAGTTTTTTATGTTTAATATGATTTATTATTAATATCACACAAACAATTTTTCTGTGAGAACGTAATTACTGTTACGTGGTTAATATACAAATACGTATTATAATATCCTATCAATGCCACACATACAAATGCGGTTTGTACTGTTTACTTTTTTGTTTAAGAAGTTTAAAAAATCACGATAAATAAATAATAATAATAAAAATAATTTCAAAAACAAGAAATATTAGAAAACTGCACGTCGAGCAATTTAATTTTTAGTTTAAGTTCTATAGAAATTCAAACGCGTCTTGTAACAGCACTGTAGTCTGCACATAAATTGCAATTACGTTTATTGTTGTCCTCTTTTTTGTTTGAAGTGAAAATTATATTATACTTTATAATGTAAGTAACATGAATAAGTAGTAAATTTTAACGACGTGCAAATGTATTCTTGCTTTCTTCGTTTTTACAAAAAATGATCACTTTGCACAATAAAAATAATTAGTAAAAAAATAATTTCCATTTAAAACGTCCAATTTAGCTATTAGTACAAAGTAACTAATTGAAGTTTATTGAATACAAATATTAAAAGAGCAATGTATTTTACACAAAGGAATTTAATTTTATTTTCGACGTATGCATTTTTCTTTAAAACGACATTTTATCTTTGGTTTTTTAAAATATTTGTATGTTTTTTAATTGTTTTGTTAGTTATTCAAAAAAGGCACGTCTGTTCATTTCTTTTAGTTTTCGTCTTCTGTCAAATCTATTTACCTATATCTTAAACCTATTTTACATTATTAGAAACAAATTTTGAAAGAAAGTAAAAGAACAAAATCTCGAACGAGGCAATCAGGGGAATGAACGACAGTAATACACCAATTCAGGACAAGAATTTAATTTTTAGCCGAACACTGTACGAATAATTTAAAAAACGTACAAAATAACAAAGTGAATAAAAAAAGTGTTGGGCGTCGACTAAATAAATTTACTCAAAAAGACCACGAGGAAATCTGTAGTTTAATTTATGAAAATTTCACCTTAACACTAAAACAAATAAAAAACAAATTCTTTGAATAACATTCACAACTAGAGATGAGCTTATTGACCATTGACAGAACAACAAAAGCATTTCACTATTCTATAGTTTCTTTGTGCCAGAAAAACGTAACACACCAGATCCTATCCAAAGTAGATCTGCCTATGCTGTTCAATACAACCGAATAGTGGTTCATAGGAAAAAAAAATTAGAATTTAGAATTCAAGCGAATTTGAGAAGATTTTATAAAATATCGCAGAAAAATACTGATCCCAACAAAGTGAATTGTGTTGCAATGTGTATTAATTTTTTGCCACTGAAGACAAGTCTTACAATGTAGAATACTTTGGAGATTCTTTACATCTTTGATCGACTACTTAGCTGAAGATCATACACAAAGTGCATAGTTTGTTATGAACAGCGTCGGATTTCAACAGAGCTCATGGATATGTACCAGTATTTCTGCCTCCGTTCAGTACTTTTTTAAACCCCATTGAAGAGCTGTTTAACCAATAAAAAACTATCAAAAAGAGGTCAGCCTACCGATGAAGAAATGCAACTGTAGTTACAGTGTAGAAAAGTCAAAAGAATAAATTTGTTATTTCAGTTACGGTACATATTTATAGAAAAACCCGAAACAATTCAAATTTAAATTATAAATTGACATTAAATTATAAATTAGTACGGAAGCTAGAAAAGTTGTCATTTGATTTAACGACAGCGAAAGTCAATGATCTATTGACAAGTAATGCCGTCAAAACCCAATTTTTTGAATGGACAGTATTGGGCTTGTGATATATCGTTTGAAAGGTCTCTTCATTCTCTATTCATAAATGTTATCCTTTTTAAGTCTATTGCAAAAATTAACACAACAAAATATCTTCTGATTACCAAAATTCGCCACAGCACACTGAAAAACTAATATGTAATACTTATGTAGTTATAATGTAAAAAACAAGAAACAACATGAATGTCAATGAAGTAAATGTTCAAAATGCTCACGGCAAACGTCTTCGCAACATCCTAATCTTATATAAAAATGTCTTCTGCTTTTATTTAACATATTAGGCGTAACCCAAGCGTTATTCGTTCTCTCATTTAAATCATAGGATTTAGTTTTGTACACAGTACTCTTCACATATACCCATAAAAAAGTCTAATAACGTAGAATTAAATGATCGTGCTGGCCATTCTATCAATTCTCGCCTCCTTATCTACCGATATGAAAATATTGCGTCGTGCTACTACTGGGTATTGACTTGGTAATGTAGCAGTGCTCCATCTTGCTGTAACCATATCGTATTCGCTGGAACTTGAGACTTTCATGGATCAGAATATAAATTTGCCAAAGTTGACACGACGCCATTTAAATTGCTCTTAATGAAAAAGTAACCAATGATATGGTTTCTAACAATTCCTGCCCAAACATTAACCTTTTGAGAGTATTGTGTATGTTCTTCTCTCATCCAGTGTGGATTTTCCATTGCATTTTGTCAATTAGCATGACCGTTAAGTGTAAAAGTGCACTCATCAGAAAGCCTAACGTCTTCTAATTTGATAATATTGTTATCCAACATTTCCATCATTCATTTACAAAAATAAGTTCTTCTATCAAAATCGTCTTCCTGAGTTAGTATGATTTTACAGGAATGTATAATTGATTTTCTTTTAGTATGTTTAGAATCGATTTATGGGCCACCTTCAATGTTGCGGATACTTGTCTACTCGATGTATGTGGACTTTCTTCAAACTCAAGTATCACATCTAATTTGGTATCATTGCTTAGTGTATTAGCAACTACTTTCTGTATCTGTCTTACACGTCTAAACTCGCGAAACTGTTTTTTTTTTACTAATTATCCCTTGAGATATAGGCGGCAAATCCGGAAAGTTGCCATGGAGTGGGCGAGCAACTTTCATTTGTGTTCGGATGTTATCTCGGTAACCAATCATTTATAAAATTATTTTATGCATTTTTGTTAATCTAACCACCTTTCTGAATTGCAGTTAATGAAATTCAAACGAAAATTATAACACTGATAACTACTGTCATGCAGTGATAATTAAAACACAATTTGCTAAGGCGTTTTAAACAAAACTAACATTGCCAGGATAACTATTTATGTCTTTTTGATTGATACGATTTAAAAAAATACTGTTATGGTTTTTCCTATCATGAATACTTAAACGAGAAATAAGTTTAGAGTATGTTGTAGCAATTTTTGGTAGTCAGATGATTTTATTTTTTTTTTATGTTAATTTTTGCAATAAATTTAAACACAATAACGTTTTGTTGGGGGTTGTAACTGTCACTCAAGGTGGGTTAAAGGTAGGGATCACATTTTCACGTTAAATAATGTCAATTTATAATATAAATTTGACGTGTTTCGAGATTTTCTATAAATATGTACAGAAACCGGAATAATGAATTTATTTAATTTGGCTTTTCCACACTGTATACTATGTACATATAAAACATTTTTTTACTAGTATTGTGTTACATAATATTAGTATAGTTAAAATTCTATCTCCAACTGTTCATTTGTACCAACGAAAAAAAGTTTTGACAAATAGTGAATTTTATTTGATATATTAATGTCAAAGCAACATAGGTAGGAAATAGTTTTAAGAAATATTGGCATACATTTGATAAAAGAGGAAAACCAAAAAAAATACTTTTATTATATTGTACTGTACTTAATTTTATATATAAAGTTTAAGATTTTTTAGAGTAATTTTTATCAGTTATGTACTTCCTGTTTTTGAGTGCTTTTTTATTTGAATAAATATTTAATCTGCTCTTATATTCTAAGGCTTACAATAAACGTCTTTTTTTAATTTAAATTTACATGAAACTATCACATAATTTGACTATGTGTTTTTGTTATAAAATTGGTTTAATACTATCCCAAACAGCATTGGTATCAATTTATTGACATCTGAGTGTCACTTTAAAGAAAATATTTTGATACAAAATTATTGGTACGATTTTCATAGTTACTAAATAGCTTGGTGGTTTGTATATGCTGCTATTGTTGTCAATTTAAATACTCAAAGCATCAATTTAGTTTATACAAAATTCATGAAAGTGTTATACATACTTTTTCATATTGGTCATTTTGCAAACGTTGCATAATATTTTTCTCGGCAATTATTAATCTGAAGATGACAATTTATTTACTACTAGGACAGGAATGGAATATGTGTAGTTATCCATTTAATCTATTATGTATTTTACGCAAAAGACAATTTGTAAAAAAATATAAATGATTTTAGACATAATAATAAACTAATTAAATAATAATTCAACGTTGTGAAATACATATAATTCTTAAAGGTAAACAGATATAATTTTAGACATAAAATTTTCACCATAGAACATTTTATTAATTTTTTACGGTAAATGGTGTACACAAAAAAAATATATAGATATATGTAATTTCATTTTATTTTGGCGGTGTTATAAACTAATCAGCACAGTTTGCCGCATCCTCCTACGCACCGAAGCCTTACGAAGAATGTCCGTTTTTGTCCGATGAAGTCTAACGTGGTATAACCTCCGTTTTTTTATTACTTTAAATGCTTGTTAAAACGATGTCTACTATCATATAAAAGTTTAAAATATTGTATTCCAATATGTAATTTTTAATTACAGTGTTTTCTTATAAGTTTAGATCTTCACTAAACATAGTAAAGTTAAAAAATATAATCACTATTTATACTGTGCATATTTGTATTAATCAACATGGAAACATATAATTTAATCAATACAAATTTGATAACAGAATGATGGAATAATTATGGTATGTTATATGATTTTGGCATCACACTGACATTCAGCTTTCTTATAGATGGTATCATTTTGATGCCTCAAAAATGATAGTGACAGTTTATAGATACCGATTTCATGCGGAATTTTTGACACAAATTTTGTATGAAAAAAGTAACTTAACTAGCTAAAGGTCATAAATATAATTAGTTTGTTATGATTTACCATGACCTTATTTGTTTAGTTTTTTTATAGTAATAAACACATATAATACTTTTACGAAAAATTATTATTCATAATGGAATTGTATAGCTAACAACACTAAAAATATAAATTGAATTTGTCATATACTTGGCATCTGTTCGGAAGCTTCTACGAACGAGGACTACATATATTAAAACAATATATGTGAATGAAGTTTCGCTACTTCTTTTAAGTATCCTGAGAACATTACATGTTTGTATAGAAAACTTGTAAAAAGTTTATATACACATATTTGGCAAAATAATAAGCGTATTAAAATGCATGTAATTTATTATATGAAACTGTAACATACCAAAAAATGCATATGCTGTAGAGTTCGCGTAATTTGTAAAGCACCTGTGAGCGGAGCTTTTCTGTGCGACGTTCTAAATACAATAAGGTAGCAAAACGCAAATTACTGTATTACTACAAAAACAGTGGCGTAACAATAAGGTTTTCAATTTAGTTCTTTTAACTGTAATTACCTGTAAACAACTTTTATTTTTTTTAATTACTTAATTTAATGGTTGTTAGTTTAGTTATTTATAAGTGATTTTTTTTGCTTACATATACTTTAATTTGAGATTATGTAATCAATAAATTCAATACTTTTATTGGCATTACGATACGTGCGTTGAATTATCAGCTATAATCCCCTAGAGTATTGATAATGCCAAAATAATTTTGTCATAGAAACTCAGTGGCGTATTTTCAATTTAACTTTAGGGCGGATGCTCGGTAATTTTGCTACTCATTAAAGATGCAAAATCATAACAAAAGAGACCACACAAAATATTGTAAACACGGGTTGCACAAATAAATCAATAAAATATTTATTATTCGAATATTCTAGCAACTTAGTGGTATGAGCACAAACATGTAAACATAAAACATATTAGTGTAAAAGAACAATTCTTTAAATAATAAATTCTAATGTTCGAGGGTTAGCTGCCAATTCATCCATTACCTCATCCGAAGATATGTCCATATTTGCATGAATAGATAAATAGATTAAAGCCATTCTAGAATAAATTGATCAAAACCTTTGCCAGTAACATCCACACACCTTGTACATATAGATACTTGCTCAACACCAGAGCTTCGACTGCTTTATCAGCGAGAACCGTGAAACACTTTTACAACCATCTACTTTATTTACGATTTTTTAACATAATTGCAGATCATAACAATTGCATTTTGACTTACAGAGCTAATATACATATTTCTTTTGCCGGGTTCCTCCAAAAATTTTTGTGGTGCGCGATATCGTAAAATAGCTCGAAAATTATCTTTGTTATGGTCAACGTGCACATCAACAACAATAGTGATCTTGAGTTTGTAACCTCAAAAAGAAATATCTTGTTTTCCACATAAAAATTATGGCGTAAATAATTGGCTTAAGGCCCCAAAGACCCACTTGTAAATACGCCACTGTAAAGACTTTTAAAAGCGTGTTGCTTGGTTAGAGAAACACGCTTGAAGCATTATCTACGACAAAATTTTGAGTATTTATCAATGCTGAAGTGTATTCGATCAGATAATTTTTTACTGAATTAATACAAATTAATTGTTTTTGTAACGTCGAAATCGTCACTCATCAAAATTTTAAAAGCAAGCAACATAAGTTCTACAACAAAAGCAATAACAACCGTGAATAGACTAATACAATTGAACACCCCTAATTTTGTAAGAAGACTTTGTCGTGTCAATAGGTTGTACTGCGCATATGACGTGACAGATCCTCTACAAATTATGTTAACTCTTATTCAAAAATTAGACTTTGAAAACCTCGATCAAAAATAAAAAATTGTGCCAATGCTTTATAAACCACCAGTGGTGGCTTCTCCGTTAGGTCATTTAGTCAATGACCCTCCAAAAAAATACTAAACATTGTTTTATTATTAATTTGCAATTCTAAATGTGTAACTTTTAATTTTGCACATTCTAAAGATAGGTAAATTAATTTTAAATATAAATATTTAATTAAGTAACAATGCGTTTTTAAAGTTTTAATATTACAATAACCCTCTTGCAGCATTGACCACCAGCCGCCACTGTAAACTATCAAACAATAAGTTATAAATGTTATAATATACCCACGCAACGTTACATATTAAATTTAACATATAACAAACTTCTTCTATTTTTGTTTAAATTAATTAATTATTAAATAGTTTGTTATTGTTTGTGTATGCACTATGTTCTCTTTGACTTCTACTTATTCCACATGCAAAACAATAAGTCCGAATTGTTGTTGGGCAATTGTTTGTGACAAGGACAATTGCTTACAGAACCGAATTTAACTTTAACTGTCTTAAAAATATTTTTTTATAATTATAATATAATTGATTGGAAACACAAATTATTATTAGTCAATTAAGATAACTTTTAATCGTTACGGTTATCTATTCTACAAGCAAGCTGAGATTTTACTACGTGTTCAAAATTAATACTAAAAAGTTACTCTATATTTGATATAAAAACTGAAGTTAGTGTAAACAAACGTAGTTACAGTAATAGCAAAAGCTTATACGGCTAGAGTCTATAATAAAATCAGAGAGTCTTCCGTATTTGGACCGAGTTGTAACCGAAGTTGCCAACGTTCTGCCTACTTTCTATTTCATTTTCTGTTTGTCAACCAGAGAATCTAGACTTAGATCTCCGTTATCTTAGTAAAACCGTGTTGAACAATATGTTATGAGAGAAATATTCAGGTTGTTATTAATCATCGTCCACGCTCGCGTGTTCAAATACCTAAGGACATTTCTACATTCGAATCCAATCCAAAGTTAATATTTTTACCTTACTTTCATAAAATCACACATAAAATAAAAAAAAATTCTTTGTAAAAACGGTATCAAACCCACATTCAACTTAACAAGTAAAATATCTCAGATTTTTCTTCTTCTAAGAACAAATTTCCTACGTTATCATCTCAAAGTGTACACCAAATTTTTTGTTCATGTGGTTTAGTCTGCATAGGTGAAACTTGCTGTTCCGTCATCACACGCTTTTAGAACATAATCGTTGTATAAGAAAAAACATATTTCTAAGTCTGTTGTTGCTGCATTTATTTTGATAACGCTTCGGTGATTGTAAAAACTTTACTCTTTTTCAATAAGAAAATAACTTCAATCGTTTCAAACGGTTTCAAACTATCTTCTTTTTAGTTTTTGGTTGTAACCCAATCACGATGACGCTCAACCAACCGCGATATTTCTTTTTTACATGCGGAGACTACTTTTTTTCACCTCTATGGAGTTTAGAATTTGGTTCACAAGTTGATTATCTAACTTTGTAGTGGTTTCTTGTTAGACTATCATTTGCTTGTTCAAGTTTTTCAATTAAAAAAATTTTTTTTAGAAGTTTAGAATCTGGTATGATTCACAAGTTGATTATCTAGCTCTTTAAAAGTTCTTAGTTAGATTTCAGTTGCTTGTTTAAGTAAATAAACCGCGAATGAAATTAATTAGTTCAATTAAACCGCAAATTAAACCGTTGAATCATCAAACCGACAATTACAACCCGCGAGTCAAAATTGATCCACATATTTGATTAACCGTTTTTGCAGTTTTAATTCGTTATTTAATTCGCGGTTTTAATATAATTAATTTAATTTGATGTTTAATTCAACGCTTTAATTCGCGGTTTAATTGATCTAATTAATTTAACTCGCGGTTTATTTTACGAAATTAAGCCGCGATATAAGTGCTACTTCAGCTAATAATAATTTTCTAGAGAAACTATTAGTTAGATTATTTATTGTAGAATAAATTAGAAATGTTAACATTGTAAACAATAATTTTGATCTAAGCTTTTTTACCAAGAGTTTTCATGTTAAATTTTCTAGCCTTTTCGTATCCAATTTAATTTCAGATACGTTTTTGAACTCAATTTTTTTTTAATTGGACACCATTCTGATGTAATTAAGTCATTCCATTTGAAAAACCAAACCAGCATGTTTTAGATTTTGTTCAAACTTGAGAATGTTTTTTAGGGTTCTAAAGACCATAATTTACAAGGATTTAATTTTTGCACGTCTAAATCCCGGTCTACCCAAAATAAAACAATCGAAAAATCTTATTGAATTTACAATAGTCACAGTTTCAAAATTATTAAGCTGAAAACTTTCGTACTCTTAATTGACTGTGGGAAAGTAGAGAAAAACTGTGATAGATCCTCGTATTTATATGAATATCCACAAGTCTATGTGACTAAAAAATTTAGGCACCATGAACATCAGAATTTGATATAATAAAATATAAAACAATCGGAGGTTTACTAATCAAACGACTTTACATCGATTTGTTTTAAAGAAAACGAATTAATTAAAACAAAAACAATTGCAACAATTATGTTAAATAAAACTATTCCCAGTTTAAAAAAAATAATTAGTTTAGTGATAGATTTCAATACAAAAAATAAAAAAAAAACTGTCAACATAAGTCAACACAAAAGTAATTTTGGTTTAGAACCAGAGTGACATTTTTTTGTCACTTTTCATGGAAAAAGTCTTGTTGACGATGTAGAAGTTTACAATTAAACGTACTGTAATAAATTAATAAATTCTTCGTATCGAATTTTTTTAGTATCAAACGCTGATGTTGATGCTACCTAAACATTTTTGTCAAACGAGGATTTATCACAGTTTTGCTTCGTTTTCCCTCAGCCAATTAAGAATACGATAGTTTTCAACTTCTACTAACTTTCTATGAAAATTGTAAAACTAAGTGCTAAATTTAGTAATTTTTTTTTGTTTGTATTTAAACGCCTGTACATTCGCAGGAGGAGAAAATAACAAAAAACATAATCATATTTTTTTGTTTTAGTTTCTTCTGTTAAGTCTTGAACAATAATAGTACTGTTATTAATAAAAATAATTTGTTTCTTTGTATTTTTTCATCTTTTACTAGATAGCATGTTAGCATTGTTGCTCAAATTGTAAATTTTTCTAAATGCGTAGTTTGTTGATTTAACGTATAAATTATCATTAACCAATTGGAACAATAATTCCATTAGAATATCTACAAAATTGCATCATTTCTAAATCTTTGAATGACGTTTGAAACGATAAATATGACCCTGCAACTAAATTACGATCTGTCTACGGAAATACCATCAACGATGGAATTCAAACACACCAGTCTTAATACGCTATTTTCTAAGAATAACAAAATATATTTTTATTACATACACAGAAATTTTCTTGTCGCTAATGGAAATCGACGTCGAATAGTGTTGATTATAACTACCTACATTTAAAACCTTCGATAAACCGTTAAAAAAACGCTTAAATTAATCGATTTCTAAACAATTGGCAATAAAGAAAATAATTACTACATCAAAGTTATCCGGAAACAAAAATCTATAGAAAATCCTTTGTAAAGATAATGAAGTGAATTAGCCATACTAGCTTGTGCACAAGGCTGTATTAATATATAAGTACCTACATTTTTAGCAATAATTGATTTTTTAGTACAGATCCAAATGAGAATTTTGTGGGTAATATTAATGAAGAAGGTCTATACATATGTATATATGTATTCTGCTAAAAATAGCAGTCATCAATTACTATTACGTATACGTGGATTAAATTAGAGTAAGAAACATCTCTAAGCGCTAGCATACATACATAGATAAATCTTTCGTTGTGCATAAATGCAGTTTTTAATATTTAGTATATGCACAACGTTTGTTTTAAAATAGTTTTTATATATATTTAATAATACAAATTTTTATTTTGTTAATTCAGTTAATAGTATTGGTTACAAAAAGAGGTCAAGTATCTAGAACTGTCAATCTTGGCTTATGGTAATGTGCCAAATTACTTCCATTCTTGGCAAAACTTCAACTGTAAATATTTTCTATGTAGCACTGGTTGGTAAATAGAGCATGTAAAATGAGATTAACTAATTGAATGTTACTACGAAATAATAAATAAATTGGTAGAACGAAAGGTTTTACAACCAAAATTACACTAAGTCAAAGTTGTAACGTTTTGATTACTTATAAGAAGTTCAAATAATTATTTTATCCTTAAAGTAAAAGTTAAATGAGCTGGGTACTTACATAAGCTTTAAATGGGAAAAACAGTATTTGGTCGATTTTTTGCAAAACTATATTCTATCTCTGTGTTATATTATAAAATGCAGGGTGTTTAGTTTTTGCTGGGCAGCATAAAGTTACACTTTTTTAAATAGCAACAATTTTTTTATGCTGTTCGATAAAGTTTTAATTTAGATGAAAAATATTTAAAAAAATTTTTAAATTGATTGCAGCGTTGCTATTTTGAGGAATTTCTTTAAATGTATAGCATCACAAAGAAATGGTCACAAAACTCATGTTTTTTGATATTTCGAATTTTTTTTTTGTAAATTCATAGATAAAAGTCAGAAGTCTTTAAATAGTCTAAAGGATTTTTTAAATTCGCCATACTTATTTTGTATGAGAGCGCTAATTTTCAAATTTTTCAAATAGCTGAAACTCATGTTTTTAAATCGCACCCTCGATTTTTTCAACTGTTTCTAATGCAGTTTTTAATTCTCTATCGGTTTACACTAGGAAGTTTTTCTCTTAACATCTACAGTTATGGAGATATTTATAAATTTTCAATTAAATCACAACAACCATTATTTATGCTGCCCAGCGAAAACTAAACAAAAATATTTTTAAAATATACAGCTTTTCAATAAAAATGAGTACAGTACTAAACGTTTTATGCTGACATTTATACAAAGGCACTAGTAACCGAGGCAATCCCTGTATACCAACCGGTTGTGTTACGGTTCTATGTAAACCTACAATTATTGGTGCGTTCAGAAAATTCAAATGATCTGGAAAAACGTCTATACGGCTATTTTTTTTACTTTTGGTTTGTTTACTAATATGCTAGAGCTTTTCAAGTATTAGGGTACTAAAGCAAAATTTCTGCGCCTCAAAAAAGATGAAGATAAGTAAAGACAAAAAGAAACAATCTTCTATATTTGGATTCAGCGAAAGCTAACACATTCTTTCTATGTTCTGAAGAAAAAAATATAGTAACTTTAATATCAACAATGCATGACGATTTTAACATTACTAGACATATGCATAAACTATACTGCGATACTAAATAGTATGGACAACATTGTTTTTCATTATTTAACAAAAAAGAAAACACTTTGTTGATCACAAGCTATGTTTTTCAATATAGTGGATGTAGCTGCCCTATCAGTATATATAATTTACTCCATAAACAATCCTACGTAAATGACTGATGCAGTAAATACATACAGCGTGTATCTGATTAACAGGTAGTTAATTTAGAAGATAAAATCACAGCATCAATATATTTGTTTCACAACAACCCAGCAACTACAATAAATCGAAAATTACGGACCTGCAGCATTGAATACTTCGGTGACACCGTTAATAAAAACAATGTTATGATGACAATTATAAGCGACTTACGGCTTAGATCGCGCCGTAATTGAACAATGTCTTGCGAAACGTCAGTTTGTTTGGGTTCACGAACGACAATACGGTAAAAGCCAAGTTCTACTTGTTGGTTTGCCTCTTAAGGAGAGACTAGGACTAAGCCTAAAAAGTTTGGTTGTTCAACGTGCACAACGCGGCCTAAACCGAGAGCCGCTTATAATCGTAACCAAAAAAACCGCGGAAGCCTAAGATTCTATAATGTTATGATGAATTAACTGTTCTAAGAACCACACATTTCTTTTCAGTAATTTGCTGACACTAAATATAAAAATAAACACAAAATAACGTTATCACATAAGACGTCATTAAATTAAGTTGTTATTCTAAAAACGCATATGCTAACCAAGTTAATTCTCGAAGATAGCTTATTTATAGACGTTTAAATGAAATTAAATGTGCAAAACACCTATTTTTCAGAAACAATGATTACATTTTTCACTCTAAACAATCGTATTGTGAAAATTCAGCTAAAAAAATTACGCAAAATCTGTTATTGTTTATGTATAGAAACAAACTTGATAACATAAACCAAAATTATGATTACTATAAACAATGTTTTTTTATATAGTAGCATACGATAACGTTATCCGAAGTTCCAATAAGCGGCGTGCACTATATAAACACGCACAAAAAAATCTAAATTAGTCTAAAGATAACAATCGTGTTATTCACATAATATCACGCAAGTAGTGGTTACATAAATCGACTTTTGAAGTGTTCCATAAATTAATTTCGTAGTTTATTATATTATTAATTAATTAATTATAGTTTTTTTAATTTGTTGTGTCAAGTTTTAATTATAATAAACTTAATAATATAAATAAATATGTATCAATATAAATATAAGTGCATTACATTTCATATACGTAACCAGAAGTTGCAGGAATAAAACAAGGATTGTCCCAAAAAGATACTTCTGAGAATATCAATTTTTTTTTGTTTGATTGTTTTACCAGCATCGACGACTAATTTTATTTTTTTGTTATAAGTCAAATAAATAGTTTTTTTTACAAAAAAGTATTTATTCATAAGCAGAAAATGCATACAAACAATAATGTGAAAGAAAAGAAGATTATTTCATGTGTTACATTTTTCAAAAAATCTGCAGCCACAAAATTAGTACGGCATCGTGTTAGCTGCTGTATACGTTAGTATTTTTGGTTTTTGATAGATAAAAATTCTAGAAATAATGTTAAATAATATCGCAAATAGTGGTTTAATACTTTGGTAATTTGGCATTATCTTTTTTTTTGAAGCAGTGATTAATTTAGTATCCCAGTGACTGTTATATGTGGATCTGTAGGAATCTGTAGACATGTTTGGAAACTGCATCTGTAAGGAATCTGCTCCAGTTTTTGATTGTGTGTTGGTCTACTTCAACAACAACTGAAGAAGGTTGTGGTCTAGATTTTTGTATTAGTTCATACCAGTCATTGGGAGATTCCATCTTTATACGTTGGTTTATCAGTCTCATATTTTTGTTGCATTCTGTATACGAGCATTCTTTAATTATAAAACTCATTGTAGCAGAAGTGAGCGTTTTTACATAATAGACAACATAATGCAAAAATTGAAATACTGTAAAGTATTTGTTTTGTCCTGTAACCGAATTGCCAAATATATAGAGATCAGTAATTTCTGGATTCAGATGGTTTATTAAAAAATCTCTTTGAGCTATTCTGATCTTTTTTATGTTATGTTTTGTGTTTATAAATCCATAGTGATTGCAAAATATTCTTATTACTTTAGCATTTTTTTGCTTTCTTTTTGTCTATCGTAAAATGCTTGAGTTTTTTTTTGTGAAAATTATTCTTTACACGTAGTCTGTTTATTTCAGTACCAAGGTTCGGTGTCTTTTGTAAATGACTAAATTCACATGCGCTGGAAGTATTATATTGAAACGTTCGAGAAGTTATTTGCAAAGGCAAGAGCCTTCTAGAAACTGTTATCCATCTTCTAGAAGATATACCAAAAAATAGGGAACACTCCAGAAGGATTTCCTTATGTGTATATATACCGACGGAACAATTCGTAGGTCAGTTATTGCTGGAATGCGAATACAGCAGTGTTAAGATTATTATTAAAGTGGAAATAAATAAGTCGTTAGCACGCGTGTATCTAGATAAATATACCGAGAATAATCGTGTACGTGATTTTTAGTGTAAACAAGTGTGAAGCTATCCGCGGACGTTATCTTATCTTCGCGTAAGTGATAGCATATTATTGTTTTATATAAATTACTGTAAGTTTTTATCCTTAGATAATTAAATTTAATTAGTTCGGTTAATTTAAAAGTGTACATATTTCTAGAATAAGTAAACGCATTTTTAGTCGTTAAATAAATTAGTTTTTAATAAATAAATCCGCAACAATATATTAAATTTTCTCTTCAGAAGATTTCTATGAAATTTCTAGGACACCTTAACAGTGGGGAATTTAAGTTGGAACATGTTAGACATTTTTTTAACAAATCTTTCAAACTGCGGTGCCACCCCCTGCTATTGAAGAATTTAATATGCACATTCATTTGTTGATATACCTTATCTGAAATTTTCTTGAACGTTGCATTATGTTTCCCCCCTCGTAAATCTTTTAAAGCCATTTTGCTATATTTTAAAGATTTTTGAATATATTTAATTTTTGTTCGAATCGTAATAAAAATTTCCATCCGATTATGATGCCTGTAAAATACATCAAAACGAACGGAAGCACCACGATACCCTGGAATGGTATCTACAATAAAAACAAGTAATTTATGTAAACATTAAGAATTACATAATACTAGCTGAAAATAAGTTGCTCTAAACTGGTATAGAGTGCAACAACTGATTTTTTTGAAAACTGGTACTAAATAAAAAATCATAACCAACAATTACCTTGTTACAAAAATTGTATGTAGAAATATTAGATTTGTTAATTATTCATTTAGCAATTACTCTTTTTATTCTACCACGTCAGTTGATAATGCTTCTCATTTCTCAATTTTAGAAAGTGCAGCTTGTCGAGATTCACCTTCTAAAGCGAAATATTTATGTTCTTTATGAGTCAGATAGTGTTTATTTGCGTTTGCTTTTTTCAAAGTTGGCGCCGCAAACTACGCAACAGGCAGGGGAACGCTGAAGGATGCGAGACAGAGAATATTACCATTTTGTACTAAGTGTCATTTTAACATTAGAAATATACAATTGGCTATTATAACCACAGGTAGTCAACTGAAACTTACATTCATACCACCTTTATTTAATTCTAATAAATTTTAAATTGTCGTAATATATAATCAGTGTTGTGCATTATCTAGATCAGGGGCTTCCAACTTATGAGTGACCGAGGGCCGCCATTAGATTCATGGAGTAAATAGCGGGCCGCATCCGCATAGGTTTATATTTATATAGCTACTATTAATGAAAGCCGCGGGCCGCATCCAAGAAAGCCGCGGGCCGCATGCGGCCCGCGGGCCGCGTGTTGGAAATCCCTGATCTAGATGAAATTATATAGATTATTACCCTCATTTAAAATCATATTACACCATTTCAATCACGTTCAATTAAACGAGCATTAATAAGCGATAACACAACCGGACGAGATATAATTACAGCAATAAGTATGCCTGTTGATAAGTAACCATGAAAACGCTCTAAATTCAAAAATTCATAAACGTCAACCATGTCACGTTTTGGCTAGACCTATTTTGTAACGTCACTAATAATTATTATGAAAATTATTAACTTTTTTGCTTTTTTCGAGTAATAATCATTTGAATTTCATTCGTCTTTGTAAAATTATCTAAAATTCAACACCTGGACCGAACTCAAAATGTGTTGCCAAAACTAGGCAACACATTTTTCGTTTCCGTCAATAAGGTGTCTCATTATCGATAATTTTACAAACACTTATGATATTACATATGATAATTTATTACTGTATCAATCAACCAATAAATTTTTTTTATTTTATTGCAATTTTTAAAATTCAACCAATCATCAACGGATTACAGCGAAAACACCACGGGCGTGGTGTTATGGGGTAAAGCAGACATGATATATTCAAATGTCAAATTAAATGTCAGATAGTAAATCAATTCATAATAATGATAGAAAGATTTGTTAATATTTGTAACAAAATTCACAAAAATCTTTTAGAAAATACACCAAAAACACAATTCGTTTGTATTTGTATTGATTAAAAAACATGGAAAGTAGTAAAAAATTATCTTACCGAATACACCTCGAGCATTGATAAATACTCAAAATTATCTCGGTATTATCAATGCTCTAGGGAAATTATAGCTGATAATTCATCTAGTTAATATTTCATCATCTCTTTCCTTATCTAGATAAAAGTATTGAATATTATCTAATTGATTGTCTTAGATGATTTTTCTGTTATCTATCATAAAATTATCTAGATGATTTTTTTAAATGTAACATAATTGTTTTAGTTTCGATTTACTTTTTTGTAATTTTTATATTTGTAAAAATAATATAGTTCGTAATGGCTGTCGTAATGTAGTACGGTCCAGATCGCTAAAACTTGGTAAATAATCACTGTAAATGTTTCGCATTTTTGCAGCTCTTCTACTCACAAAAACTAAACTCACTTGACCTGTAGCGTAAATACATGCAATACGAGATATAAATAAAAACACAACTCAAATTACTTTTTTAAACTGATCCCATTACGATAAGTAGGTATCTTATCGTCTTCAGAAACAATAATAAGCTTTTTGATATACGTACATTTATTCAATACACTAATTTGCATGATTCATACATTAAAATTAATAGCTACTAATTTTGTACTTTTGAAAATCCAATTAGTTGAAGTGCCTACACAGCAAAACTATGCTTAAATAAGAAAATGTTTAATTCAAAAAGAGAAAATTCATGACTTTTTGAGCAATTGAAAGTGGCAAAACGCAGATATTAACGTTAAGGTAAAGTCACAATAAGATTCTAATGTAGACCGCGTCGAATAAAAACGCTCCTATAATTCTAAAAATTATCTTATGAGTACCTACAATTACTGACAAGCTATCAAAACCGCAAAGCAAAAATGCTTATTTTTTACATTTGGATTTGTTAATTACAGAAAGGACTGAGCCGAGCATAAACTGTTTAAAATATTGGAGCCCGTTAAAACCCAAATGTTTTTAGAAGAAAACAAACTGCTTACCATTTTTTAAAAGACCTAAAAGCTAATTCTTTAAGTGCTCGCTGATGTAAGCTGCTCAAAATTTAAAATACAATAAAACTTTGAGGATTAGTTGGTTTTTGTGAAAAAATTGCTTAAAATATCGAGCTACAAATGATAACTTAAATTTAAAAACAAAAAGCAGTAATTCATGGAGTTTAATTGACAGCTATGAGAGCTAATTTTTATAATCTTTTAGCATTATAGGTTCAAACACGTCGATATCAACGCCAGATTTTTCCTAACTGCTACAAAGAAAAACTAATTAAGTTTACTAGACACTTCTCCGTTTCTGAAAAAGTTATTGATTACACACATCATCTTTGGCGCTAATTGAAAGGCTTTAGTCCTAATAGTCTAATTTTTGCTCCGCAATGAAAATTTTGAAAGGACTATATTATATCAAGATTTGTAAATGATGAAATTTGTTCTATATTTTACAATAGTAAGTCAATATATCAATAAAGTTTCTGTCATGTTTTTTTTTCGATTATTACTTTTTTTTTCAATTTGTCTTTCAGTTTTTTAATTAGTAAATTTAATAAAAAATGAATTGGTATTTATTCTGTTATGAGATCATAATGTACATTTACATATATGATGATAATGAAATGGTAACAATCAATTAAAAATATTACCTGTTTGTATCTATTTGATAGAATCATTTATGGTATTATCTACGAAAATTATCGATTATTTTATCTATTATCTAGATAAATTCTTCAACTTGCATCTAAATCGTTATCTAGATAAAAAAAAAATTTAAATTATCTATTATCTCATCTAGATAGAAATTAAATTATCTATGCACAACACTGTATATAATTATATATTAATACAAGAGCTACCTTTTATGAAGGCCGCACAAAAAACTCACGGAGACTGCAGGTTCCCCACCTCTGCGGCCTATGTCATAGAGCAGTTGTAAGATGAAATTACAGAGTTTCTCATTATAGTTATAGTTCTATAACACATTTTTATAATTTTATTACAAGGAGACTAGAGTTTTTGTCGTTTCCGTATTGATATTTTAAGTACGGTATATTTTCGGTGCTTGATAGAACGAAAAAGTACAAATGAGATTAGCTCTCTATAGGTTATATGTGTGAGGTTATGTAAATATGTAGAACATCCGTAAAATACGTTTCTCTTTTTCGTATTGTACATCTTCGAGCGTGAATTTGCTTATAGCGTATGACTTTTGGAATCGTTATAATTATAATCATAAGAATAGGTTTTAATATGGTATACACACATGCGCAAACTCTATATTAGAAACAGTTTTGAAATTATAGGTGTATAAAATGTTGCAGAACAATGAGCGTAAGTGTCAGGCAATTATGTCATGTAAATTATTCTTTATAATTTGTACAATACTTTTCTCTAATTTGTTTTTAAAAATTAAATGTGCGCTAACTTCAAGACTATCGAAAATTACATTTCATTACATGTCTCGTTTTTGTTTTGACTGCTACGTTTTGATGAATCATCCCAAAGTAGGTATAATTGCTATGTTTAAACATTACATTAAAATTTGAAACAATATTTGTCACAATTACACAATGGTTACAATTTAGTAATAAATAACAGTATGACTTATGCTTGTAGCATTCTTGTAGTTAAGTAGCGACATTGATTACTCCCGTTAGTCTAGCTTGACTAATTACTTTTTATATGTCTTACATAATGGGACTAAATAGCTTTGTTGCAATTTGTATTAATCTGATATTGTGTTGTTTTCCCTAGTATTATTTGATAACAAATAATCTAAAATAGTTAAAAATATTTTTAAAGCCATTTACGTATTTAGTGAGCATTTTTAACAAAGCCACGTTATTATTAAATTCAGTTCTTTTTTAAAAATGTATTTTATGATTTTTTTACAAATCTAATCACAGTTTATTGTGTTTTTTGCTGTTTCATCTAATGTACAATTACGTAAAATGCCAACGTGTTTCCTTAAATAACTTCCATTTAATTGAGAAAGTTCTATTTGTACATTTAACATCTTAAAATTAAGAAATTACATCAATAATTCTTAAAATAAAATACGTACTCAGTTTGTTAAAAATAACATTTACCTTCAAGCTTTAAAATCCAATTACGTTGGTAAATTACTACAGAAATCCTTGGCAAGTGATATAATCGTAGAAGAATAACATAACTTTGTTTTAGATTTTTTGCAAATCATGAATTTAATTTGGTTTGATCTGACGATATCTTTAATAATCGTTATGGATGAGTGCCAATTGAGATCTAAGTGTTCATTGATAAAAGTAATTACTGCATATTTTACCTCCTGTGAGAAAAACTTTATATGCATATGATGGGAATGCATAAATTGACAACAGCATAAATTGTATGTTAATTAGACAATCTTCAGTTAAACAATGTTATTTAGTATTTACCAAGCACGTTAATATTAGTTCCTGTTTTAATTTCTTTACGCAATCTGTTTTTGAAACAATTTTAATGACCGGTAATTGACATTACCTTGACATCTATAATGACCAAGTTTACTTTGTACTTGAATATATTTCTGCATAATGTGGTACTGATTGAAAACAAGTCAAATGTCTTTGCAGTGCAGTTACATTTTATAAATCAACAACTTTAAAGGTTATTTTATATAGGCACGTACATTTTTTTGGTCTTATTGTAGACGTTCACCTCGATTATAATTATTTTTCCTAATTTGGCTTTATACTACTACACCATAATGATGTTCAGACAAGTTATTAATAACATTTCAATTATGACCGGATTGATAGTCGATTAATACATTTTTAAGATACTTGAAAGCACGACTTCGTCTCCAAGAAGAGAGTTAAATTACTTTAACGGTGTGCTATAAAAGAAACCAACAGTACGTAACAGTTTCTAAGTATTTTACTTGTCTTTCAACGGCATTTATTTTATTGTTTTTTATCAAAGCAAAAACTTAAATTTAAAAAAAAATATATTAATTCAAAAAATGAAAGTCAAAACTACAATTAGTTGATGTAGTGTGTTGTTATGTTTATTTACAATCATCCAAATTATTTACTTATAAAAAGTTGGGAGATTAATAATTTTTTAGCATTACTATGCCAGCGGTAGGAAAGTGACAAATTTCACGTCCCACACACGGTCGCGTTTGACAAACTTTAAAAAAATTAGAAAAAAATATAGCCAATGATAAAAATAAAAAGTACTAATAAATGTAAATTAAAAAAATATGTGATAATACCTCGGTTGAAATTTCATGAGTACCTTAAGCAATAGATACCATTATACATTTGTTCTTATTCTGTCATGTCTGACTGTAGCAGTGTCTTTTGACGACCCAGGTAGGGAAGTAGAAGAGCATTAAGCAATCCAGAGGTGCATGCACCAACTTATAACTCAAGATGTTTAGTAGATTTTTAATTTTGTATACTGTGGTAGTTGAATATAACAGCTGGCAACACTGCCTAACCAAACATCATCTGTCATTTCGTTTAGTTGTCAATGTCACATGCGATTGATGTTCTTTGCGTGCCAAAGTAAATATTTTGTAGTGTTTTCAAAGCAAATAGCAAAGCAATCTGCGATAAAGTGTAAATTTCTTTGTTAATGTTTAATTATGTGTTTATAAATATTATATTAACCCATAGACCACTTATTTTATTAACTCATAAGATGAGATAGAACATTTGACTAAATTCAATAAAATACTCACTAAAGATGAAGAAGAAAAATGCCAAAGTATCTCAAATCTTTAAAACTAAATTATCGATTGTCAAAAGTGTGGATGCGTCAATTAGACTAAAAATAAAATAGCCTCAAAAAGTTGGCTAAGAAGATTTCTGAAACGACTATTACAGTTATCGATACGCACATCAGAAGTGACCAACTTTACAAAAGGGTCTGAAGCTATTTAGAATATTTATAAAACAGGATTAATTAACAAATGTTCAGTATAAAAGTAATCGTTCCTAAAGAAACCAAACAAGTTGTACAAGCAACTTCAGCTAAAAGAAACGCGTTTGCTACTCTATATTTCCACAGATAAACTTCAAACTATTTATGCTACACAATGCTCTTATTGGATCAAATGAAAAAACACATGCTTTGATATAGAATGGCAGCCCTAAACTTTCTGAAATATATGCACCATTTTGCAATAGACACTAAACCAACACCTTCGCCATCTAATCCCGAATAATCACAACAGTCTCATTGCTGTGGCAGTTTTAGATTTTTGTAAAGAATGCAACAAAATATTCAAAGCAGGTTCAAATAACCTGTCATATAGCCTGTCAATTCCAACATTTTCACATGAAGATTTTTTGTTTTCTGTTACCGATTGCTGTTTGTGTTGATATAGATAATTTTTGTACAAAACAACCAACATCAAGCCAAGTCCGCGCAACAACTCTTGATAGGGAAAAATCAGAGTCAAGTGGATCTTACAAATCCAAATAACATGGTAGTCCTTGAGCCTTTTCAGAAAGAAAAAAACTAATATTTTAGTTTTTCCTGAGAAGAAGTTCAATAGCATAACAAAAAAGATAAAGAAAAATACATAAAACAAATAGGACAAAACACCAAAAAGCTGTTAAAAATAAAGAAAAAAAAAGAATAACTCAAACTTAATGTAACATCAACATCTAAGTGAAAGAAAAACAAAAAAATTATCAGCGACAACAAAATTATGAAACCCTGGTTGAACCTTTGGAAAAAAATTTTTGATGAAGATAATGTTAACGTTTCAGATAGAAATTTTCAAGTCAACAATTTCGTGTAGAATAAATTTAAGACGAAAAAAACTGTTGGGCAAATTAAAGAAGTTCGTCATACTATGGCAACTATTAAATTTATGCGTATGAGTAAGATACGAAATATATTTATGTATCCAGATATCGAAGACCTACAAAGTGTCCCACTGTTGTTGTTGATTGATTGTCAATTTATAAAGCAAGTTTTTATAAATATATGAAATTCAAATAAATTACCAATATGTGACATATGTAATGCAATGCCCAAACCTCTCACAGAAGTGCGTTGAGCACATTTCACTATAAACAATTTATTGTTTGCAAAATATTTTACTTTAGTTTTTGTATTAAATACTTTTATTATCTGAAAAGCGAAGAAGTGTTTTGTTTCTCATAACAAGTAGTATTTTTATCTGTAATCGCTAATATTATAAATTTTGGTTAAACAAGAGCATTCTCAAAAGTATCTTTGTCAAACTACTGTAATAGTAAAGATCCTGTGCATCGGTTGTGCTTTTATTCGCCGGTAAACCTTCAAAGGTTCTAGGCGGAAAAATAATCAGTCATCTCTAAACTAATTGGCTTTATCGCTTTATTTTTTTTTACAGGCTGTCTCATTTCTCAGTGAAAACAAAGCAAAAAAATCTCTGATTTTTTTAATCTAACTACTCTATGTAAAATATTGAATATACGGTGTACACCGCTTATTGGAATCACGCATGTTATCAGTCGGGTAATGTTAGTACTTTGTTGAAGAACGGGCTCGACGTATGCTACTACATAGAAAAAGCATCGTTTATAGTAATCATATTGTCGGTTTATGTTATCAATTTTCTTCTCAGGTTAGATTCTATACATAAGCAATAACCTATTTTGCATGAGTTTTTTAGCTGAATTTTTACAATACGCTTGTAAAATGAGTCATCAATTTAATCCTTGTACCCTAAAAATACTTGTTTTCCATGTTTAGCTTTTTGGAGTGTTATGTATTTATAAACTATTTTGGCTGTACGTAACATTACCTAATTTAAACATCTCTAAATACGTTCAAGCATCGTTTTGTATTTATTATTTGTATTATTAGCATGTATTTTTAGTTTCAGCAAATTACTAAAAAGGAATCTGTAGTTCTTAGAACAGTGAATTAAATATAACATTGTTTTTGATTTCTTTTTGTAACCGGTGTCAACAAACTATTTAATGCAACAACTTGTAATTTTCGATTTATACAGTTTAGCAATTATTTTTGTTATTGTTCTTTGACTTGTATGTGTGTTAGTGTAATTTGTGTGATACAATACAACGTTAATACAAATACTATCTAGTCCACACTGATACACATAAATTAGGTTTAACTACCGGAACAAGTATAAAAATTAACAAGCCTAAACATTAAGTAACTGTAATTAAATGTAACTTTAAACCGCTAAAATATGTTAATTTTTGTATAATAATAAAGGTGCAATTATAAAGAAAACAATTTTGCAAATTTAAGCTACCGATAGTAGTAGTGCCTACCCTACCAAAAATGGCACATAGAAACCAATAGAGACAATTACAAAATGAAATAGGTTTCAATGAGAATCATTAGGATGTATTAGAATAAATGAGTTTTGCAGTATAGTAATTATAGGTTGTTATACGGAATTCCCAATAGACGGTATTTTAATTGGACTCTATAGGTTTTAATGTGTTTAACTAATAAGAAATATTTAATCGGTTATTACTCATCAAATTCGAACAATTTTTAATGGTTTTTTATAAGGAAATGTTGAATAAGTAAATTTAAATAAATAATTTAAATATTAAATTTGAACTAGTAATTACTGATTAATCTAGTAAAACTATGTTTAAGATACAATTTTATATATGTACATATACATTAAACGCCACAACCTCATAATTTGCTTGGCTAAACAATCAGTAGAAAGTTGGTGAATCTGCCTTAAATTAATAGAAATGTTAAGTTTTTTAAATCTAAGTCAATAAGTGACATGTTTAGTAACAATGAATTAATTTTACAGGTGCATCTTGGTAAGAGAGTTTGGCTGCCATCAAAAGCATCAAGGTCCTTGGTATAACCATTGATAAAAACCTCAGCTTCATTGAGCACGTCAAGACGATAACAGATAGGGCTCTTACAAAAGCAAACGCATTGAGGAGGATACTCCCAAATCATGGAGGAGCCAGATCATCAAAGAGGAAAGTTATAGCACACGCGGTGGATTCAATCGTATTGTACGGAGCAGAGATTTGGCAGGAAGCAATCAAATTTGGAACAGTGAATAAACTATTAGATAGGGTGCAAAGAATCCTAGCAGTAAGAATTAGTCGAGCTTACAGAACAGTTAACACACAAGACGTTATGGTGGTTGCTGGAATACCACCGCTACAGATCCTGGCTAAAAAAAGAAAAGATAAAATGGACACTAGTGCAACAACAGCGGAATGGCAGAAACAGTGGGAAGACAGAGAGTCATGGGCAAAAAAACTGATCCCAAACATATACTCCTGGATACACGAAAAACACGGGGAACTGAGTTACTATACGACGCAGCTGCTGACTGGGCACGGTAAAAATGGAGAATACTTACACAAAATTAAAAAAAGAGAAAATGACAACTGCGCGGATTGTAGTGAAAAGGATGATAAAGAACATGCGGTGTTTAAATGTAAAAGATGGAAGGAAGGGAGAAGGCAAATCGAAGAAAAGATAGGAGAAGAAATAAAAGCATCTAACATCATTAGCGTAATGTGCGAGAACGAGGATAAATGGAAAGAAATAGAAAGAAAAGAGAGGAGGAAGCAAGAAAGAGAGAAAAAGAGATAAGTAACTAAGGAGACGGCTAATTGCCAAACTAGCATAGCGAAGAATGCAAAAGCGGTACCCTATGCTGGTGAAAAGGAGATGTGAGGAGAGGTTTTAGTGGGTAGGCCTTGCCAAAATGGCAAGGAGAATCCCACACCCCTCCGCAAAATGCGGGAAGCCAATAAATGGTTTCCACTCCTCAAAAAAAAAAAAAAGTTTGCCTGCCATCAAATGTTTTGACAATGGCATGTTCAAAAGAAAAAGTGCCATTTTCAGTAAAGAGTTTGTATATGTACTGTTTGGTGAGGCTACACTAATAAATTTGTCAGTTACTGAAACCGCCTGCAACTTATCCTTGAAAAATTGCCAATTGGACAGTTTTTCTGTCATTGATTTATGATCTTATTGCTCACAACTCCCCTGCCACTACTGGTAAGTAAAAGTTGTTTATATTTATGTATTTTACTTAAATTTTCCATTTTGCAGCGCGTGTTAGCACAAGGAAATTTCAATATTAACGATTTATTATTGAAATGAATAAGGAAATCCCGATTGTCCCTCGACTTTGCTGGTATTAAATTAGCAACAGTTTCATTGGCAATTGCAGCTAACTCTGGTGGTGTCAATTGTAATATGCCGCTCATATTGAAAAAAAATTTAAAATTTGACGCGACTTTTAAAATATTGACGTGACAGGTAACAGGGATACCAATATCTACGTTCTAAATGAAGAAAAAGAACTGCTACTTTTCAATGCCTAGAAGTTAAATAGTTATTTATTTAACGAGTTCCTGTGTAAATTGGGCGTGTTTTTTCCAAGTAGACATTTTTAAACTCGAGGGAAGCCAGGGTTTTAAAAGTCCACGAGGAAAAAACGCCCAATCTAGACAGCTACGAGTTGAATACCACATTTTATTGTGCGAACAGAGACTACGAGGCCCTCAAAGTATTAAAATCTCTCAAAAATAGTTTGACGTTTATGTTGAAAAGTATGCAAAAACTGTCAAAAACGGTTAACAATTACAATTTATGACAGTTAAGAACAATAAAAGCCTAAAGTCTGCTAGTAGTTCAAAAATGTGCTACTTTTATATCGCTTGAAGAAAAACATTATTTTAAGAGAATTTCTACTACAACAACTTACACTTTTGGTTTATGACATCCATAATGTTAAACGACCAAAATATATTTTTACATTTTCAGAAATCGTGATTTTAGTTAAATTTAAATATCGCTATAGTCACTTTCTTTTTTGTCTAACTCTTCATTTTTAAAAACAATATTTGTCTTTTTAAAATTAAAATTGTTTGGTTTTTTAGTAATCGTAGCAGCATTCTTCTACAGAACACAGATGATAATCTGTTCTTGCATTTACGAATTTTAAATTCCTGTACTTTTATTTTTGATGTGGGTGTTTAGTTGTTAAAAAACTTGGAATACTTAAGAAGTTTTAAAATCACATAGAATAAATAACATAACACAAGTTTACTCCTCCACGATTTCTGTGTAATTAAAAAAACAGTTCTGTTATTTTTAATTTAAAAAAAAATTTATACTTGAGTCAATGCTTATTAACAAAAATTACAATAATCACGGTGCTTAATTTAGACGAATTTTAAATTAAAAAATAACCACATTTAAATCATTTAAAGTAAAATAAAAATCGCGCATACAAATAATATAAAACGTTGGCTTATCAAAAAGATTTCAAAATTAAAAATGATGAGTAATTTATTAAGGAGGTTATCGTTCTAGTTTAAGAATAATTTTGTACATCAATGTATTTTGGGATACCTATATTTATATACTTTATTTATAATCGTTATTAATCAAAACGGAATTTTTTGCGGCAAAATTTTTTACGAAACAATTTGAATTGTGTTTTGATTATTATTATATAATTACAATAGTCTCGTAATTTTATGACGCCGAACGGAATTATGTATCATTTATATATACATATATAATTCGGAATACTTGGCAAAGTACTTTTAGGTAAGTTTTACAGTAGTTATCTATATGTATCCGGTTTTACATAGATAATATTGTGGAAACGTCTATATCACCAAGTAGGGAAATAAGGTATAGGACGTACTGCGCATTATCCATTTTAAGTGAGAATGTGATAAAGTTATCACATATTATAATTAATTGTATAGGAATATACGTTGAAACTTATGCTTACTTCACATTTTTAAACTTGTTTCGTTATTTATGCACATTTTCCAGTGTAACTTATGACTGCAAAATAAACATTTTTTACTAAAAAAATATATGAATACTTAATTCTGCAAACTGCAGCTAGCTGAGTAATGTTTTGAAATTGAAGAAAGATGTATAGTATGACTAGTTGGCGATTGCAAATAAAAAACAAAGAAATTCCAATTTGATTCATTAAGCAACGAATGTTGTAGTAAATTTATTACATCAAGTTTATTGTTAAATGTGTTATCAACAAATTCAATGCAAAAATAAAAATTACATAGTTTTGTAGGTACTTTAAATACTAATTCAAATATAACCACCATATTAAAATACACCTTTTACTAAATTTTTAACATCAATTGCGGCTAATATAGAACTCATCATAAATCATTTAACGATAATGCGACAACTTTTTAATATTGCTTTTTAAATGTATAATAACAAATTTGACTTTGACTTAAACTAAGCGTATTCTTTTAATCTAATTAATTTAACACACGCTCTTCGATCTAACAGACTAATTGTAAATGTGCGCAATTCCACCGCTAATTGCAATTTATGACAGACGTATAAAGCATATATTTACTCATCTTCATTAATGAAATGATTTGTAGATTAATTTTCAATTATCGGTAATAAACATTAAAGTTTTATTGCCTATTCTGGAGTAGCCTACATAGTTTAGTTAATTTTGCATTGATTGATCAAACGTCTTATATTATTAATATAAACACAAAAGCATTTTGACGCAATTATAATTATAATTTCAAAAAGTTGTTAAATATATTACATAAACTAATTTTTGATGTTTAAATGTATTGCAAATACTATTTCTATATTTAACCACACATATTCGCATTTATTTTTAAAATTCACGGGCGTCGATGTATAGCGGAGTTATGTAATTACGTCAAGTATCGAATAAAATAAAATTGAAATTCTTACTTTTTGAACAACCAGAGGTGTGCCAAAATCTTTGCCTCCTTGTAATCTAAATCCCCAGGATGGAGCATCACCTTTGTTTAAGCGAACACAAATAAGATTTGCCATATTAGCACTTTTAATAAATAATTATAAACGAACCACTTTAAAAATAAAATCAGACACCTCGATATTTACTAATTTTGATTCAAATTAACAGCAACAAACTTTAAATTAAAATGAAGCGAAGTAGATAGCTCAAGTTTCACATATCGCGCCCTGGACTTTCGATTCTATTCGTCGGACGTCGTAGAAGTGGGGGAACCTGTATTAATAGAATCTGAATAATGTTTAGTTTTTTTTTAGTTTATTTTTACAACTATCAACTTAATTTTGCAAAAGTGAAGTTTAGTTTATAATTTAAATAGAACACGTATTTATCACATTACATGCATTCGCTGCAGTTGTCACATCTGTAATGCATCATCGCGTGCCAAAGCATTAAGCACGTATTCACGCTTAAATCTTTTTCTTCTTTTTGTGACAATATTATTTTGCTTACATTGAATTCAAAATTCTTCACGCATTCATTACTAAAACGTAGATTTCTCAATTTATGGTTATTACTTTCTCGGGCAATAAACACCAATACATTTTATAAATTGATTATAATGATTGCGGTGTATATATTTTTTATTAAGATCGATGAATAAATAGGACTAAAGTAACATATAAAATTAATATTCTAAGTATGAGGAATAGGAAGTCAATGTAAAAATGTAACGTGTATTTTTAAAAATTCGCAGCTGTCTGAAATGTTTTGTGTCTAAACGATTTTTCCAGCACACTCATTAAAACATTTTTTTTATAAAAGAGTATATTGCTGATGAAATATAAAGAACACGCTTTTTTCTAGCAATAAAATTTCTAATATTGTTAAATAATTGTACAGAAACTACTACTTTGATGTGTTTGTTGGTGTGTAGGTTTTGAGAAATGAATTTACACTCCTAAACATACCATTTTTTTTAAATTTAAAACTTGAGTATTTATTTCTGGAAGTAAAAAGTTTAATGAATTTTGTATTCTACTTATTAAGTAGTTTAACATCATAGCCAATATGTTTTCATTGTGACTTTTCTCATTTGTTTGACAAACATTTTTTGTCAAACATTTTGTAAACATTATTTACGTGACTGTTGTGGCATACAATTTTAATTTTACGAGTTGTATATTTTATGAACTTTTGAAACTACTTTTTTAATAATTCATACTTTGTTAAATATTTTTTTTAAAGTTTATAACGTAAATACTTAACTTAATGTTTTAACACATCCTTACATATACCCAATCAACAAGGAAACATTTTTGAAATGTTTTTTTTCAACGTTTTACAAAAGATATATTTGCATTTTTAAAAACATTGCAAGAACGTCTTAATGGCCAGAACTACGTTGCAAAGGCAATATTAGCAAAACATTCTAAAAATATTATTTATATACATTTATAATATTTTACAAATGTTAAATTAATGTATAAAAAATGTATAATTAACGTTCTACAATCATGGTATAAATGTAAGTTAAGTTATACTTGCTTTAATTTTAAAATACTGACATATTTGGCTGTTAGTTTTATTTATACTTACCAATAACACAGGCAATAACGACAGCATTTTACAATCAAACTAAGTATAACTTAACTAACATTTATACCATTATTATAGAACCAGCCCTAAAATGCTTACAAAATATAAATAATACAATCTTTGTGTATTCAAAATACTTTAATTTCATATGGCTGCAAACGCATTTGGTGCCTATAACAAAAATTAACACATTAATTACTTTATATTAATTGAAATAATTATAATAATCCTCACAAAAGTTTCCAATTAATCAGAAGTTTTTTTTATTTTATGGATAGGATCCTTCGAAGTGGAGGAACGGCAACAATAAAACCAACCTTTATCTGTTGCCCGCACAATAAAAGTTGTTTTTACTGTTGCCGTTCCTCCACACCGAACGATCCTATCCATAAAATAAGACTAATTATGCATGTACCTCTTCGTGTAAAAACGAAAACTAGAACAACTCCAAGATTTTGAAACTTTGTGCACACAAAATAAAACTGCATCAATAGCAAAAAAAAATACACACTAAGATTATTTGTATAAAATCTCAAGCTTTCGCGGTTGTTATGTTTATGATTATAAGCGACTTTCGGCTTAGACCGCGTCGTAGTAAAACACCCAGATTTAGGCTTGGTCATAGTCTCTTCTTGAGAGCCAAAACAAGAAGTAGAACTTTGCCTTTGCCGTATTGTCATTCGTGAACCTAAACAAACTGACGTTTCGCAAGACATTGCAGCTTGCATCTTCAGAGTGGTAAATGTCACTGAAAGAAAAAGTGTAAATGACAATATTTATACCAATAGCGATTAGCGTGATTAACGAACCTTATCTATTCGTTAGCGCTTGACTGACTTTGTTATTACTCGGAGTAAGTGTTTGTGTCCTTTCCAAGAAGGTTGATCTTTGTCTTAGAGGATATAATACTGGCAGCCAAGATTTGCTGAGCCTTAAACCGTCTTCTCCGTTCATATTACATGGATGTTTTTCTATTTCCACAGCTTCCCGGATTAGTATGGGAAAGTAGAAAAGAGTTCTAGCTAACACTTTAGTTTGGTCAAAGTTCAGCGTGTGTCCTTGGTTCCACACGTGTTCTGCCACTGCTGATTTAGTAACTCTGCGGTGTTTGCAGTCAGTCATATGTTTTTTTACTCTAACTTCAATAGAGCGTCCCGTTTGTCCTATATAACTTGATCCACAGGAACAAGGAATTTTGTAAACTCCGGCATGTTTTAGAGCCCCTTGTTCAGGGTATCCTTAGTCGTAAAGACAGTTTTAATATTATCTTTCTTTAGCACCCTGCTTATTTTGTCTGTCAAACCCATACAGTAAGGTAAATAAGCGGTGCTAGTAGAAGGTGATAAGTCTTCTTTGACTTTTGAATTTGTTGCTTTTTTCCATGCGTTTTGGATCTCTTTGAACCCGTATCCGTTTTGTTGTAGGGACTCCAACAGTGTTTTCTTTTCCTTTTGTAGATTTTCATTATCTGACATACGTATAGCTCTTTTGGCTAAAGTATGCAAAACAGTATTCTTCTGTACAGGATGGTGGTGAGATTCGGCGTTTAAATATCTATTAGTGTGCGTTTTCTTTCTATAAACGGAATGCCCCAATTTTCTGTTATTTAGATTAGATGTTGAAAGAACTGATTTAGTTTATCTTTGCCATGAGGCCATACAAAAAACGTATCATCAACATATCTGAACCAAGTTTTTGGTTTTAACCCAACATTTTTCATAATTTTAGTTTCAAAATATTCCATGTAAATATTGGCTATAACTGGAGAGAGCAATGAACCCATGGCCGCTCCTTCTGCTTGTTTAAACATAAGCTGTCGTTATAACTGAAAAAAGTGTTTTTAAGGCAGAGTTCGATGAGTAGAACTTCTTCTTCAGTAATTCTCTCCTTGAGCAAAAACAACATTTCGTCAACCGGGACTTTAGTAAAAAAAATATCTTCTATTGTTATACGCAAGTTCTTAATTGTCTTTACAAAGTCTGTAGAATTTTTAATGTGAGTTTCTGTATTTCCTGTCAACGGCAAGAGTTTTGCAGCTAGATAACGTGCTAACGATTGGGTTGGTGCTCACTATAGGTCGAAGGCAGACTCCTTTGTGTATTTTGGGAAGAACGTAGATTTGTGGCATAACCGGATTTTTAACAATCAAAGTTTGTTTTATGTTAATATCTATAGTAGTGAAGTTTTGATGGCGGAGTTTACCTTAGTGCACAAGGAGTTTAAAGGGTTTCTCTGTAAACGTATGTAGCAATTTTCTGAGAGTAAGTTCGCCATTTTGTCGTTGTAATCTTGTATCTGCTCTCAATGCTAAAATGTCTTTATTCTCACGTATCCGCTTAGCTGCATCTCTCTCATGTCTGTTAATATTAGAGCGTGACGGTTTTGCTTTTCTTACAATATTGCAAACATCTTGTCAAATAGTTTCAGAGATCTCCTTAGGTAGAGTGCGTATTGCAGCTTCTACTCCACATACTATAGCTTCTATCGGAGTTGTCTTAGGCGTAACGGCGTAGTTAAAACCCTTCATTAACTAGGATGTGGTCTGTGCATCCAAAACCGTGTCTGTTAGGTGGACAATTACTTTATGGTCGTCTCACGTTTTCTTAGGCTGTGAAGGATGTAATCGCTCAAATTTCTTAGTTTGTTTTAATTTAAGCGAGTAATACCATGGAAATTGTTAATTTGTTGAAGCTTAAAATATGATGCAACTATAATATACTCTCTGTAATATACAAAATCGCTATCTTTTCAGACAGATACTAGTACTTTGCGCAAACGCGGTTATTGAATAGGGGGGTTAACTGGACCACCTATTAAATAATGTTAAAATGTTGGTAGTTGTTAAATTTATTTTAGCAAAATCTTGTAGATATGAATTCTCTGGACCTTTTAGTATATATCTGCTAAGACAACACTAGTATAAATTTTGTCTTACTGTGTTGTAATATGGTTCACTTAACCTACCGTCTACTTTACTTTTTTCTTCGTTGTTTTTTAAATAACATTTATTAAGCCAAAAAATATACAAAACTAAAGGAAAGAAAAAGCAGTGCATAAACAAAAATAAGAAAAAACAAACATAACTAAATATATAGACAGCACAAAGAACTAGAAACTACTGTGCCTTGATAGATCACGGAGGGTTTGTGCGGCATCGCCACTAAGCATTCTTCACACTCGCCCACAGTGGCTATCTCAGCGGAAAAACATAAAAAAAAACAATATCATTCTTAAAAAGAAATAAGTACAAGCCCAGAAACAACTAAATCTAGCAGCTGCTTTACATAACTAAAAGATAACACAAAGATGCAGTTTAGCTTGCAGAACAATTAGGCATAGTAAAGAACAGATGTCAGAAATTAAGTAGTAACTTAAATCAAAGTGTACTTATACGTAAAGAAATACTAAACAAACAAAGCTAACAGTAATTGCAATATAAGTAAGTAAATTAGCACATTATAAAAGAAAAGAAAACTTAAAAGGTATATAAAACAAACATATAGTATAACTAGCAAAAAATAGGCGACGGAGCAATATGCTCATGATGAGTGACAAACTACAAAACTGCACTACAGAACACTAGAGAAGACTATTGATAAGTTTGCATTCTCGCAACTTAGCAGCCATGATTTTATTGCAGAAGTTGACTGTGTTATTCCAGTTAGGGTTGCTGGTTAGAGCGGCAGAGATAAAGTTTGTTCGGGTTAAGTTGAAGTTGAACTATTGATGAAGGTTAGACCATTTAGTACAATAGAACATCGTATGTTCGGCAGTGTCAACTTCCTGTTTGCACATCAAACATAGGATGTCTTCTGTAATCCCAAACCTGTGTAAATACTGCTAGAAGTTACCATGGTTGGTGAGACATTGAGTTAGGAAGTAGTTTAGACTCCCAAAGCGTTTTCGATACCAGTCATTAAGATTAGGAAGCAGTGACTTAGTCCAATTTGTATCAGGGATATTGTTCTAGATGTCTTGGAATTCTCGAAGGACTTTGAACGAATCAGGACGGCTTCTTTTGGCGACAACCCAAATGTTTCCACTCTTTGCTGAATTTTGAGAAGAAGCAGCTTTCTATCGATTTGGGAAATATTTTTTTTATAAGTGGTTTTTTTTGAGGGCAGTCACAAACACAGCCAAATCGTCTGCATAAGCAATTATAATATTACTACTCAATTTACGAGATTTGGCGTTTTCTGCAATATCTGTCCATCTTATCGAGTTGAAGGCGTTTTCGAAATCTATCGTAATAATAGCGACCAGATTTCGTGCCCATGGCTCTTATGTTATGTACAGATGGGTCGAAGCTTATTTGAATTTTTTTGTCTATTAGGATAACTCTGGAGTTTTTCCAGGTTTCCGGAAAACAACCAGTAATCCATAAGTGGTTATAAAAGTTGTAAAAGATATTCTCGAAGCTACACCCAAGTACCTTTATGATTTCTGCAGGAATGCCATCGAAGCCTGTGGATTTTTTAGACCTCAACTACTTAATAGCAGAACTGACGTCAGCTATCTGCAGGTGCTTTATGGATTCATTGTTGTTGTCAAATGTTAAATTTTCAAATTCGTAATCATGGTTCCTCAGAAACAAAGTTCTAAATATTGCTGTTTCTCCCAAGGGTTAGTGTTAATATTTTTAATTAAATCGAGCCAGCAGGATTTTATTGAACGTTTTATTGCGATACGAAGTTCAGCGCGCCTTTGCAGGTATATATTATAGAAATTATCGAATGGAACGTTTTTCTTTCGTTCTCAGAAGAAACCTCCTAGCTAACTTACACGCAATCCACAGCTATTTAATATTATCGTTCCACCAATACTTAAGCGGTTTAACGTGAGATTCGCCTATTTGCTTAGTAGGCATCGCAGATGCGCAAGCGGTAGCTATAATGTCCAAATTTTCATTGACTTTAGCATGATCTTTGTGAGTAAGATCTTGAAAAGTGGTTTTTAAATTGTCAATGTTAAGTTTATTGATATTCCAAAATTGACGTGTGATATCCAATTTCACTGTGAGATTACGCGTATAGTTATATTGGATTTTGATGTAGTTGTAGTCGCTTAAAGTTTCTAAATCTAAAACTTCCCAGCGATACGCATTCACATCGCTACATTTGTATACCAAACTAAGATTAAGGGTGGATCTATACGTACCGCGCATAAATGTCGGAGACTTATTGTTTAAGAGCGTAATGTCATTAGCGTAAATAAATTCCGTAAGTTTGGTGCCACGGGCATCTTTGTTGTAATAGTCGCATTCAGGAGACTTGGCGTTAAAATCGCCAGCAATCACAATCTCTCGGTCGAAACACACAGTTAAGTTGTCTATCTCGCAGATTCTTCTCTTGAAGGTTGATAAGGGCTCATTAGGTGACCAGTAAATAGAGGCAATTAAAAGATTGTTGCATTCAGTAACTACGACACCTTCAAAAGAAGTAACTAAACGAACGTGACATTTGTCGTTAAGGTTAACGATTGCTGCATCCGAACGTGGGTCCATATAGCACCTTGGCAGTTGAGTAAATTTTTTTACGTTAGGCTCGCTAATAATTAAAATATCGATATTAAGTACCTTCTAGGTTAAGTAGACCATGAGTGAGGGTTATCTGAACAGGTCACTAATAACAACAATAGCTAGTATAAACGGCTTTATTTCATTATTTTAACAAATTGTAAATGAGTAATCATGAAAATCAATAGTAAAGGTTAACATATTAGCATATCTGGTGCTTAAATTTTCAGTCGGATTTGGTAACTTAAAAATGATGTTTTTCTCGGGCACATACGCCATTTCCTTCGTAGGAATAAATTTATTTGTTTGATTGAATCGTTTTAAGAATTGGACATTGAAACCATTTTTATTTTCAAAGTCTACTTTGACAATATAATGGCGGAAAACTGACTAAGTTTTGCCAAATTTTTTACCAAACAATAATTTCTACTTGTTATTGTTTCTTCTGTATCTTCATCATATTCAAGGTCAGTTAAATTTTCTGCTGAATTAGAATCTCGGACTGAGAAATCGTCATTACTTAGAGAACTGGAGCTCTCTTCGAGTAAACGTTTTGTTACATTACGAATTGCAATCGGTTTTGATTTCTTTCCCGCCTTTTCTTCACAAGCAAGTGCCTTTTCTTCTAAGGCTTTTTTTACTGGGGTGCTTGTTAATATAGAAGACTGTTTTTTTACGCTGACGTCCACCATTTCTACGAGGAAGAGCTTTGGGATGTGGACGAATTTGTTCTGGTGTAACATTTGTGCTTATAGTTGGTGTATTGTGTCGTAGAGTTAGAACGACGATATCTTTATTCGCAGAACTCCCCTGGCAAATCATTTGCTTGCTGATCAGATAGTGGTTTGTCAGTCACATATGAGTCAAGTAGTCTTCTGCTAAAAATATATTGTTGTTAAAAGGTTCAATGCCAGTTGCTTGGAATCCATTACAGATGTTTTTTGGGGCAAAAGCCAACATAGAGGCCTCTGCCGCCAGGCCTCCTATGTCGTAAATGCTGAATCCCTCTCCGGGATTATTAACCATCCATTTATCACAAGCTGCATTATAAAATTTTTTGAATGGCTCAAAAACACTTACGTCGAGTGGTTGCAGCTTGTGACTGCAATGCGGCGGAAGTGTTAACAAAATTATCCCGGTTTCTTTGGCAAAATTTCAAGCCGCTATGCTTAAATGGCTTTCATAATTGTCTAATATAATATGGGATTCTCCAGAGAAGGCCTCTCGTGTTTTGCAAAATGTTGAAGAAGCGGAAGAAACAAGCTACTATACATCAATTCGCTTGCTGTAGCCGCAGCTCCACTGCCAGTTGGGGTACCATGAAGAATGTGTTTCTTAAAATGGACCCGTGCAAAAATAAAATACGGGGGAACATACCTGTCAGAAGCTCCTATTATTCTAACAACAGTGACGAGCGTTCTCCGTTCTGCTGACGTCATTTGGGAAACACTTCGCCTCTCTGTTTTAGCTAAAATTTTAGGTGGCTTATGAACCGTTGTGGCAGCGGTTTCGTTCAAGTTATAAATATATTTCCTCTCTACATTGTATTTTGTTTTTACGGTTCTTAAGATCTCGAAAGAAAACTTAAAACTTGTCGCCCGAGCAAGGCTTGTTTGTTTCGGAGTTCTTAATGATAATATATGCCTGTTCATAAAATTATGTAACCATTCCCGCCCTGTAATTTTTTCTTCAACTCAATTTTTTTCCATTGACTTATTATTGACTTTTGCAAATTCATATGCCAAACCACGTGTTTGTTTAAATGAAAGTTTAGGACGATAATTTACATCTACATTACCAGCTGCCCTAGTTTTGTCAACATATCTTTTTAAAGTAATTCTTGGTATTTTGCAATCAATTGAAGTTTTTCGTAACGAATGACCTTGCTCTACGACGACGCGAACGGCTTCCTTCAATTCTTCTTTAGAATACGATCTAATTTGTGTTGTACGAACTCTCTTCCTAGGCATTTTTTGCTTTCCGTTCCTGAAAGAATAGTAATGCATTAACAACATGTTGTTTCCCAGTTTTAAGGCTAACTGAACATATAATCAGTTAATCCCACACATTGTTGACCAGTTAACTTCAAAGCAAGTGGTAACAAAAAAGGAAGGGTTTTGAAACTGCTTTTGTGAAATAGATACGGCAAAAAGGCTTCAGATGTGAATAATTACTTACCGATTCGACTAGTTAAAATGGATACAAACGTTTCTACACGTTTCACATTTCTATGGCTTTTTTACGCGGCAAAACGCTTTTAACCACTAATTTCTAACAACAGCTGTATTGCGCTGACAAACCCAGCAAACATTTATCTGCTTATAGTAAAACAGTTCTCTGTAAGTCTTGATTACTGTAGTAATTAATTTATTGTGCCATTTATCGTTAGGCGACAGTATTTATGGCATCTTCAGTTAAAGTAGCTGTTCAGTTAACCCCGCCCTACCCTACTTAATTCAAATTTGCAAAAAAGTTTTTAGAAAAAATAAAAGGTTTATTATGTATTTATTAATAATATGTAACAAACTTTTATATAGTTGTGTTTTTGTTACAATGTATAAAAGAAAAAAGTGTATAGGTGAAAGAATCAATGATGAAAGCAAACAATAGTATAATTTCTAATAAAGTAATAACGTTTTTTATGTTACTAAAAAATGTTTTAGAAAACATTTTTACAACATTTCAATGTCAATGTTTAATTAAAACGTTTTTAAAACGCAACAAAAATATTTTTTTGAAAAACATTTTTTATTTATATACATGCAAAGCAATATTTTGCCCGCGTAACAAAAAGTAAACTGCGAAATCTCGCTGTAACTGTGATTGTTAAGCAATTGCTCTTTTTATACGTGGTAGTAAGTTCTTTACTCTTGATATGTGGGAAGGATATCAATTGTGATTTTTATTCAAGTATAACCCAAATCTTAATCAAAAAGTCTTCTGTTCTGTGGAACCTACAGTAGAAAGAGACAAGCAGACAAAGAAACTCTTCCGGTCTACAAACTGAATGTAATTGCAAGGTAACTACATAATTTACGTTTCTAAAGCAATTGGTTTGTAATCGAAATGTACCAACACACGTTGGAAAGCTAGGACATCTTAAATTACACTAAATTATACAAATAAACAGATATAATATGATATGATTTATATCTCAACACATATGAACACGAGCATAAACATCATTATTTAAAACTAAAAAAGTATTATATAACTGGCGCTTTTGTCAGTGAGTACTGAGGTGCTGGTTACGAATCAATCCAACCAAAGTTGAAAGTAAAATTTCATTCGTTTATGATAAAACTTTGATTTTACAGATATAGTTTGCCATACAAAAAGTGTTCATAAATTACCGTACAATTTAAAAATGGCTTAATATACAAAGTGTTTTATTAAAAATGATCAAAGATGACTGCATATTGCGTTCATATTAAATTAACTATAAAATATTCTATCGATGAAAATTCTCCCGGAAGCACCAAATCATATCCAATCTCTAACCCCATAGTCCGTTTAGCACCCGACACTGAATAAATAATTAAAATAATACTAATACTGTCAAAATAAAAATTTACATCCCACAAATCTACATTGAAAAACACATGACAAGAAAAACTTCAATAACTCAAGCTAATTAAACTTAAAATGTACCTTATCTAAATGTCAACATCCTGTTCTATGGATTACACTTCCCACGCACTGAGATTCGATGACTCGCACATGCTATTGCGTTTTTATTATCGTTAGCACATTTTTTAATTTTTTATTAAGTTCCACATGCGAATCATCGCGTCGGTCCGACCATTGCATAACGACACTATCGTAAGTAAAACTTTTCTTTTTAATTAAGTTTTAATTGTTCTTTTAACATATTAGGTAAGCTGATTCAGTGGTAATCAAAACGTGATCATGGAAGAATAATGGAACAGCCGCTTATCGCTTACAAATGATCGAATTGCATATCGAATGGAATGGAATTAATCGAATTACAAATATCGAATCAGTCGAAATGATCGAATGTCCTTATCGCTATTGCCTCCCGTATTTATGTCGTTTACCACCTCTTCACCTCTCAACTAGTGGAAATACCAAAATTACAACTTTTTTGACGCAAATTTAGTAACTTTTCGTTTTTTTTTTATTTTAAAAGTTTGCAGCATCAATTACATTTTACAATTTTTTTTACTAGTTTTCCGAAGATTTTCCTCTAGTTGTCTTTGCTATTGTCTTTCTTATTCTTTTTAGCTCACCTTTACACTTTTTAATTATTAAATTAGGTCAATGACCTTGTTCTTTATCACACTTTAGTTTTTTTGTAATTTGTTCATTATCACGTCCCGTTTTGCTTTATTTACTTTTGTACAAGTTTTTTTATCACAAGCTTGCTTTCCAGAAACGACAACATTTTATTACATAAAGAAATCAAGTAGGTAACTTACTTTTATTATTATTATTTTTATTACATTTTTGTTATTATTAAACAGTTGCAATTAGTTTTTAAATTTAGATAACTATTAGTTATAGTTGCTTTGCATCGCTAACCTTTCTATGCTTCTTTTGTTTTTATTCTTTGCCATACTTATCCTATTGCTTATTGCTTTACTTAGAATAAGACTTACTATTACTATAAATTTTGATGTGGAGAAAGCACATTTATCAAAGATTACTTTGTTTGATTTTATATTCTGTGTGTGATGCCTAACTTACCAGAATAAATCATTACAAATATGTTCTTCTTGAGATATCACGTGTATAATTTTCTTATATCAAAAAACCGCAACTAACAATACTAATCGACGTGTCCAAGCGTCTTCTATAAAATAATTATCTGAGTTTTAAACAAATTTGTTCTTTTTATCATGAATGCACTGTATACAAAATGTTATTACTAAATTGCGACACTTGAAAATATCAGTTAGAACTCATTAAAACAAACAACTTTTCTTAGTTAAAATTTTTGATATGGGGGCCTAGTTCATAGTTACTGGTGGTTTTGTGTTTTTTGAAGAATCGTCATTACTTCGTTATTTTAAAGAATACCTACTTAAAAAATACGAAAATTTTCAGCATTTGTTTTTGGTTTTGTATTTTGGATTTTCAATTAGATTCTATTTTATCAAATAACTAAATGGCGACCGATCAAAAATTTGAAAACAGGATATTTTGAAAACCACTATAACGATTTTTGAAAATAAAACATTTATATAATTCCTAAACTATATCTACTAAAATATTTTTCTAAAACATTTATTACAATCTGTTCAAAAAAAAAACTAACTATAAACTGTAGCTCCAAATATCAAATATGAACCAAGAAAAGTTGTGTGTGCTAATTGCAATTTTTGGGTATTACAACTTCATGGTAACATCCTGTATATATTATCAGCAATACAAATAATAAAAATTAAACATAAAACAAGTAAACAAAAATGTCTCATACCGTGGAAAGAAGCTACCGCGACTAGAAAATACACAAATGTGCTGGTCCGGTAGGATGGAAGCAGCTTGCACCATTACACATAACAAAATTTCGTTGTTGCTCAATGGCAGTAGAAGAATATTAAATTCACATTATTCAAAGCAATACACATTATGGTTATTATATTATAATTGTTATTTTTTAACGTATCTTGTTAAAACATGTACGTTCTCCATGTGTTACCATTATCCCAATCATAAATATAAACATCTGTTTTAATTGATTCCTGGTTGTATTTGTTTTTTAAGTTAGCTTCAATTTAAAACACACGACTAAGTTTAAAGAAAAAAAAGTATTTTATTGTTTTTGGAATAACGTAGTTACGATAAAAAAAATTACTAAAACATAATCATTTAGTAACTTGCCTAAGACGGGTGAATCTCGAAAAAAGTTTTGAAGTAGATATTAGCCGGATCAAAAAAACGAATAAAGAAAAATAGTTGATACGTGCACTAAATTACGAACCAAATTGTTGCGGTAAAAAACAACCGTAACTTACAATAGGCGGCAGCTCAGAGCTTTTGAGAGTGAGTCGTGGGTGTAAATCTGGTAAGATTTAGCTTGATTTTTGATGTGTCGATGATAATTTAATAAAAAGAGTGCCAAAAGAAGAGAAATATACATTATAGATGCCTGTTTACATCTGACAAGCACTGTCAAGAAATGTATCGAACAACACAAGTATAACAACAAATATATTTATTGTAATGGCAACAAAACAAAATAAACTCAATACAGTATTACGAAGTATATGATAACAAATTGTTTATAAGAAAAGACAAATAATTCTAGTATTATTAGGTTAATAACTTAGGCAACTTCTCATACTACCTACTAAACAAGAAACGTTTTGTAACTTTTTAAATTTCTCAATAGTTACAGAATGCAACGTTATGTCGTAATTTAATAAAACGTTTAGTAGAATCTATTTTTGAAACGTAAACGAAACCTTTTAAAAGTATAAATTGATAGTATGCTGTGGTAATGAACAATGCACACAACATAACGCGTGACAACTGGTTATTTCGGTAATGTCCACGCTGCGTCCATAGAAATATACATTGATAGATAATCAGTTAATCAACGATTAATCAGAAAATACCCTAATTTGTATTTATTTATAATTTATAAATAATAATTGCACGTAAAATATGATTATAGAAATAATACCATTATGTGCCTTGTGTCAAGAAGCCGAGCTAAGTTTCAATAATTAGATTACAGAATCAACCTAACCAATGTCAAATCAATGGTAGCCGGATCGAACCTCACGCTCAGATGAACTATGCTCATAGTGAAACGTTATTGTCAATTTCGAGACAATGACCGAAGAATGTTGAACCTTTTAGAAACAGATAACAAAAATATATAAAAACGGTTCTAAGAAAGCATAGGTCAGTTTTCCGAATTGAATCGAGAAGATTTTGTCGGCTTAAATTGAATAAGTGACAGTAGTTAGAACATCACTTTTTAAAAGAAATGAATTAAAATTACTCATTATTTAGTTAAAAAGGAATGCATTCTTCTTTTCTTAGAAGGTAATGCATTACAATTACTAATTACCGAAAAAAATAATGCATTATTTTGAACATTACTTTTGTCGTTATTAAATAGTATACTGCTGCCACACTAAACTTTTCGAGGAACATTTGAATCCTTATCATTGAGTGAAAGGAACTTAAAAAATCTTCATCGTCATCTTCAGATGTGTATGATTGTGAATGGCAAACTGTTAGATACGTTTAAATGAAAAGAATTGAATTCCTCGTTCACCCAATTGTATGCCGTTTTGCGCTTATTTGTTTTAATCCATTCCATATTGAATTTGAGATGGACCGAAAAGAAAAAATTATTTCGACTTAATTAATTCTGCTACCAACGTTTAAAAACAGTGTAGTAAAGACACATATTAAATTGAAACTCAATCGATCGATTGGTTATTGAGATATCGTGGTTGCCGATTTGAAAAACATAGTTTAGAAAAAATCGCGTTTAAAGTTTTTGTACCCTTATATGAGGTATATGAGGTTTAATCAAATTATTGATACTTACCTTTTTTCGATTCAATTTTGGTCGTGCATACGTGTTTGTGCATAGTCCGATTTTGACACCCATCGTAGCTAATATTTTTAATATTGCTGAAAATCCTTCGTTAAAAATACAGGCAGCTAAGAAAGTGGCAGTTTGAACCGTAGCTGTTCCAGCGTGAGTGTGTTTGGGAGCAAAAGTCCAAATCAATGCATTTAGCGATTCATTATTATTTAGCGTCTCCGCTCCTAAACATCGCTCTAACAATTCATTCGACGAAAGATTTTCATAAATGAGTCTTATAACCTTTAAAACTTCATCACAAAGAGGTGGTCTATTATGACAAAAATTATCCAGAGATCCAGTAGCTTTTGCGTTACGCCACTTACACCAGCTTGAAGGTTACGGAGAGCAATATGTGTGATGAGGATTTTCGTCAATCAAAGCGTAGTGATAGAATGTTGACCATACAGCTTTCTTCATTTCTTCGATCGAGTGACAATGCCTCTATTGGCCAAACCGTAGTAAATTGTCAAATAGCCAATAACCTTGTCAGTTAATTTTCCTTTGCCTTTTCCACCTATATTTTTACTCTGTTTTTTCACGTTACTTAATCTAGTCCTCATTTTTTTGCAACCTGTCCAACACATTCTTTCTTTTGTATAAACGTATCTTCACCGTAAGAGCACGCATCTACAATTGCTTTGTACGTTTTACAATCTCCATCGCCGATGTATCGAGTATATTTCACGCCGTATTTTTGCACTAATTGGAGAAACATTTCCATCACACCATCAACTTCCATCTTACCCGCACTGCCATGGTGGTTATTAGTACATTGTTCTTTGTGAGTTTTGAACCAAATATTGAACTCCTCAGTACTCATTTTGCTTTTTGATAAGGCACATACTTGGCAAAAACTAGATTTGACCACAGCATCTAGTAATTTGTTGCTGTTTTTTCAAACTTCCATCTTCTGACACTGTTAATTTCAATAGTAAAAATTCTGTTTTAAAAGTTATTTTCTTTTTCTCATCGACGGTTCTTTTCAACACGCAATCATACACAGCTTCAGCCGCGCAATGAAAATTTTTTATCACAGCACAATAACACGATGTTGAAAGCCCAAGTCCGATACCCATTATTCCACAAAACAAATTTACGGCTTCTCTGCCGATTCTTAACAATCGCATTGCCACTACAATTAGACGATTGATCTCAAATACTTTCTCGACAAACGAAAACGAGTTTATATACTGTACACCGCACGTACATTGCAATTGGATTTTGAAACCCAATTCGCGAGAGCTGATTTTAATAAAAGAAATTTTGCTTTTGCAGGTTTTGCAAATAACAGACACACTGATTGCACCAAAACAAAGTAAAAGTTCAATATACAATAACCGTGATGTATGTCAAGCGGAATTTCCTTGTCACCAGTTCCTCGCAACTTCGCTGCTGATGTACTGGAGAAACTTTCAATCGTTTGTCGAGTATGCTGATTTTCTCTAAATTTTCTTATTTTAGTCACTGAACTGCGACATGCGCTTTGTTCAGAAATCGAGACGAAACTAAACCAAACAATCAAACAACAAATAAACAAAAGGCGCAGCTTCGTCTCAGTTACACTAGACTCGAGCCGCGCGATTTTACTTCTTAAAATTGCTATAATTCAGGCAATTTTTTGAATTTTACTAAACGGTTTTAACATGCGTATTTCGAAAGGTCTGTAATATAATAAAATCCAAAAAAATCAAAATTGCTTTTTTAAAATTCTAGACGGCAATACCCCCATAATGCATTAGACGCAACTGTAACCACTTATTATAATACTACAATTGAATACAATTGTTATTCAATGAAAAATGATACTACAGCCATGCTGCTGGTGATTAGTTTGAAATAAGACCTATGAGTGGAAGCGCATGGTTGGGTAGGTTTTCGCAGCTCATGTCTATTGAAGGTATAATTTTCATGTAGAAATTTCTAAAATATCCTGATTATTTATTGTTGAATATAAAATTAACAACAAAAATAATGTTTTTTTTCAATACATTACCCAAAATAGGTAATGAATTCACATTACTAATTACTTATCAAAAAAATTAATGGATTACATTCCTGGATTACTAAAAAAAAAATTATTTAATTGCATAAATACGTTGCGTACTTGTTAACATAAATAAGTGTCAGTTTTAGATAAAATTAAAAAGTGCGAACTAGTGATAGTAATATATAAATTACTGTAAGTGTTATTGTTAAATAAGGTTAGATTTTTAGTTACGTGTAGTTGTAATCGTATAAATAAGTATTTGTTCATAAATAAATTAATATTAAAATTCGTTACAATAGTCTAGGACAGCAATATAATTCATACAGCTTTTAAGAAAAGAAATCATATCACCGCAAATCAAACTGGCTTAGAAAATAGGTTTTTTGGTATTTCATGTATTGTAAGCAAATAAAATAAAACGTACACTATACGAAACGTTCATGGAAAGTTCTAAAACGTTTCAACCCATACAGCACCCAATATCCTGAGGATGTCAGTTTCTTGGCCAATTCATAGATGTATGTCTCGGCTATTTAAACAATAACCATGGGATATCATAAAAATGATATATTTAGGAGTTTATTAAAACTATATCCGTAGGATATCTTTCACTGGCTTTTCAGCTGTTTTAGCTAATGCTTCACGCTTTTGTTTCGTTTTGTGCTGTGATCTTGATTGTTGCGTACGTAAAAAAAGAATGAAAAAATAAGCGAAAGTAAGGTTAGAGTTATTTTAACAAAAATTTTATCGTTTAGCCAAACAATATGCGAGTATTTCTAATACTGAGCTAAAGCTTCCTGTAAGCTCTCAAGAACAACTTGACGCCTTGAAAAAGTATCTTCAAACAGAAGAATATATGAACAATTCCGTAAGTACACTGTACTGGTTTTCTAACTATTCGGTTTACATTTAATAGATGTGTGATTTTAGATAAGAGGAATTGCAAAAATATGGGGGACAACGCGGAGGAGATTATATAGAGCTAGTTTTTCCAAAATTGATTAAAAATGCTGTTTTACAGACTACAAATTGCTTGGCCAAAAAGATAAGAAAGTCTTTACATATTTATTAACAAAAACACTTATACTGAGTAAATTAAAATTATGTTTATTTTTGTTTTAGTATAATAACTTTTCTAGAAGTTTTGGGAAAAAATCCTCTAACACCAGTCCAGGTCCAAAGAAATGCAATTAAAAAAAATTAATCTAAAATTAATCGTCTCTATTCTTAAATATTAATACTTGTTGTTAAACAAAATGGATTCTTTTTAAATGTGGATTTTTGTAATATTTTTGTGCAATAAAAGTAAAACATATTGTATCTCAAGGTCATCTTATTTCGGATATCCCTAGGTCATCATATTTCGGATATCCCTAGACCCTCGTATTTCTGATATCTGTAAGATGTCTGACTTAGTTGTCTGTAGGATATACAATTATGTGTCATTTTGCTTTCTCCAAGATGTCCATAGGGTATTGGTCGGCGATGAAATTGATATCCCTCAGATATACGCATATCTAGTATGAGATATCAGTAGGATATCATTAGGATAGAAGTGTGCTGTGTGGGAAGTTTGATCAAATATGGAACTTTTATTGGATGACATAGAACGTTTTTGAGAAGTTATTAAGCGGTTAATCTAATGTTGCACGACGTTTTAAAACCTCTTCTAGAAGTTTTTCTGTTTAGTGAGTACGACAAAAACCAAGTTCTACTTTTTGTTTTACCTTTCAAAGAGAGACTAGAACTAAGCCTAAAAAGTCTGGGTGTTCAACTACGACGCGGTCTAAGCCCAAACTCGCTTATAACCGTATCCAAGAAAACCGCGAAAGCTTAAGATTCTATAAAAGAAAAAAAACGCTTGCAACTGTATTCAACTTAAAGCTTTTCAGTCACTGAGAACATTACATAAAACAATTGAATATTGAAATTAAATTTATAGGCAATTACAAGGACCAAACCAAATTTTTTTTTGAAGTTAACAATACTCACCTTTAGCCCGGTTTTCAGATATTAGAGACAGCAGTGGCGGCTGGTGGTCAATCATACCAGAGGGTCATTTTAAAATATTCAAAAAAACGCAATTATCACAAAAAGTAAAAAAAAACTTTTTTGCATTAAAGCGATTTATATTTAAGATCTATTCCTCTATCTTTAGAATCAGCAAAATGATCGATAACAAGTTCATTAAAATTTACAATGTTTTCAATTAAAGATTTTTCCATGTTTCTTCACATCCACAAATGCATTCTGATAAATCGTACATAGATTCTTTAAAATTACGGTGTACTTCTTTCGCTTTATGTTTACTTGTTTGTCGAATTTGAAGTAAAGGCCGAGAACGACCATTGGTTTTAAATTCTAAACGTCTTTCAAAATTTAAACTATTATAAGCGATTAATTTTTTTATCAAACAAAAACGGTAATATGTACTTAACCATAATTAATTTTCTTTTAACTTGTGAAAGTCATTGACATTGGTTACAAACGAATATTATCAAACAAATAAAAAAACGAGTGCAAAGTTTGTCGTATGAGATAAAAAATGTGCATTTCAGCATTTTTGTTTCAGAAACACGTATTGCGGAGATAATAATAAATGACGTAAGCATTGCATTGAGTACGCGAAATGGGACTCGGCTGACAACCGCAGAAACCATTTAGTTGTCTTTTTCTAATTCGCATAAGATTGTATTATGCGTGTTGCACTCTTGACTACAATAAGTATCATTTACGATTCGGCTACATTATATAATACAATATAATACACAGGGACTATGAAACACAACAGCCTCGGGTAAATTCGTAAGTTTTCGCATATGTTGCGCTTACAATGAAAATTGCAATGCAAACGCTGATAAATTTTATTTAAACGCGAGTTCTTGTAATTTTAAAGTAAATAAAACAATTTTCTAATTCATTTTGGAGGGTCATTGTCCGAGTGACCTAATAGAGAAGCCGCCACTGAGAGACAGTATTATAAAAATGTGTTATTTTAGAAAAACAATAGTTAAGCTGGAACATATATTTGCAACAATTACATACAATACAACATGTTCAAGTATATAACTTTAACAATATAAATGCAGCTACAAAAATATTTTTTTTAAGTTGACGTGTTACTTATATTTTTAAACGCAAATAAACCATTTGAGCAAAAAAATAGTTTATTTTTTCAAGTTATTTTATGGATTATATGTTACGCGTTTCAAAAAGTTTTCAAAACTGATTTGGTTTTGATATGACGTTTAGTGCTTTCGATCTTTTTGTGCAATCATTTCAAAAATAGTTTTGTGTATTCTTCTAATGATAAAAACTTTACAAACTTCGTCATGTTAATGTTATCTGTACTAAACCTGTTTCGTAGCTACATTGAAATGTATCTATTAGCTATACACATAATCACCATTTATTATCACTATAATAATATTTCGTTTGATGAAAATACTTTCTTTTACGTGCTTCAAAAACAAGTGCATATTAGTCATCAAAGAAACTGATAATTTCTCTAATAGATTTCTACCTTTTATCAAGCATTATTTGTTTGTCTTTACATCTACGTTGATTTAATGGAAGACAAATATGGAATACTTTTGTTGAGTATTATAATGCTATTAATTCTAACTAATACATTGTTTTAAAATTGGTAAACACAGATTTTTTTCTAACATCTACGATATTCACTCTTGATTTCTATAAAGTAATATGCCGTTATATTGATCATTCTTAAAATGTGTCTTATTGTTTATTTTATTGTCTTGAAGCTCTAAAAACATATCTATGTCAAAAATCTTAATTCATAAAATGTACGGAGCTATAACTAAATTTTAAATACTGCACAGCCATAGCATAGAAAGTTTTATATTAATTAAAATCGCTACTTATATTAAACTTATAGAACCTTGCAGATGCAACAACCATAAATAGACTTACAATAAGTGTCTACAAAAAAAGTAAAAACAATTTCTAGATTTTATAAGTATGTAACGAAGTATACGATACGGAAATTAAATCACAGAAAGAAAATAAATATTATGTTTTAAATTTCGCCTCGTTAAGGTTTCTAAACGTAAAGCGTTTATTGGTATTTTTTTTTCACATAAAATAGAGCCTTATTCTTATTTACAGTATACATATTTTAAACACTGATGTATATAATACTGTAATTTTGGAGTAGTTATTCGTCGTTTAACAGCCAGTATTTGCGTTAAACTCTAAAATAATGTTCACTACAAAATGTATTGTCACATTTGTTGTATAACGTTTTTATAATTTTTTAAATTAATAAATTAGTTCAATTGCCAATTATGACTAGATGAGCTAGTTTAAAAACTTATCTAAAAATCATTCTTTGGTCATTAAAAAATGATCACATAAATATTTCGTACAGCCCGATTTACAAAATACTTTCAAATATCGGTTAACTTATTTAGTTTGAGCTGCTTGCCTCTTCAAATCTGATTGTATACAGACAGTAAAAATGGTACCCAAAAGTAACATTGCGCACATTATGATGTTTGCCCAAATATCACCCAGTTCGTTAAAGACAACGGAATATAACGAAGTAAAGGCTATTCCAAACGTTTGACAAGCTGCGTTTAGTAATCCTGCAGATGTTCCTTCCGGTTCTGGATATGTTAATTCGGCAGCTAATTCAAACCCAACTGGTAATAGACCAGTCATGAAAAATCTACAATGAGCTTTGTTATAACAATCGTACAATGATTTCAAAACACTTACCCTAAGAATGCTGATGTTATATACACTAACTCGATTCCTTTATCCAACGTAAAAGTAAATACAATCATACCAATTAAAGAAAATGAGTACACAGCCAAAGTAGTTTCCCTAAAAGTGGCGTTTAAAAACTATACACATGTAAAAAATTGTTACTTACTTAAATCTGTGGAATTTATCTAAAACAATGCCGCACACCACGGATCCAACCATGCCAGCTAAAATTATAAAAAGACCAATTCTTCCAGCATCTTCGGCAGCATCCTAATGAATTCAATGTTTAAACAATTTATAAATATTTGTCAACTTACATCGTAGTGCTTTAAAATGATTTGGTTTAAAAGTGTTGATATCGCGTAAAATATTCCAACGTTGATGCCGTAGGCCATAAGAAGAAGCATATAAGAACGATTGAGAAGTAGTCTTTTAATTGATTTAAAAAAATGGTTAGAATTGTCTTCTTCAGCTTGTGTTTGTTTTTGTGCATGCGACGGAGGACTTGGAGGTTGTTTTTTAAACACTATAAATGTAATTATAAGTTGCATAATTACAATAGTAAAATACTTACGAAATAGAACTAAGATTAAGACTACGCTAGTCACTATTCCAAACGAAATAAACATAACATACAAGTCGTGTTCTATACTTTCAGGTGTTCCTTTACCATTAACTATTATGGGTGGAAGTAAGAATCCTATAGCAATACCCATCTGTAAATTTGATTCAAAATTAGTATTGAAAACGTGAGGTCACTAAACTATTTAAGCAAATATATTTGTCAAACAAATAAAAAATGACCTTGTTACGCACAAAATAGAACCTACATGATTAATGCGGAATTAATAAATTATAGTAGATATACATTACATCCTATGTGCATTATTCTAATATTGTTTGCTTAGAAGTAGGGTCTTAATGAAACAATTGGATATGCAAGTGTTCCTATCAATTACCGGACGTCCCACTTTACTAATAAAAATTATTTATTATAATTTCATATAAAGCAAAGCAACAAATTGTACTTAAACTTGATAGAAATGCACATTTTTAATATTAATAGGTCAACACACAGTTAACCCAAAGCTTGACACAATTTGTTTTAAATTTACTTTATTGTGCAATAAAAGTTTTGTATAAAATACATCGCTAACCTGATTTCCGAAGACTCCTATACTGCAAGCTGAAGAAACTTGGTTAGGACCAAACCATACCGCCGCCAGTCTTGCCGGAACGGACAAAATAAAAACTTGAGAAAGCGCTATCACTGTTTGGCCAAGAAAACCGACCCAAAACCTGTCTGGAGCAACTGATGCTACTTTTATCCACGTCCCGATGCACGTACCCGTTACACCTATTAAAACTGCTACTCGTAAACCCTTAAAAAAATGATATTAGCATGTTCACAATAAGTTTTTAATAGTACTTACCAATTTATCTAACATGTAGCTGCCAGGAAATATAAAAGGAATGTAAAGCACCATATAAATCATTGAGGTCCAATCCACAAACGTAGAAGAAACTCCATAGTATTTTACCACTACATCTGCTATAATAGAATACTGTATCCATTGCATAGAATTACTAGCCGAATAAAGAACAAAAATTGCCAAAACCACCCATCTGTATTTGTACACTTTGCAGACTTCGATTTGAGGCAGTTTTCCAACCGCCATGTTAACGTCGCTCGACATGGTTGCTTGAGATTCTAAAAAATACGATAAAGTATGTTTAATAACGTTATAAAAAACAACCAAAATGGGTGATCCAAATATTACAAAAAATGTATTTTTTAAATATAAATTAATTAAACTGTACTCTTATCTATACTGCGACTAAAAGTATTAACCTACTGTTTGCAATTACTTAGAAAAATACTTACACCGGCGTTTACAACCTTGAATTTATTAATCTAGGATTATTAAAATACTTAAAGTATAGGAAAGTTTGAAATTACTATACTATGTAATGTTTCTTTGAAAACTTTTTCTTGGTTTTATGCAGTTACAGTTTCATTAACACGATTTTTATAAATAATGGTCAAAACTGTTACTTATTATAAGTGATCATAGCAGTACATATTTACCTGTTTCAGAACAGTAATTACACAGCATTAAATTATAAATGTGTAAAAATAGAATGTTTTAAACGTATTTGAATCTTTTCAAATTTGACTAAAATTGTAAACGTGGAAACTGTATGCAAATACAAAACCAAAAATTGTATAGAAATAAATATACATGAAATTTAGTTTATTTTGAATTGTGTTGTGTATTCTTACTTATATAACAAAAAAAATTGATTTAAAATCTTGACTTCTGCAACTATTTTTAATTTGGCTAAAAAATAATACAATTATATTAAATATGTTATATAATATATTAAAGATTTCAAATGTACCCTTTTTTAATTTAAAACTGAACTATTATTGCAGGAATTAAAAAAATGGCAAACAAATAATTTTGTTTGAACAGTGCACGCCGCTTAATAGAATCACATTGAGACTTGGGGTTTTCGATAATAATAACTAAATGAAAAGAAGATCCAATATTAAAAACAATGTTCATTAGTTAGAAAGCAGATCGAATTATTAGGTTCAGGTACAGGCAAAAATTGTAAAAATATTTTTATATCTTATAATTTTGTATTTATTTTATTTAGGAAATTGTGATTTAAGAAATGCCTTGTAGATTAATATGTTAACAAAAAAATGTTTTCTGCAGACCACTCCTTCATACAACACGGGCCTTTAAAACCCCGTCAGTTTCTAAATAGCTATGTGGTTTGCCGTCAAAGTATTTTATACATAGACGTCTCAACTTGTGTATGTGTGACTAGCTTTGTATTAGCCAGGTTGCGACTTGCATATTGAGAATGGTATATAAGCGTTTCTTTAGAAAGCATTTAATTGCTTTCAGTTTATAAGGTGTTGTGTTACAGTTAGAATAGCGTCAAGTGAACAAAAACGTATAGTCAGATAATGACTATTTTTAAGAAACTCTGTTAACATGAGGTAGTGAAGGAGACAAGAAATCTTCCGATGAAAACAAAGTTGAACCGGAAGATAATGCAGACGTTGGAAAAAAATTTGAGAAGGAAGTGATAATAATTATTCCGAAACTCATTCAAGTGCTAGTGATGATTCTGATGATAGAATGTTTCTCTTAGCACATCCGCAGCTGACAATTCGACAGTTTCTCGACCATGTTATATTGCTCCAAGTGGTTTAGACTGGAATATAGATAGGCCAACAGCAAGTAAAACACAATTTTTTGTTGCTCTCATGACTTGATAACAAAGCATATGAGTTTTACATCTAGAAAAGCTTTACAGTTGTTTATGACTAATGCTCATTTAAAAAAAATTGTAGACTGTACAAATTTACAACATAAACGAGTGTATCGTGACAAATCAACGAAATGGTAAAATGTTGATTTAGAAGAAATTTGTGCTTTCCTCGTTTTACTTGTTCAAACGGGAGTAGAACAAAGCTGAAACGTGCGCGAACTATTTTCCGAGCAACTACGTCAGTTTCTCAATACGAAGAAATAAAAAGATATATAAGTAAAGAGCGGAAGATGTTGCAGTAAGAATCTTCAAAAATTGCGCCATATAGTGCATATAAAAATTTCAAAAATTGCATCAAAAACTAAGAAAATTGCAGTATAGAAAATATAAAAAGTTTAAGTAAACATAAAGAAGAATAAACACATGTCAAACCTAATTGTAATTTATCACTATATACAGTGCACCCTAGGGGTACGAAGAACCTCTATAACTGAGATTTTATACAATTTAAAATTATTTTTGTAATATACAGAGTGTCGCTATACAGCGTAGCGTGCCAAACTTATGATTTTTTAAATGCAATCTTTCCTAAATTTTTGCTTCATTATAAAGCCCCTTTGATTTGATTAAAAACAAAATTTTATAAGCAAATTATGCTCCGTCTACATTTTATGAATAGCTCAGTTGTTTCAGATAAAACACTCTGTATCGTTTTACAACGTTAAATTCCATTTTTATAGTCTTTTCAACAATATAATAATTTCTATGGTTTATTGAAAAAACTAATGATACTGATTCTGAACGAAATTTAATAAGCATAACAATAATATAACAAAAGAACAATAAATTAATAAACATTATTGAAAATCTTAAACACACTTCAGAGAAATGTTCAAAGCAAATAGTCAAATAAGCTGCCATTCTGTTCTCTTCAAACTGTCAAACGCCTAACAAAAGAAAGCTTGACTCTGGCTAACTTATCTTGCTCAATTGAAACAAATGCCTGAGTTATTCTGTTTTGCATATCCGTAATAGTCGATTGAGGAACTACGTAAACTTGTTTTTTAACGTAACCCCTTAAAAAATAGTCAATTAGTTTAAAGTCTGGGGAACGTCCAGACCACGTAATAGTACCACCTCGTCCAAACCAAGGACGACCCGGTCTAGAAAGTGACGAACAATTCTACTATTATGAACAAGGACACACCATCATGCTGCAACCCCGTAGACCTTCCAATATTTAAATATACATATTTAAGTAATATTGGAAAATTGTCTTGAAGAAATCGCAAATGATTCTGCCTATTCAAAATGTTATGGAAGAAAAATTGTTGATAATTTGTTCTCGTACATTTAGAGACCATCAATTTTGGAAATTAACGGATGGCGGCCAATGGGAAATTTCCATTGCATATTAATGCATATTCTATGGATTAACTACTCTAATGCTTTTGAATCTCGCTTCGCCACGAAATAAAATATTATTGCAAAAATCATTATTTTTTTTCACAAGAGCACTCATTTGATTTAAAAAATTTACTCCATTTTAAAAATGTTTGCCATGTAATTCTTTGTGTAGTTCCATGTGGTAAGGGTAAAACCTTTACTTTAATATAATCATATTCACAGTACTTCTAAATATGTTAGTTTTTGTACTAATATTCTTGTTGTTATTTCTTAAATTTCTTGAGTTTTTGGTAGCACTTCGAACATATTTTCCTCACTTACTCGACCTTCAAATATTACTTTACTAGCGTAACATATCGTACCAGTAGCTGCAAACATTTCAGCTAGTTTCCGCAAAGTATCAGTTTTTGTAATTCTTGCATTGCGATATTTTTGTTGGTAAATTCATGTTGCTAACAAAGGATTTTTTCAGCCTTACCAATATATTATACCATGTTTATTAATTCTTTGCGTGTAAAATTCATGATTAACAAATTTTTGAAAACTGTTCTAATATCTAACAATGTTAGAACAACAATTGTTTCAAATTTATTGTCAGTAGTCTAATAAATTTTTTTTTCAAAAACAGTATTGTTTTTCACAATAAACCGTACAAACGATTTTATCATTGGAAAGTCTATAAAAATGGAATTTAACGGTGTAAAAAAAATACGTGTTTTATTTGAAAAAAACTGAGTTATACATGGTTATTCTTTTGGCCACACTCTGTATCTCAAATTAGTAGATTAATAAGTACTTGAATAAAAATTCAGGGTATGGAAAAACACTTAACACTTTAATAGTTGATTTATTTCCAACAATAAAGTCTCGGTGATTTTTCGAAGATGACGCCTTTTCCCTGGTTCCCTTAGTGCATAATTGGCTTATAAAATTTAGACTCGTTTTAATCAGAATCAAAGAAGTTTTATAATGATACAAAAATATAGAGATGTATTTAAAAAACCATAAGTTTGGTGCGCCACCCTGTATAGCGATACCTTGTATATGACAAAATTAACTTTAATTTGTGTAAAATGTCAGCAACTAACATTTATGGAGTTTCTTTTACCCCTGGGACACCTTGTATGTGCCTACATTTTTTTCCTTAAAATTAAGTTTTTGTCACATCGATACTGGGAGCATACTTTAATTTTTCCATAAGTTTACTTATAACTGATGCAGTTATTTTAGTCATCTTAATTAGTGCAAGACGTCTCAAAACTATTTGACTATAGTATAGATGCGTATAGAAATGGAAATGTCAGTAGGTAACATATTTCATTCATAAATTATGATACTAGAACATAACTGATTTACAGATATAATGTGATTACGTGCATCAAAAGCATAACAAAACTTTAAGATAAAGTGCATATGATATTTATTAGAGTTAAGAAAATCGAGGCACCGAGAGGGCTGCACGAGCGCCTCTGGGGATAGATGTAGTAAGACACTGTAGTTGCCTTAAGGTCCTTAACTTCTCTATATCAAAGATCACAGATTAAAAATAAATTCAACAAAAAACATATAAACGAAAGTGGTGAAAGTCTGATACAATTTTGTGCAACCAATGAACTGAGGATCAATAATACTTTCTTCCGTCATAAACTGCAGCATAAGATAACGTGGTCCAACACACGGAGAAGCAGATCCACTATAGATTACATAATTTTAAATCGAAAATTTTAGATGTGAGAGTCTTAAACTCGGCCAACATAGGATCAGATCACAATCTAGTACTTAGCAAGCTGCGTATGTAAATACAATTTCTGAAGAAAAAAACCACGACTACTACTGAAAAAATAAACATAGAACTTATTGAGGACGCGACTATACAGATGCTATATAAATCTAGGCTCCAGAGCATTATTCAAAATAATCCCATACAAGAGCTGGACGACTTGGAAACAAGTTGAAATCAATTAAAAACAAACATCTTAAAGGCAGCAGAAGAAGCTTTAAGGAAAAGAACGGCAACCACAAACGGGCGACTTGCTAAACCCTGGTACAACAAAGATGTAAAAATACTAGCAGCGTAAAAAATAACAGCTTATTTAAAGTATAGAGACAATAAATCACCGGAGAACTTTTAAAATTATGTAGCCAAAAAAAAACAGGGTGAACCATCAAATTCGGGAAAAAAAAACGAAACTACTGGCAAGCCTTCACTAAAGATATGGACAGAAATTTATACGGTTCAAAGAGGAAAGTGTGGAAGACAATCAGAAGCTGGAAAAAACTAATAAACAAGTTCATCCAAACAACCAATATATCATCGGAAGAATAGGTTAAGTACATCAATTATTTGTTTAACAACTACAAAAAAAATGAACCAGTAGAGCCAGCGAGAATCGAAGAAGCGGACTCTCACTTTCTCAACGCTGATAACCTCTCTATTTTGGTAAAAAAAACTAAAAAATTGAAAAGCTCCTGGGATAGAAAAAAATTCTAATGAACTCTACTTAAACGAAGAACAAGGTTTCAGGAAAAATTGATCAACGATAGATGCAATTTTGACGTTACGACAAATAGCTGGAAAATCGAGCGAGTTTGATAACCCCGCTTTTGTATGTTTTATTCATTTGACGAAGGTTTCCCACCGCATACAATTAAACGACGCGACGTTTTAAAAATACTGGAAGAAAACCGAGTACACCAGAACATAATTATGATAATAAAAAATCTTAATACCGACAACGTGGCGAAACTTAGCGTCAATAACAGCTGTACTGAAGAAACTCCAATAAATGCAGGTATTCGGCAAGGAGATAGCTTAAGTCCTTTACTGTTCAGCATCGTTATGGATAGAATTATATTTAAAACAAAACTTGTCAATCGAGAGGCAACAGATTAGGTAAATGAAGTGTTTGGTACATCCTTTGTACTTCACAGTTTGCGTATTTTAAGTCTTAGTGTACATTTAAAATTTTAATATTTTAGATATAAGCAGTTACTGTAAAATCCTTTTTTTTGTAAAGGCACATAGTAGTTGTAAATATTAACGGGAGTCATTCAACGACCCCTATCTTTCTCACACTTTAAAATTTAAGATATTACTAACAACCAATAGAATTCGTTTTTGTAAACCAGAGGTGGTGGAATTTTTCTTAACATTTAATTTTTGTATAACCGATTTTATATATATCTTTCGACAGTCACCAATGTAGCGTTTCCCAGCATAGTTTGGCTTACTGGTAACAAAAAAACAAAAACTGAATAATCAATGTTAGTGAAAATGTATCACAAATTGTAATATATGTATATATCAAGAAATACAGTCCACTATTTTTTAAATCCAACTAACCGCAAAAATAAAACGGATATCAACATCCCAACAGAAAGCATAAACATCTTATGCTACGCGGATGATGCCGCCTTAATAGCAGAAAACGAAGATGACCTGCAACGGCTGGCACATGCATTTTACTTGGAGGCTTCCAAATTTAACATGAAAATCTCTACTGCAAAAACGAAAGCGCTGGTGATATCTAAGCACCCGAAACGTTGCAAGCTGGTAATTGGAAATCAAATAATAGAACAGGTGAACACTTTTAACTACCTAGGCACAGAAATATCTAGCCACGGAGATATACAGTAAAGTAACAGCTATCTCGGGTTGTCTCAGAGATAACGTATGGAAAAACAAGTACATGAACTTAGAGAGCAAGGTCCGCATATATAAGACCTGCGTGAGACCTATCATGACATATACTGTAGATACACGCACAGACAACTCTAAAACCAAACAAATACTTAGGGCGGCAGAGATGAAAACGCTAAAGACCATGACAAGCGTCACGATAAGATACCGAATTAGGAATTCTGCGATTCGCGAAAAATGTAAGGTCCTAGATATTGTCAGATGGTCACGTCAACGACGAAGGGCGTGGAACGACCATATTAATACCTTATAAGAGGCGGAGAGAAGCATGGCAGTCAAATTCCCAGGACTCGCAGTATAAGCCGGAGAACACAAGCCAGTAGGCTTAACGTAAGAGGAAGAAGAAAAAGAAGAAGACGAAAGTCGAAATCCCTTAAGTTAAAATAAGTCCAAATGTAGTATTTACTAGTAATTTGATTTTTTACTAAAATGGCATTGTAATTTTCATTATTGTTAAAAATTGCTAAAAAATTGCAAATATCAACAACTTCGGCTCGTTATATATAAGTTTTGATCATAAAGTAATAAGTAAGACCCGTCTAAAAACTGGAAAAATTGCGATGTGTCTTATATCTGAGACCTTATTATTGAACAGCGTAAGACGTGTATCATATCTGATCAAAACATAACAACAGATAAGCAGATGGTTAGTTATCCAGGTCGCTGTAGATTTATACAGCATATAGCCATCAAACTTAAATACGGCTTCAAGATATTTTGGATGTGTGAATCTATCTCTGAATACCCATTAGATCGCATCGTTTTATGCATGCAATGAACAGCGTCAGTTTGAGAAGAATATTGATAACATAAACCAAAACTATGATTACTATAAACGATGTTTTTTCCATGAAAAAGCATACGTATGGTTCGTTCTTTAAAAGTGATAACGTTATCTTACTGATAACATTATCCGTGATTCCAATAAGCGGCGTGCATTGTACTCTATTTGCTTTGAAATGTTGTCATTTTATTGTTGCAACAATTAAATTGACATCAAATAATTAAAACAAAATTAAATGAATAGTTTCAATAATTAAAGTTAAACTCGCACACATTATTGTTATTTTTTTATTGTATAATTTGTTATTAAACAATTTATTAATGCTGGCTTATAATTTGATCGTTTTAGACATTTTGCGTTCGTTCTAATCAGAGAGAAACGAGTTTTTGGGTTCAGTATTTTTATTTGTTTCATATTAAAATCTTGAAATCTTGTATCATTGTATTTTATAACAAAATTAGTAGTTTGAAATCCACATGACAAATTGCACTTTGATCTGAAATACTTTGGTACATTGATTTTTATATACAATGTATAAATGCAATATTAATCTTGTTAAACATTTATTGATATGCATGAATTAGAATTCGTTAGTTAATACAAACCACCGTGTCGTGTGACTGAATTCAATTTCATCAGTAGTAAACAGTTTTATATTTAAGCGTATATAATACATATCTAAATAGTATAATGAAAATTATAATTATGCAAACGACAACCTAAGCAAAAATATGTGAGTATTAAAAAAGTTTAAGGTTACAGTTTTTATATCAACGTTATTTAAGCTAACGTATAAATATAATCAACATTAAAATAATTTAAAGCAATTACCAAAATTAAAACAATTTAAATTAATTATATTTATATGTTGTTAATTAAAAAAAACTTCCAATTCATTTCTCACACGGAAGCGGTTACATAAGTGTATAAAGAATATGCAATATGCACACATATAGGGTGGGTCAATAGTGTATCAAAGTAAAATATCTTCGTTATTATACAAAGTATAAAATTTTTTTTTAACAAAAGTTGTAGGTTTTAATTACTTAATTTTTTACACAACTTGTATATTAATAACTGAGCTTTTGTCACACGTTGCAGTGGATATCAGAACCCGGAGCAAACTAATTGATTGCGTCCTGGAGTCTCGCTTTTATAGAACGACATTCTTTCAATAGGACTGGTTTTGAAATCTCCGGTAAAGGTAAACTAGAATCTCGGTTAATATTAAAAAAAATTAATTATTTTAATAGATTCCCTAATTTTTCGCTCATAGTAATAATAGAAACATCCATCAAAAGCCTCCGCTGACAAAGATTGTTTAAGACGACTATATCTTTGATGCTCCTTAATACGAATTTCCACGCATCTACCCGTTTCTCCTCTGCATGCACGACCACAAGGGTAAGCAATGCTATAAACACCGTCAGATTAAAAAGGAATAACGCCCCTCACCAGATTTAAGGGTTGATCCAATTTAGGAAGAGTAGAAAACCGAGTAACAATGTTGTGTTTAGACAACATTTTTCTTATACGGTCTGTGGTATCTTTGACATAAGGTAGATAAGCGATAATCACTAGTTGAGACATAGATTCCGCTGTTACTCTTGGTTTCGCAGACGTAAACTTTGTAATAGATTATTTAATACTTTTTTAGTGTAATTGTTTTCGACTAACACCTTGGCTAGATAATTTAACTCTTTTTGAAGATTTTGGGGTTGACTTAAGGAAACACCTCTGTTTGATTGAACCACAAAAATAGTAGAAGAGGCTAGAAAATATCGTGGATACAATCAAAACAACTCAAGAAACGCTATAACAAAGACTGCAGAGCTTACCAATAATAATTTTATTCAACAATAGTTTGATTTAAGATTTAATGCAACATTTTTATTCTAATGCAATAGTTTCGCTAACAATTTAGTCTTTTTCTAAATTAGTAGATATTTCTCTGTGTCATGTTTTATAAATATTTTTTTATTGTTTACTTTAAAAGTTTTTCGAATAAATAGATTTCGTCGTTTTTATATATTTTGAAATTATCAGTGCTTAATTAAATATATTTATCTAACGAACATATTTTGCGGTGTTTATTTTTCAAATTATAAATTCATTTTCAGGATTATTTAAACGAAGTAAATCATATTATATAACACGCTTAGATTAAAACAATATTAATATTTATTAAATATCGATATTATAATTGGACATGTGCATTACATAATTCAAACTCTTATCAGGTACGACAATTATCTGTAAGTTCATTGCACTGTTTTATCCTAGCTTAGATTAAGATAAAGTACGGTGGCCCATTATCCTGGAGTAGATGAATTTGTGTTCATAGTACAAGTTGTATATTATACATTGTCTACGTGCAGAAATATTGTAATACCAACGGTAATACATAAACTTTTATCGATGCTATTGTTAGAATACCATTTAGCGTTGCTGACAGTGTAATCATTTGTAGCAGAAATGTGGAAAATGATTGTTTACAAGAAAAAATATTAATCAAAAATCTTGTTCAAACTTTTAAATATAAAAGTTGACATAGTGTTTGATTTTTAAATTATTAATGAAAACATTTTTGTTGTCCTTGCTATATTTTTGTTTACATTTGGTATCTAATATGATGATTTATTACAGTTATAAGTAAAAGTATGTATATAAATTTGGTGGTGATAATTATTAGTCTATTCGTTAGCACTTATTTTATTTATCATTCACTAAACGTGAATATTAACTAAAAAACGTAGTACTTCAAAACTCAATTTTGTTACTGCAAGCTTTTTTTTAAGTACTAAATTCAAATATCCAACAAATAAAAAGTGAAAATTGGTACTAATCTTTCTATAGTTTCAGTGAATAACGTTTTAAAATTATATATTTTTTAAATTACTTATTACTAAAATTGTGTGTAAAAATTAGAATACCAAACCAATAAAAAACTTTTTTGCATGTTAACACCAAAGATCCGTTGTACAAACAAAACAAACCAAAAAAACTTGCGTAAAAGTGATATGTGATTTTCTAAAATCGATGTTTCGATTATACACACTTGACGAATCATTTAATCAGTCATAACAACTTAATCATGTTTTTTTACGCCAGATAAGAATCACTTTGAATTCATCTTGTGGTCGCAAAAAATAGAGCATCGTTATTGCTAATACAAATTCTTTATATTTAGCTCAAGGGCTCTAATCATTACGTTCAAAGTTTAAAAAGCTTTACGATTATTATAAGACAAGTTAAAAAATGTGTTTTTGTAACCATTTTTTAATGATCACTCATTGTTTGTAAAACGTTTACTTTTTTTATTCTTAATCTTTACATTTGGTTTGTCATGCATTTTTTGCCACTGATAAACTTTTATTCCCCATTTTTGATTACCTCGTTTTTTATTTTGAGACAAACTGTTCAAATATTACAATTTTTGTAAATGCAGTACTGATTTAGTCATAGTTTTTTGTCTCTACGTTTGATTTATACACCTTTTATTCAACTCTATGTAAAATTTATTTATTTACCTTATTTCTTATCTGTTTTGGTATCTTATTTACTAAATTCTTATCTTGTAATATTTACGTTTTGTTCGTCTACTAAATGTTTAAAAAAATATGATGATTTTATAAAGTTGTATAAAACACGCATAGTCACTGGATTACACTTGTACAATCTTTATATAAGAATAATATATTGTTTATTTAGTCCCGACTAGACGTTATTTTAATTCGCTTAGATAGAAATATTTTACATACAATTAATTCGTAACATTAGCGAATTAAGTGAAGCTAAAAATTCTTGAAAATTTTTTTTGGCGTTTGTGCGGTGTTGAAAATTTCTTTAACCGTTCGGCGGGGGCGCTTGTTTTTATAACAGAAGCAGGGCGTGTTGTACTTACTACAACACATGTAGTTTATAGTATATTTATACCAGAACTTTGGATATTTTGTTTATTTCATGTTATGTTTAAATAACAGAAAATTTACATAATGCATATACAGTCTCTAACTCTAAAAATCAATTACTAATTACTACTTCTTGTTCATCAATTTCTAAACATTTAATTACTGTTTTCAAGTGCATTTTGCCAATAAACCTAACACAATGGTCACGTTTCATTGTACTGAACGAATTCTGGTTTCGTCTACACATGCAACATGTTTTACGTTTTTTTGGTGGGAGGTTTCTTTCGGTCTCATTTTCTTCAAGTGCAGACTTAGACAAAAACACACCTACGTCGCTAGATAATGAGATTATTTGCGCTTTCTGTGTAACATGCTCTTTCATTAGGTCCATAGCTAACTTTTTCAAATATATCCATTGTCGGTTTAACCGTTATTTGATTTATTGAAAGAGTGCGATACTTGGGCATTTATACCAGAAATATTCAAAAAGTAAAAAATATTGCAATTGGCCACCTTTTGTGGTGTTATATACCACTTTTGTATGTGTACTGATTGTCAGTGGTTAAGTGTCTACATGTGTTTTTAATTAGTGAAATCAACTTTTTGACCACGCTAACAGGAGAATTAGAAACTTGGTATTGCCCCGGTGGCTGTTTTCCAAAATACATTTTCAGATTATTTGACTGGTTTGCTCGGAATATATTGAATAAACCAACAACGATTACGAAATAGATGTAACGTTTCATATATTGTAACATTGGCAATGAAAAAAAAAGATAAGAACTAAATTGATCGAATTTTACTTTGTAGTTAAAAAATTGAGAACGCATACGCTACTTTGCACACAAATAAAAATATGGCGGTCGTTAATCTATTGTTTCTGACAAGTTCGATTATATTTGGAATTCTTTTGTATTTACATCTTTTTGATGATAAATAAACTTCAACGATTTACAAATGCAGTAATTGAGTGCAATACATACAATTATGTACATGATAAACAATTTCATTTGTTAAAATTCTAGTGAAAAGAATGTCATTACTTAATTTATATTTATGTTAATATTCGTATTGTTAGCTACATGGTGTAATGAGTTAAAAATATGAATAATACCAATAATACAGACTAGACTAAATAACAAAGCACTCTGTTCCGAGAAGAAAATTGTAGTTTAAAAATTTGTTGAATCGTCAAAGTTTTGTTAAAAGCATAACAAACAATAATTAACATGATAAAATCCTTTGAATTACTTTGCAAACGTGTTCGGGTTAAACAGATAACTAAATTACGTTTCAATTATATCGAAGCTACAGTTAAAATAATCGTTTTGTTGTCTAAAAAAATGTATTCTACTAAAAGAAATTAAAGTTGGCGCTACAACACTATTTTCAAAATGGCTGAAAGTCACTCATTTTCCGGAATGGAATATCAAAAGTGCCGACTGTAAGTGTCCCTTGTGTGGTATAATAGTGTGTACATAAATATGTATGGGCGTACTTACGCTGGAAATAGTGTACATTATGTGGTTTTGTTAAGTTTTATTTAACGGCAGGCGTGGCAAGTGTACAGCTGGTATAGTGATTTACTTGGTTCGTGCAATCAACAGTAAGCAAAAAGTTTTAGATACATAATTTTCACCATTAAAAATAATAAAATAGTTGTTAGGTAAATGCTGTAATAGATTTATTAAAAACTCACAAGCTTTTGAACGTGGTCTACGTTCTTCTTCAGGTGACAATTAATAAAATAACAATTATAAAACTAAGGCAACCAGAAAAAAATAAATGATCCCATATCTTACATAAAACTACTAAAAAAAACTATTGAAAGAAAGTAATTTATCAACGGAGACTGTCAAAAAACTAACGCCAAAAGATCCTCTTATTCCAAGGTTCTATGGATTACCTAAGATACACAAGCTAAATTCACCTCTTCGACCAATTGCTAGCTGTGTTAGATCTACAACTTATAAATTTAGCTAAGTATTTAAATTCAATATTGCAACCTTATATTGGATTAAGTAATTCATTTATAAATAATACAAAGCATTTCATTGAAATAATTAGTAAACATAAACTTCAAAGGACTTAATAGTTAATTTTGACGTTGCCTCATTGTTCACTAAAGTACCAATAATTGATACTTTACATCTTTTAAAACGACAGTTTGATAACAATATAATCAAGTTATTTGAACATTGTTTAACAACTTCATTCTTTTTGTTATATAATATTATAAAAGAATAGGTGGTGTAGCAATGGGATCACCAATTTCTCCATCTATTGCAAATTACTTTATAGAGTATTCTGAAGAAGAAGCTTTAAAATTTGCATATAAAAAACCAAAACAATGGCTTAGATATGGTAATGATGTTTTTGCAATCTGGTCTCATGGTGAAGATGAACTACAAATTTTTCTTCAATACCTAAATAATCAACACTCAAACATAAAATGTAGTATTCAAAAAGAAATTAATGGTACCTTACCTTTTCTTGATGTAAAGATAGAAAGAAAATCATATGGTACTTTAATACATTTAGTTTATCAAAAAACAACACATACGGATCAATATATAAACGCAAATTCTCATCATCACCCATCTTAGAAATTTGGATCAATTCGCACATTATACAACCGTGACAATTTGCCATCAAGATAAATTACCAGAAGAATTAGATTACCTTGAGAAAGCTTTTATAAGAAATGGTTTTAACAAAGAATAAATTAAAAAGTATCTTCGATCAAAAACTAGACCTACTGTACCAAATGATTCAACTATAAGCAAAAATTTTGCTGTTCTACCTTTTCTTGCCAATATAATTGACAAAATTGGAAGAATACTAAGGAAACATGATATTAAAGTTGCTTATAATACCACCACGAAAATTAAAAATTTATTGAATCCGGTAAAAGATAAAATTCCTCATAACACATGTGGAGTGTATCAAGTTTCATGCGCCTGTGGCAAGGTATATATTGGAGAAACTGGTAGAACAATTGAAACTAGACTAAAAGAAAACAAAAGGCATCTTTGTTTACTTCTACAACCGTCTAAATCTACCATTGCCGAACATGCGCTAACCACTTTACATGACATAAACTTCGAAAAAACTACAACCATTGTTAAAACAAAAAACTGGCGTTTAAGAAAGATCAGAGAAGCGATTAAAATTATTAAAATTAAAATACCCAACAACTTTAACAGGGACAATGGTAATGAGTTATCTGACTTCTAGCTACCTGTTATTTCCTGATCTTTACTTGATCCACCAAACAAACTATAAGCTAAGTCTAGAGTTTTTAATGGTGGTGTTTCTTTAAAACTCCGATCAAATGCTGTAGTTAAACGAACTTACAACATTTATCAAGCTTTCCGAACATTTGTTTTTTCTAGTTACCTTAATTTTAGAATTGTTATTTAATTAATTGTCACCTGAAGAACACCACGTTTAAAAGCTTGTGAGTTTTTAATAAATACATTACACCATTTACCCAAAAATTATTTTATAAGTAAGTAAAAAGTCTAAATTCATTAAAATAAGTTTGAAAATAAAGCAAATTAATATTCATTAAAATATCAAATGAATCTAGTAATGATACAACACCCCGTTTCAACGTTTGTCGTCGTATCTGATGAAAACAATGTTGTCACTACATCCAGGCACGTTCCAGAAGCAATTAAAAAATCTAAAAACTAAAGTAAAAATCCTGAGACCTAGAAGCTAAAAGTAAGGAAATTAAAAAGAGCTAAAGGCGATCAGTACGATGATGATAAGGGAAGCCAAGTAGGAAAACGAAGTAAGTGAACTCCTTGTAACAGTCCGTTTAATGAGATTTTTCAGTCTTTATATAGATAGGGTTGACAAGAACAACAAGACTCCTATTCGGGTAACACAAATTGTTCACATGTATTATGACAACATAGTTTCATACTCTTTTTTTTAAAGTGGTTTAATACAAGCGACATTACACACAATGTGCATGTTAATTGTTTATAATTATTGTAAAATATGATTATTAATTTAAATTATTTTTTTAATTTCATTAGATTATATATCGCTCAACAAACGGACACTATTCCTCAGGTGATTGTCTTAACTTGTAAGAAAAAGGTAAAAGTTTTTTTTAATTTCTTGTTAATGAAACACGAGATGTTTGGATTAATCTAATTGTAAATTATTTTCCAAATGTTTATCTGCTAGAATATTTTTTTTAGAATTTATATTATATTGTTTTTATGAAGTATCTATTAATACTTAATTTATATTTTGTAGGACTAAACGTTCAGTTCAAAAAACGTTTTATTTAACAAATGGTATTTCCACCTCGTGGCAATTTCCACGTACTAAATATTAAAGAAAGAAGTATACTGCAGGTAAAATTAGTTGATATATGTTAGTTCACAAACTATACTGTACTGACTACTTACTACGTTTTTAGTTGGTGGTTCTTTTAGGACTGTTTGATCAATGTTTAATTGACAACAGTCGTTTTGTGAACTAACATATACCAACTAATTTTACCTGCAGTATACTTCTTTCTTTAATGTTTTGTTTAACATTGCCCGTGATAATGATTTGGTGAACAAATAGTCTTAAGTCATCACTGTCAGTTTCAAGCCCGGATAAAGGAGGATGGAGTATAAAGATGAATTTTTTAAGATTCGAAAAAAATAATAGTTCCAACAATGACAAAAAACCCCGAAGAGAACACCTGCCTACTACTGATCAATAAATCCATGGTATGCAGTTTAGAAATTAACTAATATTTTTTTTAAGGTTAGATGACAGTTTTTGCATTAATGGTTTATCGTATTTTTGCTTTTAGTAAAACATTGAAAGGAATGAAAGTCGGATTATTAAAATTTTAGAAAAAAATCTTCTTTATATGTATTGTAGACTTCAATTCGTAACAGTTCAAAAGTATTAAATTTAAAGTTTGATACAAGTCTAAAATAATACGAAAATTCCAGCATTGAAAGCATTATAACAAATCTTTTAATGAGATAATACACTGGCTTCCTACAGTAAAACAGCTTGGAACGAAACACACAAGTTGTGATCAGCACATTAGGATTCAGAGTTGGAAGGAAGAATTATTTAGACATCCACAATGAGTTCATATTTTTTTATTGCGTAAAACAAACTGTATTTGTAAAATATTCTGTCACATATCTGTTTGCTGTCATATTCGTTTAAATTATTTTTATAAATGAAATCGTATTTGTAATTTTTGTTTTTATTGTATATACCTATGTGCGTGAGACGTGTAGTCCAATACGTAGAAAATAGACGTTTGTAATGCGATACACAGATTTGACTTGTGTATGAAGTCTAACCGAATACGAATGCTCAGCGAAAGCCTTGTTATTATTCCTATATTTCTGACATATTTTTGTTATTTATTTATTAATCACATAGCGAGGTATTAAGTTTTACAAACGTTCGATAACAATTCATTTGTTCAGCGAGCAACCGAAGCTCAAGGTTGTCATGTGAGTGAGAAGAAACCACAATTAAATGTAAGAATTTTTTTATTTGACATTTAGATTTAAGAATAGGAAAAAAAATTTAGATTTTAGAATCAGAAAAAAAGCAAAGGTAAACTGTTTTATTTATTCAGTTGATTGTGTCTTCTCGATTTTTAGTATTACATAAAAATAAAAATATAATTAAGTAAGTATGATTAGTTTTTACATAATAAACCAAAAAATCAATTGTTATTTATTTAATGACTTAGTATAAGTACCTACATAGTTTGAAAACTAAGTGTGCTAGGTACTACTTCAACTTTATATTCATTTTTTTAATATCTTCTTTCGTGCAACATCTACAATACGCTTACAAATCGTACCCTTTTGTATGTCCTATATTTTGAAATGGTATCCAGTCTAGATGAGTAACAATATCTAATACTGCCTTATTTACATTGGATTGATTTCCTATAATATATACAATGATATTAGTCAGACTAATGATAGCAACATTTTGACATAAACTGATTACAGAGCAACAGTTCACCAGATTCTAAAAGTTATGTTGTTGGTTGTTTATCCTCTAATATAAGTTTTTGCTTTTTCTGAAACTGACCGGCAGTAAAATTTTTCTGTAGAATGTAAGAATTTATAAAAAAATATAAATGCCATATACGTATATATTTAATCTAAAAATGATGCTATAAAATGAATGGTCAAGTTTAAAATTTTTTAAGTTTAACTTAAAATTAAAGGCTACATACCGAAGAAAAATCACAAACTTCATAAATGTGAGTAACAATGTGTATCAATAGTATATGTTAAGTCATCACTCCTACATTTAAATTCTGATTTTTTCTTAACTCGAACGAGCTTAACATGTTTTTTAGGACGTTACAGTTCATAAAAAACGTACAATCGAAACCAATAAATGTGTTTGCTTAATAAATATGATTTTTACGCCATACGCGATTAAGTGTTAATGCAGTTGTAATTAAATTATCAGTAATTAAAATGATAAAAATATATTAGTTTAAAATAAAAAAGAAGAATCTCAAAATACTTTATTTAGAACTTATTAACTAATCAGTGATGCAAACTAAAAATGTTAATGACATAAACACTTGATTTGTTTACCTCATTACAACTTTTTTTGTATGTAGCTTTGTTGTACTAGTTGCAAAATGTTTATAGTAATTATGTTCAAACAATTTAGTATTAGAGAATTAATCTATGCGTTTATAGTCACAGTTATTATATATACTATAGTAATTAAAAACGATATTCACACCAGATTCACTTAATTAATTTTACAATCTAACAAGTTTTATTTTTTATTTAAATATAAGTATCATCATTTTTACATGCTTATTTTCCTGTAAACTTTATTGTTAATTCAAAATTTGTTAAAACTAAATAAAATGCTTCTTCTACAAAAATATATAATTTTTGTTAGCGTAAAAAATATGTATAAAAATATATTTCTTTAATATACTATGCACGCATTTAGAAAATTAGTTAATGTATATTTACATAACTAAATTTTAATTTCAACATAATAAAACAATGCTTTAAAATACAGCAATGTTACAATTATTATTAAAATTAATAATAAAGAATTTTTTGACGAATTAAATCTTTCCATATCCTAATTAGAACCCAATTTTCCATTACGATTCTTACTAGTTTAATTTTTGTTTTATAAATAAAAGCATTTATTGAAATAAGCTATACAATATGTAAATGTAATTAAAGATTACTATTAAAACGTTTGCAGTAAGTACGGAGACAATTTGTTTAAAAAAAAACTTGTAAAGTGCAAGTGCAAGTAATTTAGATAACATTAAATGTAGGTTATTGTGCCAGTAGTATTATATAAAACAATTATCCTAATAAAATAAACCGCTTAAGTTGACATTGTAATAGTAAAAATTTAAAAAAGCAAAGCAATGATTTTGAGAAAATACCTTGTGTAAAAACAGCTCGTGTCGAGAAACTTTTTTGCACTACTATCTTTACACAGCAAGTTGAACTGATATAGTTGAACAACCGATATCTAATAATTTTTTTTACTTTATAATCAAGTTATATCAAAATTATCAGTCAGCAGATGTGCTTTACTTTGTATATATATAACAATATTTGTAGTGATAATTCGATTTTTGTAACTAATACATATATTACGTTGATTACATCACTTCTAAGTGCATCAAAAGTAAATTAGTTTACTAGTGTCAAGATTAACGTATTATCGTTAATGGCATATTTTTTATTTTTGTGTTAAAGACGACGAGTTAAAAACAAATTAAACTAGTTTTATATATCCTTTCATAATACAAATCATATTCAGAAAAATATGCTGATTGCAATTACTATTTTAATTATACACTACCGACGATATTACATAAACAAATTATTTCAATTACTTCTAACGAATAAAATTTTCAGGATGCGGTGAATAAGCCTTTCAATGAAACTTACTTTATAGTGGAAAATCGATTTTCATGTCTGCGCACAGTTCGTAGAAGAATATGTATTAGAATTCACACACGGAAATTTTCCAAAACGTTGCTTTTAAATAAACGTGATGTATTTGTGGTAATACGCAAATTAACGTAAATCAATTGTTTTAAATTAATATTTTAGATAAGCCAATACCTTTTCGCACACGACACTCGACACACTCACGCAGCACTCAAACGAAACGCATGAAACCCACTGAGAATAGCAACGGTTGTGTTTATTCAAAAGCAAGACCATGAATGAAGTTAAAGCTTACCTTATCGTTTCATATAGTTATCCTTTATAACATTTACGATTACAATAATTACTATATTTTTATGACTATTACTGTTGTTATATAGCTCTTTCTTTATGTATAGTATTTATGTAATGTATATATCAGTCACATACTCTAACGATTATATTAAAAAATTCTTTGTTTTAATTTTAGTTCATATACAAAAGTTTTATTCAGTTATACAAGTTAATTGCAAAAACAGAAATGTTAATGAATAAAAGGCGATACTACTAAAAATTAATATACAGTTGCCGATTAAAAAATCTGCTAGCTTTGTTTTGGTTAGACATTGCAATTTGAATGACGTTTCTAGCTTACTTTGATCGATAATTTTCTTTTCTATTAATGTATAAAAATAGCGTCTGTTTCCGGAATGCTTAAGATATTTCGTATAGTTGATTAAAGTTTGAATTCATTATTAATTAATGATTAAGAATATACTTGCAACGTCATTTTCTTATTGAAATAAACTTTCATTGTTTCTTGAAATTAAAATAAACGTGCAATTTTTATATTTGCCCTGTGTACTAGCAGCGGTTTATTTAACAGTAAATGAAAAAAAATTAAACAGTTACGAAAAATTTAGTATTTGGTCATAACAAAGTTTGTAACTTACTAAGCAATAAATTTCTAGATTTTTTTATTCGTTCCCCAATACGAAATTGTAAGTATTCAAAATAAAAGTTAAACAAGCTAAATACTTATCGCTTTGTAAACTTGCATAATATGCTAATTATTAGTATCTATTTCTTGATTTTCTTTTTAATGAAGTGTATTGAATTTTGGTGTTGATTTTAGCAATTTTAATAAATTTTATGGTTTACAGAATCTGATATACATCTTTCCGCTAATGTTAACAATTTCCACCTCTAACCTCTAGTGTCCTTTCAAATTTAATATAGAGCATTTGCTAATAATGTCGAAGACGTTCTTCAAAAAAAGCTACTGGCGTACTGATTTGCCTATTTCGAGATTGTATATTTTCCAACCCCTTGGTTAACACATCTGCGCTTTCATGATGATAATAAGCGTTCATCTTGAGCTTTTTTTGGCCGCAGTTGCATAACAATGAACAACTGTTATCTAGTCTACTGTTACTACAAATCTTTGCGCATTGTTTTTTGTAGTGAGAATTAGGTACCTAGATAAACCATTTGTAGATTTTACAATTTCCACTTTTAAATTAGCTCGTCAGTTCAACATGCCCAATCCACACCAAATATTGCAATGACATTTTTCAGTAAATACATTTCATCCGGATCAAAAACTTTTATAGTTTGTAAATACACGAGATTTTCGAAGTTAAAATAAATTATTTTTTTATAAATGTCTTTAATCAGTCTATAGTCAATTTCAGCATAGAGTGTTTGGACCATAATGTGGTACGAGACAATGTATTTGATTTCTCAGATAGAAGCGCTAATAACACATTTTCATTTATTATGAAAGAGTACGTTAATTTTTTGTCTGGAAACTAACTTCTACACGCAGTGTTTGAAGCTTCTTTAATTGAAATCATAATAATTTTATAAGATTATATTTATAGTCATTAAATATCTTTTTTTCTTATACTTTTCTAAAACAAAAAAGCAATACGAAGAGCAATTATTTTATGAGTCACATATTTTGGGTGTGTTATCCGAAGCATCAGTTCTAGTAAGAAAATCTTCGTCTTTCTCGTCCACCCATTCAAAATTATCTTCTTTTATTACCTTCAGTTTTATTTGATTTAATTAGTGCTTAACCTTTCGAAAGATTCTGTAGGTATTTATTTAATTCATTAAAATTTTTAAGACGTAAAGCTGCAAATGTATACTCGTATCAATAAATGTGTGACTCATACTTGACTGAATAGAAAATTAAATTAATATAGTATACTTATTTCACTGATTTTTGGCAGTTAAAGATAGATAGCTAACTTTAGAACATCGGTAACGCTAATCACCATGACGTATGTTATTTATACCGGCAGCGTACACCAATAACGTAAACAACGTTGTCAGTTTAATTCACTTTGAATTAAATTAACTGTTAATTAAACATAAACTGCTTTTAAGTCAAAGAATCTTAATATCATGTGTTATAATTATTCATAACCTTTACAAGTACATTGTTAATTTTATTCCATAATACAAATGGTATAATTATTTACATTTTAAACCTAGCTTTAGACTAAAAAAGTACACAGGATAAGACTGTAGTACATTAATTTCAGACCATCCATTTAATAGCCATCGTATTTCATTAGGTCAAATTACATATTTGTAAGATACAAAATACATTAAAGTTGCTATATTTTGATTAAATCAATTATTGCTTTAAAATACATTTTTAGTAATACTAAATTAACATGTACTGTGACATTTCTAAAAAAATAGAAATCATTATGACTATTAAGTAATTATTTACTACCTCTTTATGAAACATATTTTATTTCATCTTAAAACTTTGTTTTTTGTTCACTGAACTATTCTTGGTACAAAACCTGATAGAGTGTGCTAGTTAATAATGACATACGTTTTAAAAATCTGAAACTTTACGTTGCCTACCAAGGAGTCATAAGACACCTCTCGTAATTACGACCTATTACGATCTATTATTTCTGTATCAAAATCCACAATCACACTTATCAAATAGATCCGTGGCTGATTCTGTTTTGTCGCGCATTCTTTTCCACTTTTTTTTCCTTTAATTAGCAGGACACAGTCAAGAACAATAATAAAAAAGTTAAAAAATTATTGTGCCTTTTTTAAATTTTGCTTCTTATACTCTTTTGTTATCAGCAATAGCATTCGTTATTTATTCATTAAACGCAGCATCATACTTTTTTATTAGCAAAAATAATTGCAAACATTTTTTGTGGTTCAACTCGTCATTTTCTAGCAACCGAGCTGCTTTATTTCACAGAAAAATAAATGCTCTATTTGATAGTTGTTTCGGGTGATCTTTCAGAAACTTCAAAATAATTAACATTCAGTTTTAAAACTTCAACGTTATGAGTAATTTTTTTTTATGGAGGTGAAGAAGTTTCACCACTTACAGGCTTCTAAACAGCACTGGCAACTTTGTCATTTACAGTCTTTTTACTCTAGCTACTGATAATAAACGGTGTTATCTAAGCAGACTCGATAGGTTATGTTTGCTCTGTATTAATAATGGTAGAAATATAACAATAATAATAATAGTAAAGATGAAATGAGTCAGATCAACATTTTTCTGTAATTTAAACAAATTTCCAAATATTTTTTTGTTGCTCGTTGCTTGTTGATTCACTTGCATAATCGGTTACTTCACAATAGCTCCGCATACAATAAGCAGACTTGATAAAATAATTGCTCTTAGTGAGACCACCGTCGGGTATAAATTACGTATTCAGTAATTTACCCGCATACGTTTTTAAATTCAGCGGCGCCAAAACGAACCTAATAAAAAAAAGTCAAAAATGGTCCATCGCACCAATAATGAATACGTTGCCATGTTGTCCTTCTAGTAGTAGCCAACTAATATCTCGCCAAGTAATCAATTCTATCTTTTCCATATACAAAAAGTCCAAGCTTTACAACCTGAACAAAACATGCTAAAATTTCATACTTCCTTTTATTGGTTTGGCCACTAATGAAACAACTTTTACACATCACGGCATATATATAACTGTCACAATAATTATATCTAAGCTGTCGAAAATCCAAATGTTGTTTGTCGCAATCATTTCCAGCCCAGATTTTTGATAAACGTTTGTGCCGGACTGGTCAACAGACAACTATTAGCCCCTTTGTGTCAACAGACTAAAAATGATAATCTCTTTTTTTGCTTAATTGGTTGATAAAACTATTGGAAGAAGTTCCTTTGAGTGTACGCATTTTAGTCGTTTGTTTTTATAACGTTTAGATAATGTGCTTGATTTTTATTTGTGAGGCGTTATGAAAACTATGGTATACACCAACGATGTTTCATTTAATATGCTTAATTACCACTTAAAAGTAAAATTTTCAAAAATTAGCAGTAATATCTCTTTTATTCTGCAACATTTGTTAAGACATTTTTACGTTAATGGCCTTTTTTAAGATGTTTAATTACTTCTTAAAATTAAAATCAGAAGACCCTAAACACCCTGTATTTTAAAAAGGATAATGGTAGCATAGCACTATCCTAAAAAGAAAAAAAAATTGTATAACAGCTGAAGCTGTAATGTGACAAGTAATTAAATATACTTTAATAAAATTAGGAAATCTTCTGAAAACCAATGGTCTCACAATATTCGATAACATTAAAAAAAATTAAAAAATATCTAATAAATGTTTAACTTTTCGTTTACCAAAAGTTTTACTATTCTATCGCATGTTAGACAACGTTATAATAAACCCTTTGTAAACTCAGGATCTTAGTTGGTAGAATCTTTGACAAAAGAATTTTGCCAAGCATATTGACACAAAATAAAAGAAAAACATGTTATATGGTTTCAAGACAAAAAACCAAGCGTAGAGTGCACCGAAAAATGGGTAGAAATCAAATCTGATGACATACGCGTTTTTGACCTGTTGCAGGTTTGTTTTGTGTGTAATTTTTTTTTGTTTATTTACACTTTTAGATTTATTGATACCAGAAAAGTGCGTCCATGTTAAGATTAGCTTTAAGTCTTCATTTACCTTAAACTATGATTTTTTATTAAAATGAGGTTATTTTATGTGTGATATGTTACGTATACACAGACTGCCCAAAATACTAAATTTGGTTTTTCGTAACCGCGTGTCTACGCACAAATATTCACGAGTTCAATTATGGGATAAATAAAAATTTAGAAATAGAAAATATTACAATAATAGAAAATTCTTAACAGAACGATTGACGGAACTAAAAGTATCGTAGGCAATCATGGAAATCTGGTTATTAAAGAAACGAACAAAAAAATACTGCTCTGAGAAGAAGCAAGAAGTTTATTGGTTATTTACATGTAGATAATATCAGTTAAGTGCTTTTATTTATAATTATTATTAAATCTTGTTTTTACAATGTATAAGAGAAGAAGCTGAATTAATTCTGTAACACAATAACACCTTAAAATTGATGTTTTTGTAATATTTATTTTGTGTTATTTATTATAATGTAATGTATTTGTTATAACTATTTTTTATATGCAGTTTTTGGTTGTTTGCTTCAAATAAAATATCTTTACGTCAGAAGGATCGATAGTAAGACATAGCATAACGATTGTTAATGCGCCGCAAGGTCGCACGTTTGAGCGTTGCTTGTAAGTGCTGCCTTTTTTAAAATTACATTCTATTTTAAAAAAAATTTAAAAATCAACAGAAATATAAAGTTGGTACTACATTCACTACTGAATCTGTCAAATTTGATATTAACTTTAACATCGCTTTTTTTTACATTTTAACTAAACTTCAGGATTTTTTAAATGACTTTTTCACCTGTCGCATATTCGTTCTAATAAGTATATTAAATTGAATTTGAACACTTAGTATTATGTAGATTTCTAGTTTTCATTTTGCCACCCTAGAGCTTTTTTCGCCCATTACGTAACTACACTAACAAACGAATATTGAGGCTGCGATGTTGGCAGCACAAAAATAACTATTGTTGTCTAATTAATGAGTTATTGTATATTAAATATTATAGTTCTTGTATATCATCTTTTATAGTTACTATTATGCTGATGCCGTTTTTTGATAACAGTACTTAGACAACATTTTGATCAAATGCTCTAACATAAAAGTTTTTCCTATGATAAGAATGTCTTCCGGGTTTGGACCGTGTCATTATTGTTGTAACCGAAGTTACCAACGTTTCGCCTGCTTTCGTGCTGAGGAGTCCAAATGGGACGAAACAGCTGTCCACTGGTCTCTAAGATGGTTTCTGCAACTATATGAACAAATTTTTGCACTTGCATAGTACAGTTAGAAATATTATGTCGCGTATAATTCAAATAAAAAATTTTAAATTCACGGTTGTAATATTTACTATCTAACTAACAACTTCATAGTTTCCTACATGTTGATAACCAAACTTTTGAGAAGTTCTTAGTTAGATTTCGGTTGCTTGTTTGAGTTTTGCGATTTATCTCACGCCCTGATGAAGCCCCTTACGAAAGTGGGCGAAACGTCGGCAACTTCGGTTACAACAACAATGACACGGTCCGAACCTGGAAGACATTCTTATCATAGTTCAGATTCTGACCGTGAAAGCCTTCGCTATTATGTATGTTTTTATTTTTTTTTTTGAGTACAATGAAACTGTGATAAATTTTTATTTATACATTTGTTGAATTGATTAGAAACAATTTTTTATATGTTTCAAAAATATTGAATTTTTTGGAATTTTTTGATTTGGCAATATTATATAATTAATTTGTTCCTGTTTATCCAAGCCTATGAGTCTTGTCCTAGATGACTATTAAAATATAGCATATTCAAGAATATCAAACTTAAAACAAAACTAAAAAAGTTTTTGAGCATGTGGCAAAATAGGTTGTTGATGTTAATGTTTTTGCATAACCAAAATCTTTTAATTCAAATTTTAAATGAGATTTTTGTAGAATTTAGTTTGTTTGTGACAATTTTAATTAATGTTTTTTGTTATTTGTTATATTAAAGTATTTGTATTCTTTTTAGATCAAAAATTTGCTACTCGATATGCACTTTCTTAGCATATGTATTTATTTGTTGTATTGTCGCTATAATTAAAACGGTATTTACTATTTGCTTCATGAACAATATTGCAGTTCTTTTTATTTATACTTTGCTACACTTCATTGAACACATTACCATTGGTAGTAAAAATTACTTTACTCATTTTGTAATGTGTTTGCATTTTTGTTATAAACCCAAGATATTCGAATACTGTAAGAGATTATTTATAGCTATTAATAATACGAGTGCGAAAACACAAGCTTAAAGTTCGAGTTTGTCGTTATGCAACGAGACGTAGTCGATTTGCAAAGCAACTGAAAACTTTAAGAACGTCGTTTTTGCAAAAGTGTTATTCAAATTTTTTTTTGTTGGTCATGAGTCGCTATGGAAATGTTGTTTATTCATTGTGTTTATTGTATAAACAAAAATGAAAGTCAAGTTAAGTTCCCAAAAATATTTTAGAGAAAGGTAGGTTATTGCGGGAAAAACTGTTGCCTGTGAAATCTAAAGCTGCTTACGAGAAACTGCCATTAGCAAGCAAATAATAAAATTTCCTCGATAACAGAAGAGGGAATTCTTTCCTATTTAGACCACAAGGTAAGTCTGCGATTGTCCTTTTTATTTACATTGTTAATATTCAATTCATTTGATTTCTAGCAAAAAACGTTGTCATCTGCATCACTTTGGCCGCATTATTCGATGCTGAAAACATCTTTAAAAACAAAAGAAAACCTGTCTAATCAGAAGTTTGGCAGTATAATCGTTTACCTCAAAAAGATAAATGTAACACATCATGCGAAAAAGTCGAAGGTGTTATCTGGTAAACAGATTGAAAAGTTTTTGGTAGAAGCTGCAGACGAAACATATTTATTTCTAAATATATTTACGTTATTTGTTAAAACAAAGAAGAGTAATTTTTCTTTGTTTTATAGACTGCTTTGATTTTCGGTATTGCTGAAGTATGTCGGCGCAAAACCCTCACTGTGAATATCTCATTCTCATTGTAACAAAGACGCATTTAGTTAGGAAGTTTACCATTATTGGACAAGGCTTCGTAGTGAAACCTTTGACCTTATACCAAAAGTCTGCATTTTTACGTCCCGTGGACACCCTACTTATCGATTCTTTTTGTATTATAATAGTAGGAAATGTAGTCGACAGTCTGTGAGAATCAACACTTTTGGTCAACTTTCCTCTAAAATTGCTGCATGTTTAAAATTAGAGAATCCTATGATATATTCGGGGCCCTGTTTTCGAAGAAGCTTGGCAACTTTGTTGGCTGAAGGAGGTAGAGATTACATTACATTGAACAACATGGCGGCTGGCGTAGTATACCGTAGCACAATTGTACATTAAAGATTCCGTAGAAGAACGCTTCAAAATTGCTAGAAAGTTGTTTGGAGGACATTCATCTTCAAAACCTATCAAGAATTCAACTTCTAGTTCTACCAATGATACAGAGACGTTTCATCATTAACCTGTGATAGGAAACCCAATGTTTCCATAAATGTTCCCTTCATGTGAAAATTGAATTGTACTGTTTTGAAAGTTAATAAATTGGTCTTGTTTGGTTCGTGTTTTAAATGGAACTTAAAATGTAACCAACAAAAAAAATTAAATATATCGTTTCAAAATAGCATTAGAGTAGAGATTAACTTAGAGACAAACTTTCAAAGCCGATAAGTACCAGCGAGATTACTATAATACTATAACGCAGAAATTCAGTGAAGTAACTATTAAATATTAAATCAAGTAAAATCCAAAAAAAAAATCAGATAATATAATTCTATTAAAAGTTGATGTTATGTTATAAAAATAATTTAAATTTCTAGTTTTCCATTTAGACAGAAAAATCTGTGCGTATTGCCATTGGTTACAGCTACATTTGGTATTACGGTTAGATGTTTTTTACCATGACCATGATATCACGTGTTTTTTTACTTAAATTAATAACTTGAAATGTATTATAAGCAGTCCTGCGCCGTAGATAAGGGCAAAGTCGTATGGTGCACGATGGAGCCGAGGCGCCGAAAAGCCTCAAAACTCAAAAGTAAAAAAAAAGATAAAGCAACAAACAACATTGTCAAACAAAATTTATAATGATATAAAAATCATTAAGGAATTGTTAACTATTACATTGTTTTTTATTTGCTTATTTTTTATTTTTACTCTTTGAGACGAGGGAACCGAATTACTTCTCGAAAATAATATATTTTCCAAATGAGAGTACCCAATAATAGCATTTATTCGATCGAATACGTAATACGTAACATGATAACATGAATTGTGTGAACTCAAACAAATCTGATTTTATTTATGTTTGAGGTTGAAATTTGGCTTGCAACGAGCCAACGAGCGAACAAGCGTTTTTTTCCTGTCTGAGCTTGCAATGTACGAAACTTTATATATTTAAGCGCTGCATCAGTCGCGATTTGTTGTCTGATGCCCAATCGATAATTAACTTAGCGAACTGAAAAAGTGCATGGAGTAAAAGATATCTGCTTTTGAAACTTTAGTTTTTTGTAGTTTTACAGACTTTATAATGATGTGTTTTGTGTTGTAAATTAAGGTGAGTTAATCTAAAATTTATTATTTATTTTAGATTTCTTAAAACATTAAAAGCTAAAAACTTGTAGCCCAAAAATCCTTTTATATTTAATTATATAATCATCATTGTTAATTGAAGTAAATTTAAACAGAATAATTGATAAACATTAATACTACTATTTATAAAAATTTCTAAATTTTGAAATAACTTGAAATATGTAATGTTGAGAAAATACTTTCGAGTTTGAGTTTGAGACGTCAAAAGATTTCAATTTTTTATGAATAATTTGTCAATTTTGTTTACTTACGTATTAATTTCTTTACAGTATACAGGATGTCAGAAAACAGAAAAAATTGTCTGAATACCAAAATTTGCTGAATTAAAGAAAAAGAGAGGAAGAACTGAAAAACAATGTCAAAATTACGCATTTTTTTTCAAAACCCGAGTTTACTTTGCCAAATATTAATAACAACAAAAATACAGCTCAATCCCAATATTCGTAACCTGAACTTGAAACAAGTATCAGCAGCAGACAAGAAACTGATCTTCTAAAAAGCAATCCATCAACATCTTCAAGTTCTGCTGATAATGAGAAATGAACGAACACCTTCAAAAATTACCAGAACGGAAAATATGAGTCAACTTTCGAAAGATGCTGCACTATGGCCAAAGAAATTACGTCCTAATAATATTCAAGAATTAGTAGAATGTCGCCCTGCTCATTATCAAAACAAAAAGGATATTTATCCGAGAGATAGTTCGGAGTCGAGGCGTAAGTTTTCCAATAGTTACTTCTTTAGAGTTATACCGCACAAAAAAAATTGGGCGTTTTTGGTTGTTGTATTCCGAAACAAAAAATACACTTTACTGCTTCTGTTGCAAAATTTTTAATGACAGTGATTTCAAATATGTTCGCCTTAGTGATGAATCTGGTTACAATGACTGGCAGCATTTCAGTAAACATTTAAACTGCACATTGATGACAGAAAGCTTGGTTCTAAAGATTTGGTTAGATTTGCATACAACGGAATTTAGTTAAAACAATAACAATTTTAACAATTATTTCTATAATGTTTTACAAAAGTTATTTAATTATCAACATCGATGAACGTTATAATAATATATTTTACAAATTTCATCATGTTTCTTTAAATTCCAATACGAGTAGTGTTGCTCCAAAAAAACAAAAAAAACGAATAAAACTAAACAACATTTAGATTTACATGTTCTGTAAAATTTTTCCAGTAACGACGTTTAGAAAATTTTGATAATCATATAAACTATAATTTTTTAATTGTTAAAGGTAAACATTGTACATTCGAATATGTTGAGTAGCATCTTTTGTACTTTTTTTTAAAATTTAAGTTTTTATTTCTATTGTAACAGATGCTTTTAGTTTTTTAAAAACGTCATGTAAAGTAAATAATCTTTTCGTTCGATGAATGAAAATGCATTTTAAATTAGTTTATATCAAAGAAAATATTTGCATAGAAACATCAACAATATCAGACTGCAATACCAACTGTATTTATATGCAAATTCAGCATTTATAACAAAAAAATGCTATATATCTAAACAGCAATTTTATTTTTAAAATTGTTCGCGTTTGATAAGTAGAGGACGTGTTTGTCTACATTAGTAATCAATGTCACCTTTGTAAAGGTGATTGAATATTAAAAAAATGTATAAACTTTAAACTAAGATTGACGTATTAAAGATATCGAATTAGAGCGTCGATTCAATCTTTAAAAAGTGTTTAGTTTAAAAAACACTTCAGTTTGACCCTGTTTTGTACACGACAAGCAAATACAGACTAATTATGATAAGATATAAAAAATGTCTATTACCGCAAATACAAACGCATAAGCATTAGACCGGAAAATTTCATATTTATGTAACAGCAATTAAAGTATGTTTTGGCAAAATACGTAGATCTCTTCGAACTGCAGATGTAAACAAATTAAAAATTTATTTTTGGCAATAATTGTTGTAATGTTCTTATAATTACAAGCAGATTTGTTTCAACAGTGTTGGTTCTATATTAGTAATTTAATTTTGTTTTTCTTGCTTTTTGTTATTTTTTTAATTAATTTTTTACATATACTATGTATTTTTTCAATAATATTGAGCGTCTAATAATGCGCATTGCTTGTTTACAGTGAAAGAAGGTTAGTAATGTGTTCGGTTTAGTGTTTTGTTGAAAGCTGCAATAAACGTGAACATTTTAGAAGAATCGGACAAGCAAAAAAAATTATCAAAACTTGAAAAATTCGGTACGTAACGATGTAATATTTGTATATGTATATTTTTATTTGAATGAAAGTGCATGTTTTTGAGGTTGTACCGCGGAAATTCATTCAGACATGTACACTGCGTACACTTCGACGACGGTTATTTAGTCTAAAATATGCTGCATTTTATTGCCGAAAATCGATAAAAATCTTTCACTTTTACGTTTAAATTGTTAAAAGCTCGGGAATAAGTTCATATGACTCAATACATACATACAAACCAATCGGCAACTGCGAGTAAATGAAACAGAACTCGAAAAAATTAGGGACAAACTTTCCGTTGGCAGAAGTAAACAAAGATTTGCTAAAGAGTACGGTGTAAACAAATACTTTTTTAAGAAGCGTTTAAAACAAGGGACCATCCCAGAATTATTCGATTAATTTAAAGTAACATTTATTGCAAAGATGGAAGCTGACCAAGCTGAAAAAGTGCGTAAATTAGATCAATTAGTCTATGGATTAACGTTTAAAGATATTCAAAGCTTAGCTTTCAAATACGCCAAAATTTCCCAGTTAAATCACATATTTAACAAAAATATAAAATTAGCTAGTAAAAAACGGCTTAGTTTATTTTGTAAGCGACACAATTTTGCAATACAGCAGCCGGAGAACGTGAATGGGACACGATCAAGTGCGGATTTAATAAATTTCAAGTGTCTACATTTTATAACAATTTGAAAACAGTTTACAAAACTTCAACATGAATGAAACTAGTCTGCTTAAGGTTCCGAATAAAATCCTCAAAACTGTATCTATCAAAAAGAGGAAAATTATGGGAAAAATTGTTTCTGGGGAAAGAGGACAACTAGTAACAGCAATTTGTTGTTTTAGTGCTTCAGGAATTTATGTACCTCTTTCTTTAATTTATCCCCAAAAACTGTAAAGAGATAGCTTTTATGTGGTGCACCCAATAATTTCTATTAGTATCATGAATACTGATCATTTTCTTTCTAGATCATCAGTAGATAATCCTGTTCTCCTTCTACTTGATAATCATAGTTTGTACATCAACGTGTCAGCCGTATATTTTTGCAAACAAAACGGAAGACATTTGATTCAACCACTACGTGTAAGATTTTCGAAACGGTTGATAACAGCTTACAGTCAAAAAGCAGATAAGTGGCAAGTCTCTAATCTGGGAAGGTGATAAGGCAATTTTAAATCGCTGAACTTTTTGGCAGAGATTACAATAGAATTCCTTCCATTCAAAAAGCAGAAAACAGTTTTTCTTTAATAGACATTTGGCTTTATAAACCTGATGTTTTCACGCAACAAGATTTCCCCTTGCTTCTGTAACTGATACGCCTAGCTTTTTATTAGTATTGAAATCATCGTCGATCAAAAATTGCTGGCACTCATAAATGGCACTGCCAAAGAAATACCTCCTTGTACCAGTGGTTATAGTTTGACGGAAGTTGAAAGAAAATCTCCAATTATTCAGAATGAATCTGTAGCGAAGAGTTCTGAAAGTGACAAATGTTCCGTCAATTGTGAGAGAAGACGGTAAGATATGTATCTAGTCGTAGGAAATTGTTTTAATACTTGATTAATTTTTGTAGAGACTACCATACTAGACGTGCAAGAAGAGACCATGCTGCAAACACTTTCGTGTACTTATGTTACCATTTCAAACATTCTCAATAAAAGATTCGATTACAGAAGATACTGACACTTCAAAAATTTTCAATAAAATTTGTCTTTTCTCTAAATCCGCAGGCAGAGAGTGAGTAAAAAGTCTGAAATCATAGTAGGAACGCCTTTGAAGTTTTTCTTGGTTGAACCAGAAACAGCTAAACAATGCCTAGAACAGCAAAAACCTGCGAGAGCTGTAAAACAGCGGATTAATGCACTCAAAGAGAAAAAAGACAGAAATAAACTAAAACTATTCAAAAGGCAACGATCTCCAAAAAACGCTATGGAATTTGTCCAATCTGTGATGAAGTTTGTACTGACTATGAAGAACTTGGTTCTTTTAATTGTAATAATTCCGTATTCTTAGATAGCATGGGCACATTTAAATTACCGCCGTGCGCACTTACCATTTGTGTGCTAACACTGCGCATTTGAGTTTAATTAGATTTTTTGTTTTTGTTACTTTAAGTTCAAATAAATGTTTATGTTTAAATTATTTTTTGCAATATTAAAATTCTATTTACGTGATACACTTTTTCTCTTCTCCAAACTGTACCTGTTTTTTTATGCTATAGATTTTAAGTTAATTGCGCAATTTTAGGAATCTTCCACCTACTACCTATTCTATTGTAATTTTAATTCAAGTATGACAGCTACAATACAGTTTCAAATGGCAAAGAACTTCTAAAAATGTAAGAACAATTGCTCATAATAATTTTAGAATTTCAATTGTGAGATCTTTAGTAGAAAAAATAGTTTAATGTTGCTTAGAAAATATTTACAAACAATATAGTGCTATTAATAATTTTATGTACAAATGTAAAAGTTCAAAAAGTCAGAGTTAGATACTCAAATTAGTTAAAGATTGCTCTTTTGGTAAATGATGTGTTTTCTTTGGTTACTGATTTATACAGCAGTGTTTGAAGCAAATCACGAAGACATTCATTTACTATTTGTCACATATGTAACTAGTAGAAATAGTTTTTCTGTTTTTATACCAAAATTTGCAATTCTAGATAACTGGTTGACATTTGACAAAGCCCGAGAAGAGCAAAACCGTACATATAAAAAAAAATTAAAAAAATACTAGGATTTTAATAAAAGTTTCATTTTCCTTAGCTTCCAATACTACGGTGAACAAAATTATAGTAGCATTTTGTAGACGTTGCCGTATGTAATGTGATGACAGATATTTAATAGACTTCGATAAAGTTAGCAAATCTTACGAAAATCAATAATCTTACAATGGTCGAGACCATTAAAATTTTTTTAAAAAGAGTTTTTAGTAAACCAGTTGTAACAAAGTTTCTCAACACAAAACGACTAGAACGAAAAATGATTATGAACCTCGCAAAGTTTTTAATGTTGACGAAAGTTCAATTTCAACTGTTCCTGAGCGAAATGGTAAAATATTCGAAAAAAAAACATTCTAAGCAAGTAGCGAGGGTAACATCTGCAGAATACGTAATTTCTACAACAGTTGTTTGTAGATCAGCTATAGGAAGTTTCGTTTTTTCTATGCTAATTTTTAGTAAAATGAATGCTGAACTGACAGACGGAGCTCCTATGAGCACCGTTTTTGCTTGTGACGAAAGTGGGTGGATGCGTATAGAAATGTTTAAGCAATGGTTTGGGTATTTTGTATTCTTTGTTAAACCTAGTACGGATGACCCTGTGTCATTGGATGGTCATTTATCACACACTGAAAATCTTGATGTCATCTTAAGTGCTAGAAAAAACGTTATAACCATTTTATGCCTACCGCCACATTGAACCTATAAGCTTTAATATTTAGATGTGACGGTTATGAGTTCATTTAGACCAGGTATTAAAAAAATAGTTAAACCATCATCCAGGTAAAACGGTTACTGTATTTAAAATAAGCCAAATATTTTGTGAGAGTTACTTAAAAGCATGCATACCAACAAATGGCATAAACGGCTTTCGAACAGCTAGAATCTTTTTATACGATCTAGAAGACTTTTCAAATGTGGATTTTTTAGCAGCGAAAATAATCGACCAAGCATGCAATGAACTAGACGATGCTGATAAAACTCGTTTAAAAACCCTAAACCTGAATCTAGCTCAAATAAGGAAAGTCAAATGATTGTCAACCGCTTCCGAAGATTCAAGGCAAAAGAAACAATATAAAAAAAGTCTTGTGGAAGTACAATTTTAGTTAGCACGCCATACAAAAACGCTCTTAAAAAAACATAAAGAAAAAAAACGAAAGACAGAGGACAGAAAACTAAAAAGGAGATTAAAGAACTCAAAAAAAAATTTACAAAAAATAAAAACTTGTAAGAGAAAGACTTTCTAGTTCTCCTGGTACGGAAGAAGATAGAGAGAAAAACACAAACTGTTTATTCTGCTGTAAAAAATGCTTGAGATCAGTAGGGGGTGAAGGATGCGGCAAGTGCTCGAAATGGGCTCAGGGTCAGTGTGCGGGAGTTGACGAAGATGAGGAATTTATTTGTGAGATATGCTGAAGTTGCCCCTTAGCTCGCGTATGAAGGAACAAGGAAGCTTACGTTTTACACAACTTATTTCCTTTTATATGCATGATATTATAAAAACAATACTTATTTTTAAAATACTTGTTGGAGTAATCATTTCTCCCCGCGTATGAGGTAAAATGGTCCTCTTTGAAGATTATTTTATTTTAGTTTATACAATTACACATATAAATAATAAATTTCAAAAGAGTAGTGTATTTTTTAAAGAAATAGTTCTGTAAAGACTGATGCGCAGCAACAAAATAAAAACATTTTCATTTTCTTTCTTTTACTATTTTAGGAGGATCATTTTACCCCCTCTTCACTAAAAGTCAAACCTAAACTTATTAAAAAAATAATCGAAGAGATGAATTTTATTACAGAACATAAGAACAACGTGAATTTTAATACTTACTACAGTGACCTTGTGGTTAAGCATTAGGTTATCTATACAGCGCTAAATGTTTTTGTATAACACGACCGCAGTTTGTATTGTTACTGTCTTAGTTTATACCTTTCTTTAATTTAAACTAACATTTGAAAACGCTCATTAAACAAACCTACGCTAAAATTTCTGGTAACTAATACAGACATTAGTGCCCTGGCTAACTTTGTGGTAATTCGTCTGTTTTATATTTGTATATTTTTATATTTAGACTTTTACATACATAATTTATTACGAAATACGTCTTTACATTTTAATGACTAACAACAAGTATGATTCATGTGTTACGTTGACATTCTTCTTGATCTTAAGGTTGTTTTACAGTTACTATTAAAACCCGGTTTACACCAAACACCTTCCCCTTAAAGATTAAGTCGGCAGGGGGGTCTTACAGTACGACCGGAGCGAGAGCGATTACATTCGTTATTTTTCTCTATTACATTTTGAGTTAGTTTGCATTCTATATTACTAGACTTATTTACTACATTATGATATTGGTTATTATTTACAATGTTTTTGTTTACATGTATTGGAGTGTTGTTAGGGTATAATTCAGGTTCGCTAAGAAGTTGGTACTCTGGTTTTGTAAAAGATAATTTTATGTGACTATTGTTACGCCTGACGATTTTATTACTGTTCTCTTTTTTAACCCAATACGATCTTGGTTCCTTAGCTTTTTCTATAATAATTGCTTTATTCCAAACTTTATCCCTGTTACTTTTAATTACCACTTTATCCCCTTTTTAAAAAAACGTTGGATTTTTGCGCGCTGTTCTATCATAATTTATTTTGACAATGTCTTTTTGTTCACAAAGAAGGCGGTAAATATTTGTATGTACCTTAGGCTCTAAATTTTTATATGTTATAGGTATTTCCGATTTTAATGTTCTGCTTTGTAGGATTTGGGATGGGGATGCTTTTAGGTTGATGATAGGAGTGTTATTATATTCCATGACTAATTCACGAAAGTCAGTTTTGTTTTCTAAACTTTTTTTTAAAATATTTTTTCCTATACTAACGGCCTTTTCAGCTAACCCGTTACCTTGGTGATAATACGGTGAACACGTTGTTATTGTTATGTCTTTATTTTGATAGTACTGCTTACACTTAACAGAAATAAACGGCAAGTTGTCAGCGATTATCCATTCTGGGTAACCAAATCGAATAAATATGTCTTGGAATGAATTTATAATTGATTCAGATGTTTTATCTTTTAGAAGGACAATCTCAATCCAATGAGAAAAGTGATCAATGACAACTAGGTAAGATTTTCCCCCAAATTCCAAAATATCTGAGCCTACTTTATTAAATCGTAGTCTTGGCACAGAATGTAGCATCATTGGTTCTTTGCGTTGTGTTGGCATGTATTTCTCGCACACGCGACATTGTTTTATATGCATTTTAATATCATACGATAAGCTCGGCCAATAAAATAAAGTTCGAGCCCTATTTATCGTTTTGCTAATACCGATGTGCCCTTTATGCAACAATTCAATCATCCTTGACTGTAAGCTAATTGGAACTATAATTTTATTATCAAGAAAGATTATGCCGGCTTCTACATAGATTGAATCTTTTAAGGAGTAGTACGGCCTACATTCTACTGGAATGGCGCTCGCTTTAGGCCATCCTTTATAGTAATAATCATAGATTTTCATTAAAGTCTTATCCTTGGTGGTTTCTGATCTAAATTCGTTCCTTCTTTGTTTACTTACAGGTAGATATTTGGTGACCAAATGAACCATTTCAAACATTTCCAGGTCAACTTCACCTGTCGATTTTAAACTTGATCTAGATAACATATCCGCGAAATGTAAATCTTTACCAGGCACGTATACAATATTTAGTATGTACTTTAACAATTTTAATCTAATTCGCTGTAGTCTAATGGAACCAATTTTATGGATCGGTTTTTTCATAATTGATATAATTGGTTTATGATCCGTTTGAACCGTGATCTCTTGCCCGTAAATGAAATCGTGAAACTTTTTAGTCCCATAATATATTGATAATAATTCTTTTTCGGTTTGACTATAACTGACTTCATGTTCATTCATGGTGCGTGAAGCGCAAGCTACTAATTTAAGTGTATTGTTATCATGCTGCTGAAACATACAACAACCTAACCCATATTTTGACGCATCACACTGTAGAATTATTTTTAATTTATTATCAAACGGAACAAGAGCAGGTGATTCGCTAATAATTTTTTTTAGTTTGTCAAAATTTTCCTGGTGTTTAGGCAACCAATGCCACTCAACACTACTTTTCAACAAGTTGCAAAGTGGTTGCATTATTTCCGCCATATTTACTATATAACGTCTTACATAGTTAAACGAACCTATTATTCTTTGCAGCTCTACTTTGTCTTTTGGACTATCTAACTTACAAAGCGCCTCGATTCGATCTGGATCGATTTGCATGCCATTTTCTGAAAACATTTGGCCCATAAATTTGACTTGGGTTTGACAATATTGAAATTTGTCTTTATTAAATTTGGCACCTACTTGTCTAGCCCTTTCAATAACCTCAGATACTGTTCTATCATGATCCTCTTTAGTTATACCAGACACAATCATATCATCATGACAAATCTGAACATTTCTAAGATTACCGAAGTTCTTTTTCTACTTCATCTTGAAATAAATCTTGTGAATTTGATAAACCATACGGCAATACTAAAAATCTGTATATACCTAATGGTGTACTGAAGCAACACTTCCACGATGATTCTTCATTTAACTCTAAGTGATGATAACCTTCAGCTAAATCAAATACAGTAAAGAATTTTTATTATTTAAATTCGAACAAATTTCCTCAATACTTGGAACTAACTTTGGTTTTCTAATAATTTGTTTGTTCAAATCTGACGGTCTAAACATATTCTTATTTTTCCATTATTTTTTCTACTATAACAATTCTATTAATGCTTGCCTGAGGATCTATTTCGTCTACTCTTATAATTGCTTTGCGACTGACTAACCTATCTAATTCTACTTTTAAAGGTTCCCGTATAGCCATAGGTATTTTTGTAGGGGATGACTAACCGTTTCAAAATTTGATGCTGTAGTGATATTATAATTTCCAGGGAATCTACCATATCCGCTAAAAACGTCATTATTAGAATTTATAAACTTTTCCCTGTCCGCATTATTTGCTGGCTTTAAACTTATACCATTTATGCGTTTGATCAGATTCAAATTTATGCAAGCTTGACCACCCAGCAGAACCTGTTTTGCACCCTTTACAATTACGAAATCTTCGTAAATTTCTTTACCCTTAAAGTTACAATATAAATTTACTATACCTACAGGTTTTGCTTCACTACCTTCAAAACCTTTTAGCCTATATTCTGTTGGTCTTACTTTAAATTGCATATTTATATCATTAAAAATTGTGATCGGGATCACACTAACATCTGCACCGGTATCTAATCTAACTTTAATTTTCTTACTTTCTAACATTATAATTTCTTCCCATACATTTTTTGAGGGTATTTTACTACATTTAGCATTAACAATTCCTACAAATAATTCATTCTCACTATCACTACATTCAGCCTGATCTATACTTCTTATATTTCTTACTTTACACGCATTTGCAAAGTGATTTAATAAACCACATCTGGCACATTTTTTACCAAATGCAGGGCATTCACGTGCTCCATGCATTGTCTGGCACCGTCTACATTTAAATTTATCTTCACGTTTGCTAGGTTTATTTCTATGAAACTTATTACGACGATCACTTACCCCTACTTTCTGCATTTGTTTCTTGACAACGTTAATTTCATTGCTAGCATCTGCTTGGAACATTAGACTTTGGTTCTTACTCTGCTCACTGGTTCTACAGAACTGGATAGCTTTTTCTAGACTGAGTTGATCGATTCGTAGCAGGGCCTCTCTCGTAACTGGATCTCGGATACCCATAAGAATTTTGTCCCTTAATGCTTTATCTTCATTCGTCTCGTTAGGGTTGTTAGCATTATAATTGCAGGTTTTCACAAGGTGTCTGCATTCTGTGAGAAAATGCTCGAAACTTTCACCTTCTTTCTGTACACGCTTTAAAAAGTTATACCTCTCGAAACATTCATTGATTCGAGGATTCACATATTGCTGTATTAAACTTAGCATGTGTTTATACTTATCTGCTTCATCTTCAGGTACTACAAACGTAGACATAATTCTTGCCGATTCAATACCAATCATGTTTCTTAAAATTGATAATTTTATGCTATCTGCAGCCTCATGTTGCCCTGTGGCAGCCAAATAGTCTTCAAATGCTGTTCGCCAAAATTTCCACTCAGCTGCAGCATTCTGCCCTTGAAGGTCGAAGTCAGGTGGTAATTTTACTTGACCAGCACCAAAATTCGCCATTGCATCAAAATTTAATTTACTTTGGTAAATTTCAAAGTGTATATACTTATACTTGAAATTAAACTTCTCTATACTTAGGACGACTGCGCCATGTTTTATATTTGTATATTTTTATATTTAGACTTTTACATACATAATTTATTACGAAATACGTCTTTACATTTTAATGACTAACAACAAGTATGATTCATGTGTTACGTTGACATTCTTCTTGATCTTAAGGTTGTTTTACAGTTACTATTAAAACCCGGTTTACACCAAACATCGTCTACAATCTACAACAGTTGGCAACGATATTTAGGTGCGCATGCGGTAGCGCCAACGGGAATATAAAGCACGCAACAAACGAAAGTTGTCTTATTAGTTCCCACGCCATGTAAAGAACACGTCGTTTGTACGTTACTATTCTATTGTATAGTTTGTAAAATAAATCTAGCTAAGAAATTGTATTTAATATCAACATCTGGAAACACCAGAAGACCACGCCGTCAAACATAACCTTGCTTGTTTAACATTCGTTCGCGTTTCAATAATTTTCTCTCCGTTCCAATCTTATTATTCTTGTATTAATCGTTTGTTATTTCTTGTTACTTGTTATTGCTTTTTGATTTTCACTTCAAATTAATTCGATTAAACGGCAGAATAGAAAAAAATTCTCTGATAGTGAAGTTAGTTTTCTAATAGATTTAGTTTCAAAATTTATTGTTATCGTTCAAAATAAAACGGCTGATGAATCAACAGTAAAAGCTAAAAATGATTCTTGGCAAAGAGTTGCCGATGAATCCAATGCTCTGCTTTAGGGGCTGATAAGGTAAGACAAATACTTATATTTAAATTGTTTATGCTCAAGCATATTTTGTGTTGGAACACAGTTAAAACGAAACGCTGTACTCGAGAAATGAATTCTATAAGACTGTTGGGGGCAGTTGAATCCTTCTAGAGAAAAGTTAATAAGTATGTTAAAAAAGCAGTTCGCTCCGACGGCAATGCGTTCGACAGTATTTCATAATACTACACCATGGAACCTATACCAATAGACATCAAAAAACCAATTCACAATACAGATGGTACAGCGTCTGTTGTCATTAAGGATCCTGTTGATTGTTTAGATAGTCGAACCAATAACGAACTTGTCATTTGCATCGATACTCGGGTAGATATTATTGAGTTACCTAATGCTACTGATTTGGAAGAACTTCTATCAAAAAAAAAGCAATGTGAGGTCTAAATTAAATCACAAATACAAAAACGACAAATAAAAATCTTATCTAGATTTAGAATTTATAAAAAAAAGAAATTGATAATAAAACAAGACCAATTGAAAATAAAACAAAAAGAAGTAATGCTTAAAGAGCAAGAATGAACAAGAAAGGAAAAAGACAACAAAAATCTGAAGATATTAAAAAAAAAACTGGTGTGGTCACCACACGACTTTCCTATAAGAAAAGATGAAGGAATATCTACATATTTTTTTAAGCTTATCTTGTCATAAAACCATTTTGAAGTGATAATAATAATAAGTAAATAAATATCGTCGCAGGCAGGATTCGAAACTATATTCTATTTGTGAATTAATTTTAAATTGCAAATTAAATATCTAATAAACTGCTAATGTTAGAAATTTTTTTATTTGAATAAATTGTTACGAAGAATGATCTCTATAAGAAACTGTAAAAATAATTCGAATAATTTACATACGTACAAAATTATAAACTGTTAAAAATGACAGATACACCCACTTTCAGTTTTTTTATCAAACCCATCTTTTCACAAAGCAAAGAGAATATGAAAAGCCAGCTCCATACCAAACTTTAAATAATTAGGACTTTTGGTTCGGGAGTTATCGTGGGTACATCCAAAGATAATTTAAATAAGATGCAGCACTCCATATATAAACAAGTCAAAAGAATTTAGAGAAAAATTGTTATTTTTTAACGTATCTTGCTTTCCTTTCAAGACATGGCATTTAAAAAAAAATAATCGTAGGCAAGATTCGAACCTAGAATTATATATGGAATTCACTTCAATTATAAATCAAATATCTAGTAAACTGTTAATGTTAAAAAAATGTATTTGAATAAATAGTTAAGAAGAATTAACTCTACAAGAAACTGTAAAAGTAATTCGAATCATTTACATACGTACGAAATTATATAAAAAAACTGTTAAAAATGGCGGATATAAAAAATATGAAAAGCCAGCTTCATACCAAATTTCAAGTTACTAAGACTTTTCGTTTGAGAGTTATCGTGGGTACATCGTTACACATTTTTTGTCAAAAATACATTTTTCTGATTCAATAGAAATTTTTTTTGAAAAAAAATTGCGATCACTCTACTTTCCTTGTAGGAAAGTAAAAAATTGCTGATGGTGATGCAGAAAGTTCAATTAAAGAAATTGAATTAAAAAAAGCAATAAACAATTTATAATTATATTAAAATTTAATAAATATAATTTTTCCACTTTAAAGTAATGTTTATATTTGCGTGTTTGTATTTTTATAATGTATTTTTAATGCGTTTGTGCAAATAAAAAAAGATGAGTTAAAAATGAATGATTTTGTAGTCAATGCCATAAAAAAGTCCGTACAAATATGTACATATATCGTTACTATGTTTACAACACACTTTGACCATGTTAATACATATTACTTCGACAATTATAGAACTTATCTGCGTACGAATAAGTGACGTTACAAGTTACATTTAAACTTTAATTTTTATTTTTAAAAACCAAGATTGTTTTATATCATTTTTGAAATTTACACATCTAATGCTTTTGTTATATTATTCTCGAAAAGACCCAAGCTTCTATGATAACATATAATTACACTCAAAATTAAAAAAAAAACTCCAATTATGGTTCCATAACACATTAAAGACGGAAAATACAGTTATGGTATAACGAGAGTACATAATTATTTTTAAATGGCACAATAATGCTACAGTATTTATGTAATCGGCTTTTATAACTTATCTTTTCTCATAGTAATTACTTGTAACATATAAATCGCGTTGTACCATTATATAATTTTTAATATTAAAATTACAATATGTTTTTGGTGGTTAATAAAATTGAAACTAACTGTTTATTATTTCAGAAAGTCAAGAACCTGAAATTAAAAAAAAAATACGTAAAATAAATTATTTAAGTTCATAATACGTTTTATCTTACTGTATACAGTTTATAAATATATATGTTAACTAAACAGTAAAATAACGTAACATATAAAACCACTTACTTTAGACATGTTTTCCAAATTGATTTAACAATTTTAGTTATATCAAAATATAGTAAGAAATAGAAGAAGAACGGACTAAAACAAAACAACAAACTATAAACCAATTATTTTGTAATAACTACAAAATAAATAAAACAGTTTTAAAAATAAAATTCGTAAAAAATTATTGTTAAGTAAACAATCTGATGTTTTATTATTTGTTGTGCAAGATGAACGAGTTAATGTTAACAGTATTAATTAACACAAAATTTAAAGTAAAACGCTACGTCATTTTATGTTGTTTTTACAGTAAGAAAATTTGAAAGGATAAAAACTCTTAATAAAATTTATCATTATAAATTCCTAAAAACTTCATCTTTAATCGGTGTGCTTAGTGACTTTTTAGTCTCGTCAAAGATAATGTGGATAGTAGCTGATTCTAAACAGGAAATTTTAGTTTCTAAGGTAACGGTAGCACTCGTCATCAAAAAACAAAAAATGATTCATGCTTAAAAATGGAGAATTATCAAAACAACGAATAAACAACCGCACAAAATTATTTTGTTATTATTTTATTTAAACTAGACACGATTCTGTATGTGTAACTCGAATTAAAACCATTTTAAATATTATAAAAAGCATTTATTTTGATCATGACAAAGGAGAAAATGATATTTTTTGGTAAAACTTATTCAGGTTAACTTGATATATTTCGAAATTAATTTTAATTAAAAAAAATATTCTTTATAAGTCGTAAACCCATTATTTTTTATTTAGGCTATTTACTAGTACGATATTTGTTAATTACATTATTTATCAAACATATCACAGATAAGTGTTCCCTAAAATTACAAAAACACTTATCGAATTACTTCAAAATTACTATATAATAGCAAATACGTCAACTAAACGTAGTAAATTGTAACGGCTTTGTACTTCTCACGTTAAAGTGTTTTTAGTGCAAGAGTATCGTTTATTACACTATATTAATAATAAAGATTACTCTTTGGCATTAAAGACACTTTAAGGTAAGAAATGTTGTCATTGGAAAAATTATTGATAAGATCGTTAAACGAATCTTACCATTCATAATCAACTACTTATGTGTGTTTTCCAACACGCGTAAATATTTTCAATTTCATTAAGTCAATAAATTGCGATAATTATAAGATTGGGTTATACCGCAAAAAAATTGTTTAAATCAAATTAGAGATATAACTCATTTTGTTGCTAAAAGTAAGTTTTTAATTAAATTACCAGCATTAATTTGTTAAATCAACATTACACAAAATGTATTTCATTACATCTGCACAAAAACATAAATAAAATTAACATTTATACGCAATTGGTTCTTGATGTATCTTGTCAAAATCATTATAGGTGAGCAGATTCACTGTAATTCGTTATTATTGTAGCATAACAGTAAACGGATCTTTTGAGAGCTATCTGCACATGCTGAAAAAATATTTGTGCTGTTTATATTTTTTTAGATTCTTGTGTAAAACAAAAATGGAAAGCTTTACTAAAGCTTTTTTTAGAGAAACAATTAAACAAAGTAGAGTTCGACTAAGTGAAATCACTAACAAGAAAAAGCTTTTTCTAGAACGAGATGTAAGATTATTTGTTATGATGCCTTAACAAATATTGTAACACAATCTTCTTCTTTATCGTTTTTCTCAAGTTTAAGAAATTGTAATCTTTTTATAATTTTATCATCAAGACAACTGCCAAGAAACATAGTCTAGTCGACAAGTCCAAAAACGTGTTAATTCTTGAAATAACTCCTAAAATACAAGCGATAGCTTACTATTAATTTTCTATATACGAACAGTCAAAACTAATGCAGTAGCACCCACACGATTATGATTATGTTTTCAAGTTTTATAATTGTGATGCACGGAACAATAGCACACGTCTTTTTAATTATGTTTTCGTAAAACATTTTTTTAATTTTTTTTTCAATGAAGTCCTGAGGTTTAATCCAAAGGGCTTTTTTCAAATCATCATCGGTTAGCTTTGGTTTGCCAAAAATCGTTGTGCGTTGCGTTTGATACGCTTCGCATTTGTACAGCAGATGCTGCAAAGTTTCGTCGTCTTCCAAGCATCCACGGCATAGAGGGCTACTTTGCAGCCCAATTTTATGCATATGTTTGTTAGTGCCTTGTAACACTGGTCTGCAAGAAATATTTTTTATCGAGCCCTGACACTCTTCCGGGTGATTCTTATGTAAAATGACGCCCTGAATCCATTATGTCTTCCGTTTTCTTCCATCACCCACCATATTCGAGGGAGCCCCAAATCTCTAATTTTACCACTTTTCGATAAATTAATTATAATTTATTTATCGAACGATAATAATTATAATAATTATTATAATAATAAATATATGGACATGAATTTAATTTAAGTAGGAAAAAGAACTATTTTAGCTATAAACAGTAATAAATAAAAAGATATTCATCGTTACTTGGTGCTTGGTTTCCTTTTATACCCTGAGGTACAGCTCTCTCGTTTCAAAAACCAGCAGTACTCCGCCAACATGCTTGCATTCCACTTCCCTGAAAGTCTCTTCTCCAGCTTAGCGATGTCTTGATGGAACCGTTCCCTGTGTTCATCCGAGACTGCTCCTAAATTTTCAGGGAAAAAGTCCAGATGCGAGTGAAGGAAGTGAACTTTAAGAGACATGTTACATTCTATGTCCATGTACGCTAAAAGCAGTTCATCGACGTGAGCGACATAATCTTCTCTTTTGTGGTTACCCAGGAAGTTCTTACAAACGTTTTGAAATGCAAGCCAAGCTCGTTTTTCTTTTCGATTTAGGTGTTCAATAAACGTCGAATCTTGGAAAAGTTGTCTAATCTGAGGACCAACAAAAACACCTTCTTTGGTTTTAGCTTCGCTAAGACGAGGAAATTTAGTTTTCAAAAATTGAAATGCGTCACCTGTCTTGTCCACTGCTTTCACAAACTGCTTGATCAATCCAAGTTTGATGTGTGAAGGTGGTAAGTAAATATTTTCCTTCGGAAACAAAGGATTGTGGGCGACATTTTTCTGACCAGGAATAAGATTTTCTCGCAGAGGCCAGTCCCGTACGATGTAATGTTTATCTCGGGTTCGGCTATCCCATTCACAAAGGAAGCAACAATATTTTGTAAATCCTGATTGCAGGACCGTGAGTAGAGCAATAACTTTTAAGTCAGCGCAGTTTCCACTTATAATCATGATAACTAATTTTATCAAGGATTCTGAAGATGTTGTCGTACGTTTCCTTCATATCAACAGAGTATGCAACTGGAAATGATGGGAAGTCATTCCCATTTGCCAACAGGACAACTTTTAAGCTTGTTTTTGATAAGTCTATAAACAGCCTCTATTTGTCTGGGTCACATGGCATCTGTAGCTCTGTCATCAATAAATTTGCATTAAGGCAGAACACTAAACCTTTATCTTCTGAGAAAAAACATTTGAGGGTCGCTTGTCTGGTCCTGTCAGAAGATATTTTTACTCTTTTTTTTAAGAGATTCCACTGCTAAAGTCGCGATCCTAGGAGCTGAGATTTAGTCTTGGGTAACTGCAAATCCTTGACAAGATCATTTAATTCCGATTGAGCGAGGAGGTGAGGTTGTCGAGAAACTAAATCTGCGGAATACTCTTCATCATCATTGAACGTATCATTCGAAGCCCCAGGCTGTGGCTCAGAGTCTTTTAAATCAATTTCCGGCTCTAGAGTATAAGTGTTTGGGGGCTCTGGGATTGGCAAAGTATCGTTATGAGGTACAGGTCTTAGAGCTGACGGAATATTGGGATACTGAATTGTATGCTTACTTTTGCTCGAAAACCCGACGGTGGAAGTCATACAAAAGTAACAATCTGTAAGATAACAGCGAGGTTTACGCCAAACCATGGCCACAGCAAATGGCATTGATTTACGGGTACCTTTGAGCCATTTGGTCAAACTACTGTAACAAGTCGTACAGCAAACTGATGGAGCCCAAGTCTTGTCCTGGTCGCCAACTTGACAATCAAAGTACATTTCATAAGCTGTTTTAACAAGCGGAGGAAGGGGTTTTCGTTGCGCTTTTAAAGTTAATTCCCCGCAGACATGGCAGAAGCTATCGGGATGATTTTTACACTCGCGTGGCATAATTAAACAGTAATTCAACGCCCGACATTAACCACAAATCACACTTAGTTACTGGAAAAAATCCGGAGTAAAAGTAGTTTTACTGTTTTACACAAATGAACAACAATGAACACAAAATCCAGCACGCTTAAACCGTCGACAAGTTAACTCTGCAACAGCTATAGATGTACTGATCGAAGCAGTTAAGCAAACAATGTAATATACTATAATGAGAAGAGTAATGCAAGTTCAAGCCTGTCGAAAATTCCTGTTCAAACCTGCATGTGGTATTGAGATCGCCAGCGTCGTGCAGTAAATCTTCCTAACTGTTTATTGATATTTGTTTACTGTTCTTATATATTTGTATTTTATTGTTGTTTTTATATACATTTTATAGCAAAACTTTTGCCATATACTTTGGTATAAATTTTATTACCTGCTTTGGGATGTTTAACGGCTATAAGTTAAAATTCTAAAAAAAATGCAAAAAAATAAAATAAAAATGGGGTCCTCCTAAAATAGGTGGGTGATGGGTAAAAACGGAGCTCATTTTTGGTTTCAGGAGGTCATTTTACATGAGAATCGTCAAGAATGGTATCAGGGCCGATTTTCATGCAGACCAGTGTAATTAGTCCCGTGAGTTTTCTTAACTTTTGTCGACTCATGCTTGATAGTGCAGTTTTAGTGTTTGTTCGTGGCTACGTAAGGAAGAATTTTGTGTGCCTCATCTCTGAAGAGTTTTTCCATAGATTTATATGTTCCGCTGCAAGTTTGCTGCAAATTGTTTTTTTTCGGTCACCTAAGCGATTCCGAAAACGGGTTCAGGTCCGATATATGTCCTTGTTGTGTCCTTTTTTCTAATGCGTGCGCTATTAAGTTTCCCTTTACATTCTGGTCTTTTGGTATCCAGATGAGCTGCATTGGTTGGCAAGTTGCCAATATTTCCAGACTGTTTATGCATGCCATAATCAGTTTGGATTTGATAACTGGCGATCTTAGCGCCAGTAGTGCTGCTTGGCTGTCAGACATAATCGATATTGGCCTATTTGTGTATGATTTCGAGTCGATAATGTTTCTGACACACCAGTCAATAGCAGCAACTTCAGCTTGAAATGCGGACGCATATTTACCCAAGCTCAGTAAAAATTGCTTCCCGTAGTACTTGCCTCCATATATTCCTGCTGCGGTACCGGATTTGACCTGTATAAAAATGACTATGACCTGTACGGAGTGGTAGAAATACGTACTTTTTTACAAATAAAAAGCTTATTTACTACTACTTTTTTTATTTTTGTTATTTTCTTTACTTAGTCTGTAAAATAATGCTTACTAAAACTTAGCATCAAGTTTATTCATTGCTTGTTACGCCGCTGGGATGTATTGTGCTATTAATTGATTATAAACATGTTGTTAAAACAACTTTGTGATATTCATTAAATCTAAATGGCATCTTATCAATTAGGTTTAAATAAAATTTTATTCTGGGAATTGGAAACCATTAGTGTAAAAATACAAAACCGTTACAGGGTCATAGAATGATCTACATTTTAATGAGTAAACATTGTACATTTTTAAAACCAGTAAACTGCAAATAAAATAATGCAATTTATATAACACTATGAAAAAAATTGTTCTTCTATAGGTACCGAATCGTGAGCCAAAAAGATATAAGTAGTTAATGACATAGAATAGATATCAAAAGCATAACAACTTTATAAACCTAATGACCTACATTGTAAAGGAAACAGAGATAACAATAAAATCTTTATCAAGCTAAATAAACTTGTTGGTCATATGATAAAATCAGTTAGAAGTACTAAGATAAATATATTACAAGACAAACGCAAGCTTTCAGGTGCAGTAGAGTAAAAACAAGATTTTGCAAAAGTTTTCTTTGTACTTGCACACTAAGGGTTTTGCATTATTGGTTATAAAGGCTTACAATACTACAAAGAATTTGGTAATACCATTTTACATATATTCATGTATGCTATTCAACTAATCTTTTTCATAGAGAATTTAAAGAAACTAAACACGTGCGTACGTTTTTTACATCAACGTATATTTCAAAAGTTACGTACTTAATATAACCGTTTCCTGTAATAGAAAAGAAAAAACGAAAAAAATGTAATAATTTGGAGTTATTTTATATAACAAAAATAAATTATTATTTTAGCAGTTCTATATAACTAAAAATAACTTAACAATAGTTACATTAAACACAACTTAGTAAATTTTTTAACATTATACATTCATATATAACCACTATATAACTTAATTGTTAATTCTAGAAATTAGTTATTTACTAGATGAGGTCATATAACGCTGAAAAGTACGTAATACATTCATTTTACTTGTTTATCTTTTTTTGCCAGACGTGCAAATTTGCGTCAATTCCTTCTTGTTTTCATTTCGGCATTAGTTATCGTTGAACACAAGAGTACGTTACAATTTTATACTTCATGCACACGTTAGTTGAAAAAATTAATTTTAAATTTGTCAATGTACACGTACTAAACAAACCGTAAATCTCATTCTGTATAAAATAAAAATTATAATAATAAAATATAATTTATGTTTGAACGTCAAAATAAAAATACCTTTACTAAAGAAGCGCATTTATTTATTTCTCGTGTCGTAGGTCTATGAAATACGTTTTTTTTATATTTTACAATTCTTGCAAACTCTGTTTAACTCTCGTAGCCCCCCTGCTTTAAAATTACATATTGCCCACCTGGGGTCATTTCTAACACCAAATTAAAATTGCGCTGATAAAAAAAATACTTTTGAAGTGCAAGATATTTATCAGTAAGTACATTTCTAGATAAACTATAACAAATAATATAAACACTACAAAAGGTAGATTATATGGTAATTTAATAAAACTAATAGAACGTTAAGTTATACACTTTTATTTTGTGTCATTGTCTTCAAAATTATTACAACTGTCACACAATACATTTGTTTTTTATTTAGTTCTCGTGGACAAATGTTACACCTTCTTCGTTTATTTTTTTAAAGTCGACGTTCTTGTATTGCAAAAGTAAGCTAGCAAACCAAGCATCTTTAACAGCAACAGAAAATATGATTTAGTCTTATGAAGTTTGATTGAAACATAATTGCGACTTTAAGACAATAGACCAAAAATAAATTAAAAAAAAATTACATTTGACAACGCTTGGGGTCAAAAAAGACCCTAACTGGTCTACGAGGGTTAATTAAATGCAGTCACTTATTATTTAGCTAAAATTGTGTTTTTCAATATAAAAATATAAAAGCTCCAATACTTACAGGGTCTTGGCAAAGAGGAGTTTTAAACCCAAAACCCTTATTTGGCACGCCGCGCCGTAGCGTTTTAACATGTATATAATAGTCAGTAAATAAAGTTTATTAAATCCCGTAGCACAAAACTGAATATGAAAACAACTAATCAAATGATTGCAGAAAAAATATTTTGTAAAGTTTAATACATTTACCTAAAATAATAAAGTAGAAAATTTAGAAATTATACGTTCCCGAGAAAGTTGCTACTTTTTGAGTTGAATGACACTACCACGTATTGTAGAGGTCAAAATAAGTAGATTGGACCCTGTTCATGTATATACCAAAATGTACCGTTTGACCGTGAGAAGAGTCTACTTAAAAAATCACATCTTTCTACGCTGTTTAGAAAAGCTTATAACAACTTTAATGAAATTTGGCAAACATGCATTTTAGAGAATTATCTTAAATTTCATATTTAAAAAACCCAAAAGTAACTGTAGAAGGCTTCACACCCTTACATTTTTTTAAACAATTTTCTTAGTGGTAAACTGGGGGAATACCGGCCGTTGGGGTAATTTCGACCGTCAAGTTTCTTCCACCCTAGTCAGAAGTTGTAGAAGGATTTATGTCTCTGGTCATGGCGTCTCAGCAAACCTAACCGCTAGTAAGTTGTAAAATTTTTTTGTATGTATAAAAATGAACTATATTCTTATACTCAGTTTATCTAAAACTTACGTAAACTTAGGCATTTTTATAGTACGTGTTGGGGTTTAGCTTATTGTTTTCAAGGTAATTTCGGCCACCTTTGTGTGGGAAATATCAGCATGGCCGGCATTACCTTTTTTAAATTTGTTCCCATTGTTTTAAATTTTCATTTTTATCAAATGCCGCGGACCGATAAGCGAAAAACTACGAGAGCTTGTTGGACTTCCGAGACGCTTCAGGCAGCTCTTGTAGCAATAGAAAATAAGCGCCTTGTTCGGGGAGTTTCAAGAAGTTTCGCCATTCTCAGAGCGACTATTCAAGATCGACGTAGAGAGGGCCGAGTATCTAAGCCTCAACTGGGACGACGCCCAGTATTTACTAAAGAACAGGAGCTTGAGTTATCGCAGCAAATAATTACTCTTGACAATGTCTTTTTTGGAGATACACCTGCACAAATTCAAGAAAGCGCCTACACTTTTGCCAAATCCAATAATTTACCAAATACGTTTAAGGAGGTCACAATTAGTTAGAGGGCTTTTTACGACGCAATCCACACATTACACTCAGGAAGGAACCAAGTAGAAATTAGACTTTTTTTTGCAAACCTAAACACTTTAATGGACAAATAGAAATTTTCTCCAACAAGAATATTTAACGCTGATGAAACCGGCGTTACAACGGTACAACGTCCAAATAAAATGTACGCTAAAAAGTTTCCTTAACAAGTTGGGAGAGGGGAAAAACTACTACTGTCATGTGTCCATTTAGCGCGCCTGGCATTTATGTACCCCCGATATTCATTTCTGCCAGGAAAAGAATATCTGATCACTTGAAGAATAATGGACCTTTATGCGCTATTTATTGCTGCTCAGATAACGAGTAGATAACAGAAATTTTATTCATTGAATGGTTAAAGCACTTTCAAGATAGTGTTAAATTTAAAAGTAACTGGAATCTTTCTTGTCAACTCTGATGTTTTCAGCGCAAACGATTTTGCCCCTGCTGGAAAACTTACAACCTACAAGCTTAAATGAGCCGATTCCCAGAAATGAACAAATAGTAAGATGAAAGGGAAGAAGATGTGGGACAACAAAAAATGGTGGAAGACACAAACAAAAATAAAACAACACAGAACCTTTTATTTAGAGAAATAATACCAGTTCCTGCATGTTCTAGAGTTAAAATCCAAAAAAGTAAGAAAGTTGGGAAAAAGCAACACTCTGAGATATTTACGTCGACTCCCATGAAAGACATTCTAGAAGAAAAAAAAAACAAAACATAAAAAGCTGCAGAAGATGGAAGAGTCAAAAATAAAAAAAGCAAGAAAACACCTTAATGACACCAGTGCTTTGGTGAAAAAAAAAACACCAGCAACATACAAGAAAAAACGCTCAGAAAGAAAAAAAAAGCGTCTTACCAAAACTGCAAGGAGGAAGAAGAAAAGTCAGACGCCGCAGTTACTGAGGACATTTGCATTATTTGCGGAGAATTTTGGAAGCACCGAGAACTTTGGCTAAGATGTGTGCGCTGTTCTGGATGGACCTTTGTGTGCAATTTCTGCCTATAAACCAAATTGTGGCTGATATTACCCCATTCCTCAGGGTAATACCGGCCTTTATTGTATTTGTTTAAATATTTTGTATGTTTTTAAAATTGTTTCGTTTGGTATTAATAAACATGTATTTTGCTCCTTAACTTCCTATCAATTATTTAAACCTACCAGTTCCCCTTTAAATCATAAAATTTTCGATATATCCAAGACTTTGCTTAAGAGGCCGGTATTCCCCTAGTTTACCTTACTCATCGTATTTATTTTTTGCATTCGCATAGTTTCAAAGAAAAAAAATTTTTTCCAATCACTGATAACCGATATTCTTAGTACAAGTTTAATAAAATTGTAGTGCAAAATTGGTTGGTGGTATACACAAAAACAATTTTTTTACAAGTGTTCAATTTCATTAATGCAGAGGTCGATTCGACGTAAAAAAATAAAATGCACCTTTTTTTAAAATATCGTCGTTTTCTTGTAGTGCGTTTACAGCATTTTGATTTCTGTTCCACAGTTGTTAGGAATTATTAATTTAAACCTTATTTGTGTTTTTAACACTGTTCTTATAAAGAAATCGCAAAGATTTAAATCTAGAGGTCGCGGAAGCCAGTGAATGGGTGTTTTTTGTCTCCTACCCATCCATCTACTAGCAAAATGTTCATTAAGATATTCTCTTACGGTACGGGTAAAATGAGGTCGTGTTCTATCGTGCATGAAGAACATGTTTTACTACTTCTGGCAAACTTTCTTGAAGAAAACTGAATAATCTAGCGAAATCTAGACAATCAGGCAATCGAAACGGCTCAACCATAAAATTGCCAATAATTCCGACCAAGACATTAACTTCAGATTCTCATTAATAATAAATACTTTTAATAGCATGTGGATTTTGATCTGCATAAATATGCTCGTTATGTAGATTCGTCATGCTACGACGTGTAAAACAAAACTCATCAGTAAACACGATATTAGTGTAGAATCCGTTGTCCACTACTCTGCGCTCCCGAACAATTTGTAAAATTTTTAAACGTGATCCGTGGTCAGGTGGCAATAATTCTCGACCTGGCTGAATGTGGAATAGACAAAGTAATTGATCTTGAAAGATCCGACTTACAGTGCTTTTGCGGATCACAGTCTCTCGTTTGAATGTTCTAGTACTGCTCTCAGGATTGTCATCAATCCTTTGAAAAACAGCTTCCAGCGTTATTTAAGACTGGCTTCAAACCTCCCATTTCTCGGTTGACTTGACAGAATCCAAGAGCTAATACAACCTCGACCTGTTTATTAAAAGGAAAAGAGGAAGCAACTAAAAGTAAACAAATTATTGAAACATTTACTGTCAACAGAAAACTGAGAGAGTTATGAATTTGTTTCCCGTCAAAATCGCGACTTTTGTTGTGCTTGTGTGTCCACGGATACCTAAAGTTTATAATTCAACTCTACTGAGAATATATATTATCAGTGTTGGAGAAAACATTTTTTCATTCAAAATTATGCGAAATACGGAGTCAAAAAATGAAGATGATGAGCAAATCTTTGGGCCCAATTATCACCCCTATAAAATTATTAAAAATATACAGGAGGGTGATAGCAGTTTTAATCTTTCTACATCCATTTTTGATTCTTTTTTATTTGTGAAGGAAATCCTCTAAAATGCACTTTTATCAAATTTCATTGAATTTGTTTCACGTAGTTTTTTGTATAGAAAATTTTCTATTGCTTGTTTTTAAGTTGATCGATTCTCTCGTTTGATAGAGTTACAAAAGATGGCAAATTCTTGGGATTTTTCGTTGCCATAATACCGCAACCTAATCACGGAAGATTTTAAATGTAGTAATGTAATTTTTTTCTTTAATAAGTAAAATAAATTAATCACAAAGCACACAAAACAATTATTTGCATATTAAAAGCTTAATCGCAACTATTTAGCCATAATAACAAAAAATGTTTACAAGTATTGTCATTACTTAAAAATATCTGAATTAAGAAAGAAAAACTAATTGTGCATTAGTCAACATTAGAAACAAAATAGAGACGTAATAATTTGTATCATCCAAGCTTATCGTGATTAAACATTATACCTCAGACCGACATTGTAGATTTAATATAAAACTAAAAATATTTTTAAAGTGACTAAACGTGAGTTGACATTAGTTTGAGTTTGACAAATAAAGGTAGAAATTCTCTACATAGATAAATTATGTATGGCTAACTCACGAGCTCTCAAGACAATAAACATGCATGGGTTTCAACCGTAAACATAATAAAAAAAAATCAAAAAGAAGAACTTGTTAGACAATGACAATCTTAAAACATACTACAATGATACAAACAAACTTGTAAGGTAAAATATAATCACAAGTTTTCTATCATGAATTTACATTTTTTAAATGTTTTTCGTATAGTGCAATGATTTATAAATTTTTACAGCTGAATCTTTTTGGAAAAAATAAAATTGCTGATACTAAAAATTATAGAAAGAAACAACCAAGAATAATATAATTTCTAAGGTAGGACTTGTTTTTGTATAATTAATAGAAACTAACTATTAAAAAACACAAACCATTGATAAATACTTGAAAACTTAAAAACAACTAATTTCATTTTATTTTGAAATTGTCACACGTTCTTTAAGTGTCGTCGGAATATTTGTATTATAAAAGAAAATATTTTTCACCATTTAAATTATTTGTTAAAAAAACCACTCAAGTATGTATAAAGCGAATTAATTTTGTATAAATTAAATTTCTATATTATTTAGTACAATATTATAATAAAAATAAGATTATGTCTGTGATTTCAAGAGTCGATATCGATTATTTAAAGACAGATAATTGTTTTTCATAGATTGATATAAAAATGTTAGATCTAAATTGATCAACCCTAATTCAGACGTTATCAAAACAATTATTTTTCAAACAACATTTCAATCAATCAATTGATATAGTACGAGTAATTATATATTCATGCATTTATATGCATGTGTCGTATTCTGATGGACTTAAGCGGATACTAGGGGCCAAATAGGTAAACTCTATTTGTGCTGATAAAACTAACAATTTGATAAGAAATGCAGATCGGTTTTAATTAGGCTATACAAGAAAAGAATAAAAATTAATAGCTGTAACATTTTATGTGAAAAATATAATTACACTCGCTGATTGTAGCAAGCAAATAAAGTCTTTGTCAGATTATTTGAATAATTACAAATATTTGAAAATAAATCGTACTTTGATAACGACTTTACTATAGGCAACACACACAACAACAGCGTATATATAAAGCGTAACTAATGTAGTAATGCAAATATACTATGATGGCTTCGACCAACGCTTCGACCATGAAAAAGAAAATATTTAGCAAATACCAACAAATACAACAATACTTATTAGCACCAAAACAACAAGTTTACGTATCATAAAGACAATCAATTACAAAAAATGTACATAAAAAATAAAAGAAGTTAATAGGCAATAATTAAAAATTTACACAAGCGACAGTGCATGTAGAAAAATATAAATAATAGCTGGTAAAGAGGCAAACATTGTGTTTATATGTCTTAACATTTTTTTTTCAATTAACGAAACCATCTTTCTTCTCGTTTATTGGCTACAAAGCACAAGACTAGTTGTTTAATAATGCATTTTGTAAAGACAGCAAGTGTAAAAATTGGTATTTACCAATAAAAATAATTATCAAACTATTATTATAAAGTGTAAAGTGTAAAACCAAAACCGGTGGTTCTAAAAGTAACAAAAAAACAAATGTATGTTTGCAGACATGTACTATACAAGTTGGTTTGTATACATTTTTGAAAGTTATTCATTTTATAAAGATACTATTAAAATTATTTGTTTTATGTTAGTTGTTATAGTATATTCTGATTAATTATTTATTTGTGAAGAATTTGTGAGGACAAGTTTGGTTTATTAATTTTTGCCACTAAATAAAAAATTGCATGGTATTAGATTTTTAAACGAAATTATATTATGACGGTGTTTCGTGCCTAGTGCTCTTAGAAATAAATATTTTTTATGCAATTAAATTAATTTATTTGATAAAAATCATTTAATTGTCGAAAAACCTTGTCGGCACGCCACGACCAAAATTAAATTTTTGATACTAACGCACTACACGGTAACCCATCACTAGTAGCATTTAAGGAATATCGATAGACTCATTTTTATTATTTTAACTCGAAAATAACATTCATTCATTGAAAATGTTCGTATACCATTTTTTAGTTTTAGACGAGAAATGTAATAGATTAGTACAAATAGAATTAAATATAGATGAAACTATTAATCGAGCTTTAAGTAGATTTTAAGCTAAGCAACACAGGATCTCTATTAAGAAATAAATTTCTAATGAAAAAACTAATAATAAAACTTTTTATTTTAGAATTTTAGACATGGCAGCTACTAGCATTAAATATTACAAATATTTCTTATAACATATAAAGATTTTAACCTGATTGTATCTGATTTTCCTGAAATGGTTTTGGTGACATTCTGTTTAAAAAAACTAAGTAGTTGCTATAAAAACTTAAACAGTTTTTATTTAAATACAGCAATTTTAACATGAATTAGAAAAAACGTTGTACAAAGTACAACAATGTAAATATATTCAGTGACTTTAGAGACGATGTAACATCAACGGTTCGTCATGTTACTAAATGTAAAAATTGTATCTCTTACGCATTAGATGTATTTTATAAGCTCTCATCTCAGTCAAGATTGTTTAATAAATTATATAAAGTTCTAAAAACTTAATTTTGTCAATAGGTACTGTTGATAAATGTAGCACAGCAAAAATAGTGTACTATTATTGGTACTGTAGCAAGAATAAACCACGAGCTGGAAATATTGTTATTTTAATATTATAATGTAATGTGCTCACAGTTTTCATCATATTAAAGTACTCGATTTTCTTAAAATCCAGATAATGTATAAATATAAATTAATGCGAACCATAGAATAATAAATAGTTTGACGTAATTATTTATTTGTTAGATTGATTTTACAATCACAATATATGTGAAGGAATTGTTCAAACGTTAAAAAATGCACAAAAAGTAATAGAAAACTTGTTACCAGCTAAATCTAAACAAAAATATAAAGAGAAATATTATTTTTGAGTACGTAATAAAAGAGCGTAATGAGAGAGTGTTATGAATCCATAATGCACTGTTTTCGGTACACACAGCAAAACTCAAAGCACTCTATAACGAGCTAAATCAATAACTAAAAATAAAGAAAAAAATGTATTGCCCAACTTGTTAGTTTGCAAAACTATGCATAGTTTGCCTAGTTCATTTATTACTTTCAAGTCGAGCTGAATGTTGCTAAACAGTAAAGATTAACAAATCAGTCTTGTACGTTCAAAGAAAATTTTAGAACAGGAGCTCAGATATTCCGTTTCTCAGAAAGCTGCAAACACAAATGCAAAGTAAAAGATAAAAATTAATAGCAAAACTAAACCAAATACTAAAAAATATAATTGTAGCTATTGCAAGCAGCCTGGGTTAAAGATTGTGCAAAATAGATTTTTTATGAAAGAATATAGAAAACCCAAGAAGTTTCATAAATTATTGCTGCTAGTCGAGGTAGAAGCATTGTTACTTCAGCTGTTTACTCATCTGTTTACATAAAAAAAAATATCTGTAAAAGGTGCAATTATGAGGTTTGAATAAGTAAAAGGATAGAAGCCGTCGCGAAATTGGCAGCGCCCTTAGGACTTGTCGTGGCGAATTGGAAACGTGAACCAACTTTCGTAAAGGGAAACCAGCAATCAGCAATCGAAATTACTCTGGTGAGTGAAAGATGAAGAAATGTGGTAAATGAATGCGAAGGGGTGCAAGAAGAAACGCCAAGTACTCACAAATACATGCGTTGGGTATGAAACAAAAGTCGAAAAAATGACGGTAAATGTAAGAATGAAAGTAGCACAAGATAGAGAACTAAGTTCTAAAAAAGCTGGAAGAAAAACTGAGATTTTTAAAATTGAGTGTGTAAGAGATGACTTGGAAGCGAAAGATGCAAGAGTGTTTTAAAAAAGAAAAGTGGAAATCAGAGGAAAAAGGAAAAATATTGGTAAACGTAGACATAGTAAAGGTTGGGAGTGAATGCGTCAAAGTTAGAAGAAGGATGACAAGAATAATGGAAATAAGAGAAAGAGATACAAAGCAAATGGGAGAAAGCAGAGTAAGAAAAAAAAGTACAATACCAAAAGAACAGAACTAAAAAAGGCAATAAAGAAAAGTACAAAACAGAGCTGGAGAAGCCTATTAACAGACCTTGAGAAAGATGCATAGGTAAATGGATACAACATCGTGACAGGAACGTTTGATTTGTAGTAAAAGTAAGTATGGGAATAGAAGAAAGAGTGCGTCTGGCAAGAAAACTGTTTCCAAGGCACGGTAAAATCGAGTGTAGAAAGGTGCCGACCAACAAAACACCGGTGCAACATGAGAGGAGCTAAAAATGCAATAAAGCGCATGAAAAGTAAGAAAAATCCGATGACATAACTGCAGAAATTCTACGCACGACCTGTCGAGTGATTGGGAACGACCTGCTGTCATGCGTCAACAAATATCTTAAAAACAGTTCCTTTTTGAGAAACTAAAAAGCCGGGAGTTAAGTGCTGATTCCAAAATCTACTAAACCTAAAAAGAAGCCAAAGGATTTATTCCGATATGCCTGCTTCCGCTTTTAGAAAAAGTGTTAAAAATAATAGTGAAAGAAAGAATGAAGAAGTGAGTAGAGACAAGAATAAATTAAACTAAAAAACCAATTCGGTTTTAAGAAAGGCAAGTCTATCTTAAACGCAATTTTTTTAAAAATTGTGGATAAGATAAGAGCGGTAGGGCGCCAAAACAGAAGATGCTGCATCGGAGTGACGCTCGACGTTCAGAACGCGTCATGGTCAAGCATAGCCGTGGCTATAAAAGATGAATGTGCACCGGAGTATTTGCAAAGCATAGTAAAGAGTTACCTCAAAGAGATGGAGAGTTTAGATATCAAAAAAGAGAAGGCCTTGAGGTATTTGAGCGTGTGGATCGGAGATTATTATTATTAAATTATAGTTATCATTTAATACAGGTGGTCTGATGAAGTTAGCACAATAGCTAACGAAACGTAGTCAGAATAACCACGTAGTTTTATTTCTCACTAGTGCCTATCCTTCACATCAAAGGATCTATTTTATTATAGAAACAACATCAAGAAACACTTAATTAGTTATGTTACAAATATAATTTAGAACTTGATATTACTGTATGTTTTTATTACTTTAAATCGTTTTTTGTGCTTTCGTCCGTTTTTATGTATTTTGCATAAAGCATAATCGACCGAAAATTATACTTTTCCGGTCTATGCCGGTAAAATTTAGTACAATTTTACAACTACAAGTTGGCACTAATAATCATTTATTTTTTTACGTCATCTGTCATTTTGTCAGATTTATTAACATACACCATTTTCTGTGTTATTGTTTAGAATAACACCAAATTTTTTTTTAAAAACAAATATTCGCATGTTGTAGGCCTCGTCCTACAAACATGCTCATACTCGCAAAATAACACTTTCTGGAATAGGGATACAAATAACTATTGTGTAATTATTATAGTTTCTAAAGTAAAATAGTTATTTTAACAACAAATCTTTATAATTGTAGAAAAAAAATTATTTTCAAGACTAAATTATTCTATCTATTTTACATAATAAACTTAAAATAATTGTTCTTTAAAACGCTTGTTTAACAATAAAATAAAAAAGACTAACAGATTTGTTACGAACTGGAATGTTAGATGGCGCTTTAAACAATTGGCAATTGGATATTAAAGGTTTTTTAAGCTTATTTGCAAATACACGTTTGATACTATTAAAATTATATGAAGCAAATAGAATAAAAAAAATTTCACAATTTAAATTAAAACAAGAATTTTAAAAGTAATTGTGAATATAGTGATATAAAACCAGCAGTAAATCAGACGGCAAAAAAATGTTATTATAAAATAAGTAAAATCCTTAACAAGACATTTTAATACGATAAGGATTAAGGGTATTTATAAATTTTTATAAATCACAAAAGCAACAAACATTTTTTTAAAATTAAATCTAGAGTATCATAAAAACTGATGATACCCAAGCGATTTATATTAGTTAATAAACAGTAATTTACGTAACAACTCACATGTAACGCTTTAAACACTTAGTTTTATGTAGATTTCTAGTTTTCATTTTGCCACAGTAGAGCTTTTTTCGCCCATTATGTAACTACACTAACAAACGAATACTGACATTTGCGATGTTGGCAGCACCAACCAAAATAGTAGTTTATGTAACAAGGGTCGAAAGTAAGACATAGCATAACAAACGCTAATGCGACGCGAGGCCGCACGCCCGAGCGTTGCATGTGAGTGAGTTATGCTATGATTCTTTCCACGAGAGTAACGTACATTATTTATTGTGTTGCCTTTTGTAAAAATACATTCTTTTTGAAAAAATAACAAGAAAACCAACAGAAATATAATGTTGGTACTACATTTATTACTAAATCTGTCAACTTTGACATTAACTTTAACATCGTTTTTTTTCAATTTCAACTGAGTTTCAAGATGTTTTAAATGATTTTTCCAGCTTTCGGATACTCGTTATAATATTTTAATTGACTTTGAACGCTTACTTTTATGGGGATTCCTACTTTTCATTTTGCCACCCTAGAGCTTTTTTCGCCCATTACGTAACTACACTAACGAATAAATATTGACGTTTGCGATGTTGGCAGCACAAAAAAGTTGTTAATATGTATATTTAAGCTTTCTTGAGATGCGAATTTTCAGTTTTTTGTTTTTGAAATGTAGAGAAACCGCTATAGGTTTCTACATCATAATTTGTACACACAATTCGTTCCATATTTAAATAATGATAAGTATTTGTTTGTAAAAGTCTGTGAAACTAAAAAAATAAAATAACTAAACATGTAAAAATTGTTGTGTAATTGCGTCCATATACATTAATATTAGTTAATGTGAAAAAAATATAATTATATTAAAAAAAACTTAATTATGAGTCTTTTATACACAAGTCGTTGCTTTACTCAAACTTACTTTTAAAGCCTAAGCTTCATCTACAGAAGTGTTTGATGTTATCCTTCAAATAACTTTTTAACAATGTTTTTTTAATATCCAATTTTAGCATTGTTTCTTAAAAAACGTATAGTAACGAGTAATTTTTAACTTTAAATGCCAAGGACAATATTAAATTAAAATTCAAATAAAATAGCATTTTTTTGCTTTTAACTAAGGTTTTACGCAACACTTATTAAAGCTGAATGTAACAATGGCAAAATATTGATCAATTGCTTTAATATTTTCAATTGTCTCAATGAATTACACACGTGCTAATTTTTTTAATGTCGTAGAAAACTAATTTGTACTTTGACTAAAAAAGGATTGTTAATTGATTCTATAAAGCACTAAAACACCTATATTTACAATACACACTTTTAAAGTACATTTACCAATAAACATCGAATTGACCAATACGTTTTCTACTAATTAAATAAGGATGAAGTATTTTTAGTGTAAGGCATCTTTACGATTATTTTTAATATAACGAAGCCAAACTTTAATTATTAAACTGACAAATTATATTTGTCAATACCATTAGCTTTTTAAAAAACTTATATTTTTAATTAGGGTGTAATGTGTTACAGAATCAATTCTAATTAGTAGCAGTTTGTGGACTAATTGCTCTTAAAGGTTGAATTTCTTGCTCGACTAAACATACAGAAACATGATCAGAAATAGTCAATGATTAACAAAAAATAAACAATGCCAGACAAAAATAATTTATTCAGATTAATTTTACTTTTAATTAAATTTTTGTTGATAAGTTTAATAAGAATAACTTTATATCGCTATTTACTGACTGAATTGATACTTTCGAAATGAAAACTGTGTGATCTAGCCTTTAATAAAGATCAATAGACTATGTTTTGTTATTATCGTTAATAAATTAAATGATCTAACTACATTATGTTTATTGTAATAAATCAAAAACCATATGTAAATAGTATAAAAAATCAAACAACACAAACAAGTGTGTTTAATGCAAACGGACGTATAAAACAACGCTTGCATTTTTATTCAATATTTAATTTTGAAGTGTTTTAAATAAAACATTTGGTTGCATAATATGTGATGTTTGATTGTGCCTTAATAGTCTAATTAGAAAGTGGAAAAAAAGACAAAAAGAAGAACAATTAGTTGTATAAGTATATATACGAAAATAAGTTGCTTTCAGATGAAAGGTATGTACTTGTAATTGTTTCTTTATTGGCACGATAAGTAACGTTATAACATACGCGAAATAAACAATATTTCCATATCCTACAATATAGACAACTTTAAAAGCATTCTAATATTAACAGGAGAACGCAGTAAATTTATTTAAAATTTTACTAAAGAATTCTGAAAAACTTAAAAATACAAGACAACGAGTAAATAGGACAGGACATGTTACCGATTTTCTAAAACGTAAAAGAGAAGAGGAAAACACGGCAAAAATAGAACCGGAAAACCTATTTCAAAAAAGGAAAAAACGGTAAGGTCTCCTTGCACGTCACAAGCTGTCATACACAATTAATCCACAGAAGACAAAAATGGAAGAAGTACTAAAAGCTATAGAAAATTTGCAAAAGGAAACAAAATTAGGATTTGAAGAAAATAAAAAGGAAATATCAAAGTTACAATAAGAAATAAAACAAAAATAAAAATAATGAGATTTAGAAAAAAAGGAACTTGAAAATTTAGAAGTTATATAGAAAACCAAGAAGAACAAAAGAAAAAAAATTGTATTATTATAACAAGAATGTCAAACAATGAACACATTACCAGACACAACGTAAACCACTTCATCAATACGCAAATGGGCGTTGAGACATCAAGGCAAAGCTTCAAAATTTTCAAGAAATATTGAAGTAATGACAAATAAGAAAAAACTCGCTGACACTAAAATCTATATCGACAACGATTACACAATAAAAGAAATGGAAATAATAAACATCATTAAAAAAAGATACGTTATCAAAGGTTATATGTAAATGGAGAACAATTGATTTCGAACCCAAGAAAAAACAAACTCGAAAAGAAAGAAACTACTTAAATAGTTAATCATCCAAAAAACTAAACAACTACAATATCCCATATAAGCACACATTGACGAAATTTTTTAGCTTTCAAATTGCTTCCTAATTAAACTTTGTGTTAACGATTAGAAATCTTTGAAGTCATGGGTGTCCAAAGATTGGCGCTAATGATTAATTTAAATTTTTGATTGATTTATAGATGTCAAAAGTACAAAAAATACCAAAAAAAATATTCCGAGGATTTGCTGCAAAAAGCTTTGGAAGAAATTAAATCCGGTGTTCCAAAAAAAAGTGGCATCAAAATACGGAGTTATTTAGACTAAGATCTACATTTACAAAAAATGAGCATGAACGTAACCCTTATCTCGCAAAAAATGAAGAAAACAAGATTGTTGATTAGAATTTGGATAGTCAGAGAAACGGATTTCCAGGACATCAAACTGATATACAACTTTCAGTAAAAGCATTTATCGATGCTGCACACCAACCAAACCCTCTTAAAGACAACATGCCTGAAGATAAATGGAATAAACTCTTTTGTAAACGCCATCCATTGTTAGTAGAACTTTAAAAGCATTCTAATATTAACAGGAGAACGCAGTAAATTTATTTAAAATTTTACTAAAGAATTCTGAAAAACTTAAAAATACAAGACAACGAGTAAATAGGACAGGACATGTTACCGATTTTCTAAAACGTAAAAGAGAAGAGGAAAACACGGCAAAAATAGAACCGGAAAACCTATTTCAAAAAAGGAAAAAACGGTAAGGTCTCCTTGCACGTCACAAGCTGTCATACACAATTAATCCACAGAAGACAAAAATGGAAGAAGTACTAAAAGCTATAGAAAATTTGCAAAAGGAAACAAAATTAGGATTTGAAGAAAATAAAAAGGAAATATCAAAGTTACAATAAGAAATAAAACAAAAATAAAAATAATGAGATTTAGAAAAAAGGAACTTGAAAATTTAGAAGTTATATAGAAAACCAAGAAGAACAAAAGAAAAAAAATTGTATTATTATAACAAGAATGTCAAACAATGAATACATTACCAGACACAACGTAAACCACTTCATCAATACGCAAATGGGCGTTGAGACATCAAGGCAAAGCTTCAAAATTTTCAAGAAATATTGAAGTAATGACAAATAAGAAAAAACTCGCTGACACTAAAATCTATATCGACAACGATTACACAATAAAAGAAATGAAAATAATAAACATCATTAAAAAAAGATACGTTATCAAAGGTTATGGGCCAGATTAATAGACGACACTTGAGAGTTAGTGCTCCCTTACTTTTTACTTGAAAACATGTTTGGTATTATTAAACCACACTTAAGATTTTCTTGAGAAATTCTTAAGAAAAACTTAAGTATTGTGACGTCACCAATTTTTAGTATTAATAAACCATACTTGAATGTAAGTGAGTTTGACGGTTATATTTATTTGACGTTTGCAAGTATAGAATTCAAGTAATTTGCAGACGTACTTTAAGGCGCACTTGAAAATTGAAAATTTTTTGTATTTGTTTTTTTTTTAAACTGTTGTGTTTGATAAAGTATTATTATTGTTAATGGTTAATTGTTTATAACAAAAAAATAATAATTTTTGTAAATAAATCTACAGTATGTAATTAAAAAGTATTTTTTATTACATTAAAGATAATCTATACCCTCGTATTCCTAGAGTGATATTGCAAGATCTGCAAAATCCTTTAGAAGTCTTTAAATGCCATTTAGCTTTTGACAAAGTATCATATTAACAAGGAAATCGTGGTTAATATAATTACGCCAATTATTTTAAGTGACAATAAAACACAATCTAATCGAGGCCAACCTCTTCCACCTCTTTTAACATTCTTAATTGTTTTAAGATACTATGTACCGGGTAGTTTTCAGGTAAGCAATGTGTATGTATAGTAAAATATAAACACCTTAATTTTAACAGATTGTGTGCGCTGATTTATACAACATAAATCAAGCCACTGTATCGCTGTTTGTTAAAGATATTTTGACTACATTATGTCGGTGTTTAAGAAATTGGGTGTATTTTCCGAGAAATGTACAATTATTATAAATAATGCAACAGCAATTCTCTGGAATATCAGAATTTTTTGGAGTTAGTGGTGTTATTGACAGAACTCATATTCCCATTAAAACTCCTGGTGGTCAAAATGCCGAAATTTATCGCAACAGAAATTCTTGATTTCTTTAAACGTTCAGGTTGTAGCAGGTCCAAATTTAGAAGTTTTTGATATTGTTTGTAGATGGCCTGGGTCGGTTTACGTTTCAAGAATGTTTGACAATAGTGTTGTTAAGATGAGGTTTCAGAATGGTTCCGTTACCGGCGTTTTCTTAGGAGATTCTGGTTACCCTCAACGAAGGTATGTTTATACACCAATTCTTCAACCGACTACACCTACGGAAAATCGATATAATAGAAACATTAGTACAAGAAACGTTGTTGAAACTCTTAAAATTTTGCCACCAGAAGTTCCTCATCAATTGATATATGTAGGTGAAAGACAAAATTTAATACTAAACGCATTTATTCACAAACATTTTAAATAAAATAAATTAACAGTTTAATAATAAAGATAATAATAAATGAATTACATTTTAAGTTACTGGTGTTTATTAAGATCCAGTTGTGCTTTTTCCATTTCGGCTTTTGCTTTTTCACCAAGATATTCTAACTGTTTAAACCGAACTCTATGAAGTTTTTCTTCATGCTCCATTCGTCGTAGGCGTATTTGATAGTCTAGTCTTATTCGAGATGCGTGCACTTCTTCTTCTATTTGCATTCGTCGAACGTGCAATTGCTCTTCCGTTTCTAGCGTCTTATTTACTTTTTTTATCCGGATTGATAGTTCACTTTCAAGTACGAGATATCTAGATGGTTTTTTTATATTTCAAAATATGTTTATATTTCAGTACAAGTTCTTGCAAGGAGAGATTTTCGTCAGGTGTAAATACTTTTGTTTTTTTCAGACATCTTAAAAATTGTACAAGTACATAAATTAGAATGTGTTTATATCCAAAATTAAAATAACACATTGCAATTATTTCTGCATCCTGTTAAAAATTTGTATAAAAAAGCATTGGCTTACCTGTAAGATTTAATTTGGCATGTCTTGTATGTATAAACTTTTGATGTACTCACACGAAAGAGACAGTGCAGCGTAACAGATGTTTTTAGAGCAAATTACTATTTATTTTCGATATAAGAATAGATTGCTATAATTTTAAATATTTATTCTTTAGTGTATTTAATTGTATACGGCTGTATACAATTTATTTTTTATGGTTTATTAATTTTAGGTAGGCTAATTAAATCAGTTTAGGTTTATTTATTAACACAATGACATAAATTTAATTTAATGACTGAAGATATTTTTACATTTCAAAATATAATAATTATTATTGTTGCGGATAGCTTCCAAAGAACTCAACACTTTCACTTTATAGGTATACAGTAAATTATGTCATACTTAACTTCAGTATACAATGTACTTTACTTTATTCGAATTTTGTAGTACGAAACCCTAACAAATTCTAGAAAAATGATTGTATATACACTGTTTAAATAATAATTTTTTAATTATTTGAATACTGTAAAATATCTCATTTATATATTTTTGTAATTTATGTACTAATGTTTGATTTAAGGTACTATTTTAAATCGAACGTTTCTGTATCATTTAATTCTATACTTGAAAATGATGACGTTTTGATGACGTTCGTACTTAAAAAATACTTCACTTAGGGTTCACTAATACTTGACTATTAATACCAATTTAAAAATATAATTTTTTCAAGTAACCATACTCACTTTATCAAGTGTGAGTCAAGTTTAAGTCAAGATTTGTTTATTAATCTGGCCCTATATGTAAATGGAGAACAATTGATTTCGAACCCAAGAAAAAACAAACTCGAAAAGAAAGAAACTACTTAAATAATTAATCATCCAAAAAACTAAACAACTACAATATCCCATATAAGCACACATTGACGAAATTTTTTAGCTTTCAAATTGCTTCTTAATTAAACTTTGTGTTAACGATTAGAAATCTTTGAAGTCATGGGTGTCTAAAGATTGGCGCTAATGATTAATTTAAATTTTTGATTGATTTATAGATGTCAAAAGTACAAAAAATACCAAAAAAAATATTCCGAGGATTTGCTACAAAAAGCTTTGGAAGAAATTAAATCCGGTGTTCCAAAAAAAAGTGGCTTCAAAATACGGAGTTATTTAGACTAAGATCTACATTTACAAAAAATGAGCATGAACGTAACCCGTATCTCGCAAAAAATGAAGAAAACAAGATTGTTGATTAGAATTTGGATAGTCAGAGAAACGGATTTCCAGGACATCAAACTGATATACAACTTTCAGTAAAAGCATTTATCGATGCTGCACACCAACCAAACCCTTTTAAAGACAACATGCCTGAAGATAAATGGAATAAACTCTTTTGTAAACGCCATCCATTGTTAGTAGAACGTACCCAGAATTAGTTACTCCAGCGTCTGCAACAATATCTGAACAAGATATTCGAGACTAGTACTCTGAAATAGAGCAATATTAAGACGCGTTTATAATAGAGACGAAACTTGTTTCCTATTGTACCCGAAACAGGATAAACTTATGGCACCAAAAAGATGTGAGAACGTGTATGAGGTAGATCAAAATAATGCTAAACAAAGCATGACCGTTATGTTTAGCATTTCAGCTGTAGCAATTCTCACTCCACCCTTAATTGTATACCCAAACAAACGATTATCAAAAGCTATAATACAAAAATTTTCTGAAGAGTTTTTCTAAGATTTGTAAGGTAGTTGTTTTTCCACAATATCCAAAGTTTTGATATAGTTGAGCATCTAAATTTGGCTTTGTTAGAATAAATATACACAACTTCTTCTTTTTCACGTGCAGTTAAAATAGAAGCAATATGAATATTAACTTTTATCAAAGTGCAATATTACCCATGCCATTTCAATAGTAGCAACTAAAAGAATATTTTTTTTTCAGACCAGCTTGAAGTGCAGTCAGGTGATTTACTATTGTTCCTCTCAGCTCAATTACTTCTTATTGTTTGAGGTTTAATGTAGATTTAGCGGTAAATCCAAAGTATAATAAATCTCCACGGTCAACTGCTGATCTCCAAAGATCCAGTTTTTTTTGAAAAACCATTCATTTAACATTCGCAATTATTTTGTCATTCCTTCCCTGCATACTCGTAGTTCGTAACTTCAGCTTTTTAAAAATATCACCAAGATACGCTAATTTGGTTCTTCGGGTAGTGCAACTCCGAGAATTCAGATTTGTCTGCTTTAAAAAATAATTTCATTTTTCTAGCTCTACTTTTCGTAAGATAAAACGCAAAATAAAAATGTGTAGGTTGTGCAGATATACTTTATCTTTATTTGCCGATGTAACTCTTGCAAAATATTTGTAGTAACCCAAAACTAAAATAACATATAATTTAGGTGTTGGTATAAAACCTTAGATATGAATAATCCACTTATTTTTAATATTGATTGAGGACCAAGTGTAAAAACAAACCGTAAAAAGCTAAGTTTAAAACGTTTTTAACAGACGCAACACCCTGGTTGAGAACTGCTCTACATAATTTATTGCACGCATGGATAATAATGGTTCAAAAAAAAAATGACTTCGTACGACAAATGCTTCACCGCCCATATATACGAGTAGCAACATTCTATTCACTGTTTGGCACTCTACAAGTTATTAAAATTTTTAAGTCCTGTATTTTTTAAAACACCTCCGTCTCATATAACCTTCCATTTGTGTCTACATCGACCTTCATAAATGTTTCTGCTGCTGCAACAGGAAAATCACTGAGTTTCTTTAAACTTCAATTTCATTACAAGAAATGCTGTAATTGACATTAAAAAGTTAGTTCAAAATGCATTTTGATTTAACAAATGAAGATTGAGAATAGCAGTGCAATCATGTGATAAAGTTGTGAAAAGTTTGGAGTTTACAATAAACAATGATGATTCTGATGAGTATGACCGAAAAACTGAGAAAACCGATCTTTAGGTAACGATGAATAATCAATTATTGACCTCGGTCATACTGTATGTCACTTAATAAAGAAGAAATAAATACAATGTGTTTTATTTTGTACCGAAATTAGTATGTTTTCATTTTTGTGCTTTGTAAATTTTTCAATGAAACGTTTATTAAAAAGCTGTGGTTATAATAGTTGTGATTAATGAATAAATTAACACGAAATATTCGTAGTGACCACGATTGTTTATACTTCATACAAAAACATGTTTCAACTATAGCTTATGCAACCAATTAAACATTTACGTATTAGTCATTTGGGTTGTCTTACATTTTCTAATTAAAAGTGTTCCAAAAACATTTTACTCTTTGATCAATAGATTAAAAAAATCAACAATCTGAAATATATTATTTTAACTGGGGCTGAAGAACTGATGGATAGACGGAATAAATCACAAACGTGTTCTTTAGTTTAACAAATGAGAATCTCCAGCATTGTGCGCTATAATGTAAAACGTATTCATCGTTTTTTGTAATCAAAATAAAAACAATAATTACAAGACAGAAAATGGAACTTAATTATGATTTGTATTATAGTTTTGTTTTTGATAAAAATCTCTCAATTAGCTTTTATTAAATAATAGAAAAGCTTTTATAATCAAATTAAAGAGAAGCCTATTAACTGTGCATAAAAAAATCCTGTTTAACAAAAAGATATTAATTAATATGAAATTTTTTTAGAAAAAAAGTATTATCTATAAAGTTCTTTTAAAAACAGTTTAAATTTTTGTGCAGATATTTAGACATGGAAAAAGCCTTAAAAATTAACTTTTCAGTTATTTTTTTTTTGTTCTAAGAGAACAGTAAAATTAGAAATGTAGTCGTCCACTTATACGAACGTGAATTAATTTAATTATACTACTTTTAAGCTACATGTTTTTTTCTACCAACGCAAGTTAGAAAACAAGTTTTAGCCCATTTTGACAACATGACCAAATAAATCTATTCACGAAATTCTAAACAGCTTTACTAAAGTAATTTTCTATAGAAAAAATTCTATCAATATGACTCTATTGCAGAAACGCATCTTTATTTGTCAAACGAATAAAATCTAGATAATAATTGTTGTAACAAAAGAATTTTTAAAAAAATTTGGTACCTTCTGTTTTAAAGTGTTTAATGTAAAAATTAAAAATCAATGCTAAAAGTAACGGTGTTTAACATTAATATCACATAAGCGTTTGATGCCAGATGTCATGGTGTGATTTACTATGTAACAAAGATAACTGTAAATAGTTATAACAGCCGTAACACGTTGAAGTTTATTTAACACCTGCGAAATTCAAAACAGCGTTGAATAAATCCGCGGGATAAAACCACAACGTAAAAGACATTGGAGGTAAAGCAATGTCAATTCAATTGTGCAAATGCCACCAGAGTGAACTACTGGACGGCCGTTTCGCCGTTTTGAGGTTCATCAGCAGTAGGAGATACATTCTAATGTAATTGGATTGACATTGCTTTACCCCCAATGTTTTTTACGTTGTGGTTTTATCCCGCAGATTTATTCAAAGCTGTTTCGCGGGTGTTAAATTAATTTCAACGTGTTACCGCCGTTATAGCTATTTACAATTAATATCAAAATAACTTTTTTTTAATAAACGTATTTATTTATCAGTTTTTAATCAAATTTTAGGTAAATTTGACAAACATCGATAAGACAATACATAAAAACATAAAGACCTCCAAAGTACAATAGATTCTAACAAAATGGAATGTTGAATTAAATATTTTTTTCTTTAAACATTTTGCATTACGCTTTAATTTTTGTAAAAACTAATTTTATACGTAATTATTTAACTAAAATATTGTGTATACATTCTTTTAGAAAAAAAGTGGGTGTATAATAATAGAGACATCACTCGGAAAAGATCAGTTAATGGCGTCCAAAATGTGGATTATATTGTAGATCAGTTTTTAGAAAAATATAACCAAAAAACATTCTAGATGAATCCACTTTTAGAAGAAAATATGTTTTGTAAAGGTTTTATATAAAGAAGATCATTTTACCATCGCGGTGTTTTTTTAATGAATCGTAATTTTCCAAAAATTAATAATTTATATAATAGAAAAGGTTTGTGTAAAAGCATCTAGCAGACTTGCTGGTTTTTGAGAAAAAACTCCAAACATTCACTTATCGCTCAAATTCATTGTAGTACGTTGGAGTACGTAGTTAGAAGCAGCATAATACTATGCGGACAATTTTGAATTTGTAAAACAAACTATCGATGGAAGAAAAAAAGTAGTCAGGACTTTATTTTTATAAAAACGCATTTTGTGTGTATACTAAGTGTCTAAAAAAAGATTCTTGTTAAATCAATCTTTAAATACTGTAGGAATTGTAGCAAATATAATAAACAGTCTCCTTCAAAAAAAACCAAAATCACATAAAAAACTCATTTTTGTGTTACAAAAAATGATACTTATACCATCCTAGAACAGCAGTGTATTAAATGGCTATAATAAAAATTATACCAATCTACTTTTAGAAAAGTACATTAATATCAAAAATTGAATTTTCTAAATATGCCCCAATTATGTCATTATTATTATGTAATTATGTACAAATATATTTTTTAGATGTAAACAACTTATTTGAAAATTTGAAACAAATTTTAGTATTAGTTTAGTATAGTATTATTTAAATTTCTAAAGTGCATATTTAAAAGTTTTTAGTGCATATTTGCATAGATACTTTTCAAGTGCATAATTATCTGCGGTCTAGTTATCACATTATCGTAATGTTTATTGTCTTTGACACCTCTTAAAAAGGATGTGACAATAACAATAAAAACAATGTAAGAATAAATAAAATTATAAAATAGAGGTTTAAACCTGTCATATAAAGCAAACTCCATGCTACTGCCAACAAATTCAAAAGTAAAGATAGTTTTTTTGGAATCCATGTTACAAAATAGTTACCAAGGTTTCTGATTGCAAAAATAATAGACAATTGATTCTATTACTATTCTTCAGTTCTTGTTCGAATCAATCAACTTTTATAGATAAAATAGTTTCAAAAATACTAAAAAAAATGCAAAAAAAAAGATTGTTTAATACAAGCATTTTTAACTGCAAACTATTTCATAAATTCTATTGAATCAAAATTAATGATTGATGCAAATACTAAAAATTTGTCAATCAACAAACTATAGTTAAATAATAAAAATAATAAAAGTTTCTGTTATAACAACAATTACTTCAACTAAATTCCAGTTGCGATATTTCCATCACGTTCAGCTATCTCCTCTTCACTCTTCTGTCATAAAATGTGTAATACAACAGTAGCCTTTACTATATCTTCACATGTGGAGTAATCAGCTATACTAGGTCATCGAAAAATTTTTTAACGAGAATTCCAAACGTATTTTCTATAGTTCGCCTTGCTTTTAAGTCGGTAGTTATATATTATTTGTTCAACACGTAATCGTTCTCTTGGAAATAGACACATTACATGTTCAGTTAAAGGAAATCCAGCACCTGCTACAAAAAAAATGTAGTAACCTAATTGCGTTATTAGGTAGATTTTGGTGAGCTAGTATGCACATAAGTGTAATTACTCCCTGCAGCTCCAACATCAAAAGAGTGAATTTATAGTAATCATCACAGCTTGCCATTAGGACTATACAGAACTGCTTTTTGGAATTAAAAAATGTTGAACCAGCATATGCAGAAGTTTGAATGCTTATATTTACCATCAATGGTACCTACGTAATTTAGCATATTCCATCTCTTAAAGTTATTAAACTCTATTCTTCTGTTGTTAGTACGTTTAAAACCAATCGTGCTATTACTTCCCATATTGTTTTTCTAGTCTCTTTTATAATTACACACGCTGTTGAATGACCTACATATCCTCATGCAATATCTCTTATAGAGTACCCCTCTGCCAAATAGCTAAGAAAACTGGATAGACCTTTATGTAAGTAAAACCCACAGATTACTTACAGCAATGTTATAATTAATTTGAGTGCGGTTGACGACGGTTTTTTGTGACATCTTATTTCAACTTATGTTCATCTAAGTTCAGCAAGCTAAAATATTTTGGAGTCATTCTCGTGTACTGAAAAAAACTACGAACGTTTTCACGTAACAAACTTTTCAATAAATTATTGAATAATTCTTTTTCGCTTCTGACTCTATTAATTGGTCCAACAGCATAACCTGTTTTTCTTTTCCTAATAAACTCACAATATGTGATGGTGGATGTCAACATTAGCATATGTAAAATGTCTTCATCACTGTCGTCTGTATCAGTTCCAAACCAATTAGCTATGTCCATTTTGATGTAGCACCATAAAGACGTAATTAACAAATTAAATTATATAAAAAGAATCTGCTCTAACCTTACTTTTTAACACAAAAATATAAAAAGAATGCTCATGTTTGAGTACTACTTTACTTGTGGCTGTGTGAATGCGTTCTTAATTATTACTTTTTACTTGACAATTGTTACTTGTTAATAGTTACTTTTTAATTGTTAATTTTATCTGCATAAATCTACTATTACAGCAAATTACTTTAAAAAACGCACAGAACTAATAATTTAATTTTTAATAAATTCATATTTGTTATAAAGTAATATTGATTAATTTTACTATAAATAAATAAGGATTATTATTTAAAATCAACTAAATATGTTTACTTAATGCTTTTAAAGTCATAATCTGTTATGACAACAATCAATTTCCGTCTTATGTAATTAAATTATATGATAATAACAATTCCTGGTTAGCATTTGATAAAAGTTAATTAGATACGTTTTTTAAAGTCATTGTACAAAGGAATCCATTGACATGACGTTGCGCACTTGTTTGACTTCTTATTTGAAGCTTGGTATTTGCAAAACCTATAAGTTAATATTTGATGTAATTTTAATAATTGTACATGTAACTAATTTGTTTACAGTTTTTTAATTTTTTATTCATACATTTGTTAAAATTGTTAGACAGAACAAAATAAACTGATGTAAGAGCAGTCGGAGTACCTATATATTAATATTCTTTTTTATAGTTTAGAACCGGGCTTGGTTTATCAACTTTTTCCACGCTTTAATAGAGCTCTTTACAAAAGTGAAACAAACATCGGTTAGATTGATATGGTTCATATCTATATAATCAGATTGTACCTCATTACACGAAAGGTACACACCTCTAAACAATTTTGCTTTAGCAAACACGGTCAAAGAGCCTTCGCGAGAAAGACCAAGGACATCAGTGGATTTGTCTACCATATCAACAATAAAACATCATGTAGCTGAAAAACCAGATAACACTTCAAAACGGATTGCTATGGACATTAGCGAAATTGAGACAGCAAAAGGAAGATGCAGTATGGTTACATTATCTAATTACTGATTGGTTGTAGTTAGGCCATAATCGCCAACATGTGTAAGACTTTGCAGATTCCTATGATTTTCAGTTCCGACAGAAATGTAAAGTGAAAGTTTTTACTACAAGAATTAGCCAGTTTGAAAATTAGTGATCTAATAATGTTTACTCTTATAATATGAGAAAAATATTATTCCATATATCAACGACGTAACCACAAAACGTGGGGGCAGAAGACAACAACTAAAGAGTAAAAAAAAGGTTTGCTACATTATTTAAGCGAATATGGACAGTTTCATCAAAACTTTTTCGAGATTGTAAGATAACAAAAACATTGTAGAATCTTAAGCTTTTGCGGTTACTTTGGTTACGATTATAGGTGACTTTCGGCTTAGACCGATTTGTAGTTGAACACCCAGACTTTTTAAGCTGGGGGAAGGGGAGAGGGGCCAAAGCTTTCTTTGCGAGCCAAAACAAGAACTTGGCTTTGGGCGTATTGTCGTTCGCAAACCCCACTCCGAAGATGCAAGCTGCAATCTCTTGCAAAACGTCAGTTTGTTTGAGTTCACAAACGACAATACGGCAAAGACCAAGTTCTACTTTTGTTTTGACTCTCAAGGAGGGACTAGAACCAAGTCTATAAAGTTTGGGTGTTCAACTACGACACGGTCTAAGCCGAAGTCGCTTATAACCGAAAAAAACATTGTTTTGCACAAATATATTTTTTAATATTTTATTTTAAGAACTTAATTAAATACGAACATGTTTCGCTAATAACAATTAACGTTATCGGCATAACTAAAAATTAGGTTTAAAAATTGGAATATAATAAACAATACTAAACAAATTAAAATTGTTAACAAGTAATAAATTAATATGACAATTAAACGTGTTTGTCAATTTTACACTCTACTATATCTAAAAAAAAGTTGTAAATAAATAAAAAGTGAAAAATAGATATTATGAAAAGAATAGAAAAATAAAAAGAATAAAACTATAAATTTCAAATGAGAAGAATAAAGGGATTTAAATTTAATATTTTATTTAAACAATTTATAGAAAAATCGTTAAAAATTCTATTTATTTTAAGAGTTTAATGAGTTGAGAACAGAATTTTCTATCTATTTGAGCAACATATGAAGAATTACAAAAAGAACAAGTAAGTTTATATACTCTAGATTTATGTAATATTGATGATTGATTTTTCTATAAATTGTCTAAATGAAATATTAAATTTAAATCCCTCCATTCTTCTCAGTTCAAAATTATAGTTTTATTCTTTTTATTTTTCTATTCTTTTGATAATATTAATTTTCATTTTTTATTTAGAATAGTAGAGTGTAGAGTTGACAAACACGTTTAAATAATTAATTCATTTATTAATTGTTAACAATTTTAATTTGGTTAGTATTGTTTATTTATATTCCAAATTTTAATCTTAGTTTTTAGTTATGCTGATGATAGTAACTCCTATTAGCGAAACATGTTCGAGTTTGATTAACTAAGTTCTTAAAATAAAATATTAAAAAATATATTTGTGGAGAAGACATTAAGTAAATTAAAATGTTATTTTAAATATTACTCCACTTTAAGCAATGAATTGCTTTACGAATATTATTTTGCAAAACAATATTTTTTTGGTCTGCGTAAAAGTTTAAGTCTTCTTGATTAGATTTTAATTAATATTAATTCATCAGCAACTTGAAAAAAAAAATTTACATGAATTAAATCTAGAAGTTGAACAAAACACAACACTACCTACAGTTTCAAACACCTGTAATTTATAGTGATTTGTATTATTGTCTAAATCAGCATCTAGCCGATGCTAGTCGATGACGGGGAAGTTTCGAAAAGTCTAGTTTTTTTTGTTGATACTTATCAAAACTCTAAAAAATCTTGTTTTCTGAAAAATTCTATTACAGTCTTTAAAGTAGTTGAAACGACAATATTTTTTTTTATAAATAGGTATAATCCGTATATTGATATAATGCAAAAACTGAAAAGATTCCAAATGAGACAGGAAACCACTTGCATTTGACTCAACTTTATCCTTTTTAAATTTTACCAGTTTTGGTATAAAACCTAAAAGACTCAATTTCTCGAAATTGCTAGATCCCCCTCGAGAACCTCCCCAGGTAGTAGAAAAAAAAACGTCACCTAGTAATGAGTGGTACCGAGGAAATGAAATACTCAGGGCAAACCAAAATCTAGCCTAAAAATGGTCAGCAGCAGTTTTAGTAACTAGCTGATGCACATAAAAAATGATTTTGTACTGGTTCAAGTAAAGACACGTAAGGGTTTGACAGCAGCAGTGTTAGATGGCTTCCAGATGGCGAAGGCAACGAAAAAGCACTCCACTACAACTCCCTAGTACAATAAGCATAACAGTTTTAAATAAAATGGACTATAGTACCCGACAGACTTTAGATAGTTAGAAGCTACCAAGAATTACCGGATTAGCTATGAGAATTTGTATGTGAAAAGTTTGTACAATGTATCAAACAAGAAAAATAGATAACGATATATGAATAGGCTAATCATCGATGTAATGGAAGTAGGGAGATGAAATGGCTTAGTTCCGAGAGTTACACAATTCGTGAGTTCTCTGGAAATAACAACGGGTAATACCAAAATAGAATAGGCCTTATAACTTACAGCAAACTATATCGATCAGCAAATAATTTTATGATTATTTCTATTATATGCAACTACGGCTGACCAATAAAGCGGATAGGGTTTTGCCATGATCTCCAACAGGCACTCAGAAAGTTAATAAAAAAAATATCACAATTATTATAGGCGACTATAACGCTAAATTGGGAAAAGAGAGAAAGAGACGAAATGTTAAATACGTTTGCAACAGACCAAGATATTACTTAATACATTTTTCAAATTAACAGGTCGTCGCTTATACATATACCTAAAAATAGACCGGACCACATAATAAGAAACCAGATAGATTTTATGCTGACCAACAGGCGGTATCAAAGCCGCCTGCTAGATAAAAAAACATTATCATAGATAAAAATAAGAGAATTTTCACTATGATAAAGTATATCACCGCTCTGTACCAGGATGAGAGTACTGACGCCCCAGTAATCAACGCCAACGTGGGTCCTACTATTACCGCTGATGAAGTGCGCAAGTCTAAACAAATGAAAGATGTAAAAGCTTCAGAACCAGACGACCTTCATGACTTACTAGACGATGGCAGAACAAAATGGCTAACAAAAATATTTAATCATTTTATGACACCGTAGACATCCCTCAAGACTGATTAAAGTCTACATTTATTCCTACGCTTAAAAAAAACTGCAAAATATTGCGAAAATTATAGGTTAATTAGCCTCATGAGCCACCTCTTCAAATTATTTATGAAACTAAAATATAACGAATGCTAGGAAAATATATCAAAAACACAATTTGGGTACAAATAAACACTAAGAATTATGTAGAGAAGCCCTGTTTGCAATTCAGGTCCAGAAATGTAGGGATGTTGGCTGTAATGTGTACGTCTGTCTGATAGATTATCAAAAAGCCTTCGCTAGGGTCCAGCACAATAAAATAATAGAAGTACTACGAACCACTGACATCGACAGAAAGAACTTACGTCTTATAATAAATCTGTACTGGTACCAAACAATAAATGTCAAAATAGAAGGTGGTTACTCAAAAGATATAAATATAAGACACGGTGTTAGATAGAGTTGTGTTTTATCCCCTACTCTATTCAACCCATACTCGGAGCAAATATTTAACATGGCACTAGAGAATACAAACGCTTTAGTGTGAATCAATGGAGAGATATACGCTATGCGGACAATACCGTTGTGTTTGCTGGTTCTCTAGAGGGTCTCCAGAAATTGATGAATCATGCCGTTAACGCTCTAAGTACAGGTTATCTTTTAAGGGAAAAACCAGTTTAAACGATTTAAAAAATTAACTTTTTTTTATTTTATAAATTGTGTATAAAAGTTTCAAAACGAAACTCCGATTTGTTTCGATGTTATGAGCACCAAAGTAAACTCCCGTAAGTTTAGTGTCGAAGCGTGCTATAGTTAGAACGGAGCGGTTGCTCAAGTAGTTGGCAGATGTTTCTAAATTCTTCCAATAGAGGCCTTGGGTAGAAATTACTAGAAATTTTGGAATATTTCTAAGTAAAGTTAAGTAAAATTGTGCGTGAAAGTTAAAAGTAAAAATGTCACCGTAACCGAAAAGTAATCGTGAGATCAACAAACAAAGTAGTAAAACACGTAAAAGATCATTCCATAAAAATCGATACACCAGGAGCCAATCAAGTGATAGTGAAGATGAAAGTGCCAGCGCAAAAAACTTTTGAATGCTTCCAGTGAGAATGTGATTGTAAATCCCCTGCATTGTTATAAACTCACACTCACAGGTTTGTCGGACATTCTCATTTGTCGAAATTGCAAACAAAACGTAAAATTTCAAGAAATTGGAAAACGTGGCCTTGGTTTCAAGCTTGTTATCGATTGCAAGACAAATCAACTCAGGTCCATTAGTCAACACTGGATTTGAGATAAATCCTAGGATTGTATTTATCATGCGACTTTTAGGTGTTGGCAAACAAAGACTGAATTTATCTTGCAATTACATGGATATTGGCAGTCAAAATACTTACAATAGAATTTGCACTCACATCTATGTCGCTGCAAAGGAAGTGTATGAATTCTGCTGTAAAAAGCTGTAAAAGAAGAAAAGAAAGAGAATAAAAAGGGAGAGACCTATCTGGTGATGGAAGTTAGATAAAACAAAGATACGACGCTTATGGGATATTACTCCGGAAAAGTCAACAATCTGGTTGTACGAAGTTCTTACTGCCATTCATGTGTATTTTGGAAAAACAAATCAAACATTCAGCAAAATATCTAGCATCGAAAAAGAATCATGTTGAAGAAAATTACACGAAAACACATTAAGGCTTCGCGGGAAGCATGGAAGTGGAATCTGTGAAAATAATGTTTTTGAGATCGGAGGAACTATAAGGTGTAAAATACGGCAATTATATCGGTGATGAAGATTCGAAAACGTTTACAGCAGTTATTCATTTAAATCCTTACAGTGATTAACTGACAATTAATAAGAGTGAAAGCATATGCCATGTTCAGAAAATAATGGTATCTCGGCTCCGGAAGATCCAGAAAGATAAAAAAAAATAAGCGAAAAAGGAAAACTGAAAAATGCCTTGGTGAAAAAGCTCAGCACGTATTACGGCTTAACGATTCGAAGAAAATTAAATAGTATCGAAGGCACGAAAAAGGCTATAATGGCAACTTTTCAGCACATGATATCCACAGACGACAATCCACAACACGATAACTGTCCAGAACGCACCCTGCTCCATTACATTTCCAATATATAAAGATTTATTGAAAGATGATTTGCTGACGAGATGTTTAGGCGGTCATACGCAGAATGCTAATGAAAATTTCAATTCGACCGTTTGGCGATTAGCCCCAAAGCTTTTACATAGGTTGCAGCATTCTTGGCTACTACGTTATCCAATAAAAAAAATCAGCCTTTCTAATACTGATAAAGGAACTTAAACTTGTAGTTAATTCGCAGAGCTTCAATTTTGCCCAGGAAATGGATAAGCAGCGCGTTAAAAGACGAAACGCGTGGAGACCAAAGAAGCTCGGCAAACTCGTCAAGAGGATATGCAAGCCTCAAATTATGCGTTTGAAAAAGAAGAATGGTTGCTATATGGTGCTAGAATAGCTGATTAAGCAGTGAACAGTTTATATATATTTATAACTTGTATAAATTGTTTTGAAAATTTGTGTGAATCCATTACAATCTATATGAAATCAACTCTAAGATGATATTATTATATAAAAAATTTTTTAATGCAAAAAAGGTGAAAAACGGTATAAAAACATGACATTTTGTTCAAACACCTCAAAACTATGCAATTTTCATTTTTTTTGTTAAGAGTTTAGTTCATATTCTTAGAAAATATGTTGATAACGTGAAAAAAAATTGTGATGATTTCAGATAAAAATTGCGACCTCTAGGTTTGCCACGAGCAGCAAACTCGGATGGCGACTTCCATGGACAGCGCTTCTAACTCTACTATTTAAAGCAGAAATAACTTGAAAAAATTACGTGTACTTCAAAACATTAATAAAATTTCCTCAAAGTTTCCTCCCTTTATATCAAAAAAATCAAGTTCATAATATACAGCCCGCTCAACTGGTAATTAATAATCAACAAAATGAAAAAGTAACTAATTACACATATTTGAGTACTGCAATTATTGAGCAATGAGATCACTTTGTAGAAATGTCGCATAGAAAAACACAGAGCCACTTTCATTAAAATGGAAACTATTTAAAAACAGAAACCTTAGTTTACACACCAAACTAAGACTATTTAAAGGTTATATCTGGCCTGTGCTCTTATATGGTGCCAAATCCTGGACCGTGACGGAAACGTCTACAAAAAAGCTTGAGGCTTTTGAGATGTGACTATAATTTCGTAGCTTGATCACGCCTCCAACAACATAGTTCTAAAAATGCTTCAAAAAGAAACTGAAATAATGGACATAATTAAAAAACGCAAACTAGAATATTTTGAACACATAATGAGGAGCCAAAAGAGATATAGACTGCTCCAGTTGATACTCCAAGAAAAGCGCAAAATCTCTTGCTTAAAAAACTTTGTCTACACGAGGACTGTTTAGAGCAGTAAAGTTCAAACTGTCTTGTTTGTCGCCAACATCCGGAACAGGTAGGAACATACAGAAAAAAAGGTCATAGAAACATATCTGATTGTCCATTTAGTTAGGCAAAAAAGACTAATGGCATCACTTTCGTTTTCTTGTTCACTTTAAAATTTAGAAAATATCTGTAGTCGCTTCAAAAAGCTTTGCTCAAGTGTAATTATTTCTCGAGCCAAGTTCTAAGCGTTTTAACATTTTGTTTGAAGTTAATCAATATCTTGACGAACTAATTGAATAAAAATAGCTATAAGTGCTAACGCAGCAAATTGAGTTTGCACATTAGTCACTGCACAAGACGTATTATTATTTTATTAATTTGTATGCAAATGCGAATGATAAAATATTATTATTCTCAACATGCACGGTTTTTAGAATAATTTATAGTGGGCGCTAGAAACCCACAAAAAATTATTGTGAGTTCAAAAAATAGCTTGAACCCACAAACTCAGCACCTATAAGTTAGACATTTTTTGAGACCGCCAGGGACACATTTTTGATTTTCAGATGCAGTATACCAAAAACAAAAATGTTCCTAAAGGTGTTAATATGTCTGCCCGATACTGGGTTAAAAAGACCAGAAGATTTGTTTAAATTTTCTTAATAAATGAAGCTGTTTCCGCTCGTCATGCTTTCTTTTTTTAACCGTCGTTAAATTTTAGCATTTTTATATATACTGAATTTAAAATAAATAATGAAACCACCTGTAATTATAATATAAAATAAAGAAAAGCTAAATAGGGATTCCTAGTAATGAAAGTTACTAGGAGGAATTTTGAATAGCATCAATGTCGTGAGTATTCTTGACAAACTATTATTTATATAAGGTCGTCTTTTAATTTGAAAATTTGCGAAACAAGTTTTTTTTATTATAGCTTGCAGCACAATTTCATTAACTATGCAGTCACGAGTTTTTTCTACCACTATTTGCAAATTTTCCAACTTTTTAATTTTACGTTTATACAGGAATTATAATTTCCTGTTTATGCAATTTGTATATTTTTTACATTTTAAATCAAGTTGCTAATCTTACTAATTTATTACTTCTAACAATGTTTTTGATTGTTGGAATTAACACAATCATTTTTTTAAAATTTTGTTACAAAAGATTTCACTTCCGACGACGTTAATATCTTTGTTACTGCTAGTTTTTGTATTTATAAATCCAATAAATTTTATAAAAAAATATAGTTAAAAAATTGCAAAACTTATTTTTGTGATTACGATGACGATGTGTTTATTATTCGTGTATTTGTAGCGATTAATTAACACTAATGTGAGAAATGTAATATATGCTAATTAATAGTAACAAATTGTTTAATAATGGCATGAGTAAGAAATCTTTTAGATACTGTTAAATAATATTATTATTAATAATGTATATCACTAGGTATCACTTTCACTTGTTAGGTTCATACTTTGCTTGGAATTTATGGATATGATAATAGCAACTAACTCGATTAATAATTTTTAATCGCACTTAATGGTTTCTAACCTTACTTATTCACGTTCATTTTTCTTTTAAACTATAAATGTGAGCCATTTTTGTTTTATCAATCGCTACTAATAGACAAAAATAAAAAACTTAAAATCTCAATATTTATACTCGTATGTAGAAAAAAATATTTTTGTAAAATTTGTATAATTGACGTACTCTTATCTTTAAACGTAATTAGAATTGTTATATGATCGCCCTTTAAGAAATTCCTAATAATTAAAATAAATTAGATTACAACAGCATTGATTATAAGTACATAGTGAGTACCTCGTTTAAATTAAAATGTTTTATTGCTTTTTATTAATCTGTTCGTTTGAGCCAATTGAAGTGATATGTAAAGACGTACACATATTTAAAAATAATGCATACATAATTATCTTATCTATTTATTTTTAGGAATGTGTTTTTCTGTATATTATTACAAATACAGGGTATTACATTACAAATTTTATTTAACGATTTCGTGTTTGACTAGTACAGTACAGCAAAATGAAAAATTAACTAATAATGAACGATTTTGATATTAAACAAACTGTAATTTACGTAATCACAAATAAGTAAATTAATTTAAAAAAATTACTCACCATTGTCCAATCCGTTTACTCTAATATAACCCGACATGTTGCACGTTTATCACAGAGTTCCGTTTACGACGATATCTGAAGTTAAACTACTGCTTTGAGCAAACATGTTTTTATTATACCTTCTTCTGTGACGTTTCATGTAGCCATATCGTTCGAGTGTTAACAAATGTAGCGCTACTTTTTTATTAGCACGTTTTTACACTTGTTTCCTAGTCTGCGATTTATGCATGTATAATTAATTTCATCGACGTTTTTATTTGTAATAATGTAGATTTTGAGTTCAACGTTCTATAGAGGTTTCTATGCTAATAATAGCTACAGGTAGCTAAATAGACAAAAACTCAAATACCTGTGTTGGCTTTAAAGTTCGAGGTAACTTCAAAAGTGTTGTAAAAGATCATGGTTGATGGTTTATCATATCTGTATGCTATTATTTAAATGACAACGAAGGCCTGCTTTGGAAGTTATTCTTAAATTATTTGAATTTTAAATGATCATTGTGCACTATAAATAAACTGCTTAAAGAACGGTACTATCCTTTACAATCAGCAAATTTTAAATTAAAAATGGAGTGACTTATATATTTTAAAGTAAATACTGATCTTAACGTTTGTTCTCATGTTTCAAAACGTGTAAAAAGCAGATGTAAATTACTTTTAGATTTCTTGCTCGTATCTTAAATTGTATTAAATAGTGTTTTTTAGTTGCTTTTTTATTATTGATCGAGTTTATTACTTTAGAAACTTTTCTTTACGTATTGATTAGTTTTGCAAATCTTTTTTTTAAAACCGGACACATAATATATTGATAGAAAGTTGATGATTTAGATGAAGCATACATTCTTAAAAAAAACGAAAAACATAAACTGAACAGTTGCTGTATGTATAAGTATAATGTTATAGATTTGAAGAAATAAATGATTTTTTAATTTAAAGAAAAATTTCCTAATATTGAAATATATAGTAAGCGGAACTTAAATCCTTTGCACGCCGTCGTTTTCGTTACAAAAAAATGTTGATTAGAGAAATTATACAGAGAACAGACGTTTAAATCTACAACTCACATTCATGTTTCTAAAGAATAAAACTAATTAATATAGAAGGAAGAAAATAAGATTTTGATACTAGTGATGAAGCCGAAAGGAAGAAAATGTTTTGGAAAAAACTACAAGAAAAAATTATAGAAGGTAATTAATTCTACTAGGCGAATTTAATTGAGAATCAACTTTATAAGGAGCAAAGTGTGACAAGAAAACACGGCAAACAAAGGATAAACAGTAACGGAAATTGTCTACTAAAACTTTGTAATAATAAAAACGTAACGACAATAATTTCATGTTTCAAACACACAAAAGTACACACACACACCAGAGAAGTACCATACAAACAAACCAACAAATCAATTCAATGTCAATATCAACGAAAACCAAAAATAATATGTAACTATACAAATTAATAAGAATCTACGAGAAAACATTTAGGGGAAGTTGATAAAAGTATTCAACACAAATATAAGACGGAAGAAAATAATAATATATGAGAGATGTTTACAAAGGTAGCAACGAAAATCTATGTAGTAACTAAAAAAACATTTTTTAATTCTTTAAGTGAAACTTTTTTAAGCGAGGGAAAATCTGAAATTTTAATTTTTTTGTAACGAAAAAGGGGATAACATAGTCACACCGTAACAAAAAAAGTGGCAGCACAATCGCAGAAAACTATATTTTTATTTACACTTTTGACGTTTATATTGACACAATGGCGTAGCGCGAAGGGGACAAGGTAATCTATCGTACCCCGGGCGCCACTCCCAGAGGGACGCCAGTCTTCAAAACAAACAAAATTTTCCGAAAAATTTTTATGTTTTGTTATAACCCCATTTAAAGTCTTTTTAAATTCGTTTTTTATAGTTATAACGCATATTACTTAAATTTGGAAATATTTGCAGGCAACATACAACACTCCACCTCAAATGCAAACCCTAAACGGACAACACAAAACAAGAAAAATAATCTGTATAGAGGCGAGAACATGTATCTTTGATTAGAGGTTTCTTGCTCATAAACTTGAAAAGACTACTTGTTTCTATCTTAAGTGATAAATTGGAAAAAAATAAAAACATTAATGAGAAAAAATTTACTATCACCACTATCGCTTTTTATACAAACACTTTTTTTCACAATATCCAAAAAGAAAAATAAATTGTGGGAAAAATCTTTAGTTTTGTTGACAAATCCATAGGCTTTCCACTTCTGCAATCAATAACTGACACCTAGAAGAAACGTTTTAAATTGATTTGTATTAGTGGGTGTTATCTTACTTATTCTTCATAACGCTGTTTGCTTCTAATATGTAATCTTTTATGTTAGTACCCATAAGTGATAAACAAAAAACTACGACATTAACACTATTATCTTCAAGAGGCACATGTGCCATATCACATGCTGTAACTGTTTCGTCGACTGCTACTAAATCAAAGCAATGCAGAGTATGCGGAGTTGATTTTGCTAATTTTACTTTACGGCAACCAAATCGGCAATTCCAAAGTCTGCGGTCTGAAAACAATCATTTAATTACAAACATTACCCCAACTTCCACTTACATTTTTTTAATTTTTCGGTTAGAAGGTTACGGCCGACATTTATATTTATGATTCAGTGTTAAATCTTTGGATAACAATAATACAAATTCAAAGGCAAATTAAAAATAAGACAAAATAAGATAGTTAAATTAATACGAACAATAAACAGAAATCCAACCTAACTTAAAAATAAGGGGGAACAACTTGCGACGGGTTGACCGGAGTTGACCTCTTTACGCGGCAAAAGCTGAACAACTGGTGCGCAACAAACACGTAAAACGCGATCCGCTGAAAACAAAAAAATTACTTTAAACGCTATCATGAAAAAATTACTACAGGTAGAAGAAAAAGTTGATGTGACAAATGTAAACATAAATCGACAATTAGAGAAAATGAAGAAATTAGAAGAGACTATAAATTACCAGGCAGTGAAGATCGAGAAATTAGAAAATTAGCTAAGGAAAAGAAATTTAATAATCGTCGGAATACCTGAAAGCACAGAGGAAGACTTAGACACCCCGAAAAAAAAATCATAGAAATAATAAGGAAGAAAATTGAGATTCAACTGGGAGAAAATGAAATAGATTTTATCAACAGACTGGGGGAGCGAAAAGAAAATAAAAACAGACCAGTAAAGATGGGGATTACAACGATACTGCAAATATGGGAAATCATGAAGAACACAAAGAAATTGGCAGGAACAAAAATATGAATGAGTGATGATCTAGACAAGAAGACAAAAAAAAAAACAACTAATCTCTCACATGATAGATGCTAAAAAAAAGGCTAAGAGCAATAATTAGGAAGAATAAACTAATAATAAATGGAAAAGAATGGGGCATTGAAGACATTACAGAAGATGAACAGAAAAATTCGGAAGTAATAACACGTAACGATGTAGAGGAATATAAAGAATATAGAGAAAGAAAAGAGCCAGATCCACAGATGCAATACCAAAAAAAAAACTGGGCACAGACCATACTAACACTTTACCAAAAAGAAAGGTCGGGTTTATACGAGGAAGATTTAAACAAAACACTTAGGAAGATCACAAATCGAAACCAACAAATTCCAAAAAATTAACAAAAAATTAAAACAAGTTGAAAGTAAAAAAGACGACGACAATAGGCAAGAGAAAAAGGCAAATGAGAAAAACACCGACGAAGACAGAAGAACAAGGAAACAGTAAAGTAAATGAAGTAGAAACAGAGAAAATTGGAATAGAAACATAGAATATAAATACAATCAAAGGGAAAGAGATAGAGATTACAGAACAAATGGATAACAACAAAATACAAATAATGAAATTGAGCGAAACGAAGAAGAAGGCAAAAGGAAACCCAAGATTAGCAAATAAACACGTAATATACTACGCCGGAATTGATGCAGAAAAGAGATCAAAAGAAGGGATAGGAATAATAATAACAGAGGAACTAAACAAACGAATAATAAAATGGGAAGCCGTACATTCAAGAATAATACTAGTGACAATAAAACTCCAACAGAAAATAAACATTATACAAATGTACGGGCCGATAGAAGGTACAACAGAAAAGGAAGTCAAAGATTAGTACAACAATTTACAAGAAGTACTAGATGAAGCAAGAGAGGAAACAGAACCATCCATAATAATAGGCTACTGGAATGCAAGAGTAGGGAACGACTATAATAGAGGCATAGGATGCATGGGGAAGAAACAGTAACCCGTAACGGGAAGAAAATAATTGATTTTTGTCAAAGAAATGATCTGTTAATAGGAAACACACTACGGAAACAAGAAATGGAAGATAAGTACACCTTCGTGGCAGAAGAACGTAACGCAAAAAGCTTGATAATTTATATGATATTCACACAAACATTAAGAGAAACAATACAAGGCATAGAGACAAAAAAAGAAGCGAATATAAGTTCAAACCATAAACTAGTAGTAGCAAAAATAGAAGAAATAGTAAATAAGAGTGAAGAAATAACATACAGCAGAATAGACCTATAGAAACTAAAAAACAGGGAAAGACAAGAAAAGCACCATGAAAAGACAAATAAGGAATTTCGTAAATTATTACAGAAAACAAAGAAAGAAGACCTCGAGACAAAATGGGAAAAATTTAAAGAAATTACTCTAAAGGTAGCAGAGGAGGTATGTGGAAGAAGAAACGTCAATAAAACCCTAGAAAGAACAAGATGATGAACTGAAGAGATAAAAGGAATAGTGAAAGAAAAGAAACGGGCTTGGAAAAAATCTATCTGAATAAAAAACCAAGAAGGGAAAGAAAAATATAAAGGAAATAAAAACGTAAAACGGAAAGCTGGAAAGAGTTTGGAACAGAAATAAGTGAGAAATACAGAACAAGCACAAGAAAGTTTTGAACAATAGTGAAAAGATTGAGAGGGACTAAAAGCAAAGAAATAAAAGCTATAAAAAATAATCAGCAGGAGTTCAAAATGGAAATAATAGAAATATTAGAAGTCTGGAAAAAGTTCTACTCAGATAAATTTAAAAGAGAATTGAATGTAGAAAATAAAGATAAAGAAGACACAGTAGAAGTACCAGAGATAACAAGGGAAGAAGTACAGGAAGCAATAAAACGAATTAAAATAGGCAAAGCAAGTGAAGAAGATGAAATAGCACCAGAAATGCTTAAATATCTAGAGGAAAATGGAAGAGAATGGCTACATGAAATATTAAAAGAAGCGTGGAAATCGAAGAAGATCTCCAAAGACTGGGAAATAAATCTAATAATTCTTATACATAAAAAAGACAAGACAGCAAACTGTCAAAATTACAGAGCGATATTCCTAGCTCAAACTACACTAAAACTATATACGAGAATACTGGAAAAAAGACTGAGAAAATACATAGATCACAAACTTGAAGAAGAACAAATGGCATTCAGAACAGGAAAACAGACAAGTGACAACATTTATATCTTAAAAACGCTAATAGAAAGAGCAATTGAAGAGGATAAAGAGCTATATCTGATATTCATTGATTTGAAAGAAGTTATAATTTGTTACGTGCAAAAGCTGGAAAAATGACACTTGGCTAAAACAAAGTAACAAACGAAGTTGTTGCCGATGCTCAGTGAAGACAGGATGGGTTATATTCCAAAATTCTGTGATTGTTTGGAAAATATAAGTGAAAACAAAATCAAAAAGTTCAATCAAAGACCGCCAGGAAAGAGTAAAGCTCAATAGACTTCTGGCCCTTGCTAACCACAAGCCCGTTTCTGAAAGATACATTCTAAATGGACTTACCTTAATTGAGTGTATCTCACTAAAATTTGAAATGAACTTAAATTTTACATAACGTGGAGGCCGACGGAATTAAAAGCTTGTTTACAATTTAATTATTTAATATTTATTTGAACCAAAATAACTCAAAACAAGAAAATTGAACAAACAAAAAAAACTATTTAAGTAAACATGAAAGTTAAAAATTAAAGTAAATTACATGATAGTATTAAAAAAAAACAAACTAAAATTTAAAAAACTGAAACAAATAAAAATATAATCATAATAAAAAGAAACAATTGAAAATCTTAATTAACTAAAGCACGGCCGTGTGCGCATTATCTAGATATTAATTAAATAAAAAGTGAAGTAAATTCGTCTATAAAACCGGGATGAAAATTTTGTCACATAGTTTTGACAAATACCGACAATAATCATTTATTAATTACATTATCGATGAAATCATTAATTCGCAACACTCATTTTTCTTAAAAACCAAAGCTTTTAAGACACTTAAACGCGTAAATAAAATCCACAAACTTTAAGTAACTGGTACAAAATAAACACCGTAAATCGTCGTCGTCATAAATCCAGGAAATAATTTGTAGTTGGATTCTAGGTTGCCAGATGTAATTAAGAAGAAACGTTGAAAGGTCCCCACCCAGAGGACAATGTACCGTCGGAAGGGTTTCAATAACCGCCACACAAGGCGAAGATATAACAGCGTCGTACCACTCGACGATCACGGTTCTACATTACGTAAAATAAAACTGAAAGCGAGTGACATTCTCTTAACAGCTGTAAATTTTACGAATTAGAAGAAACAAAACTCCACTAACTGATCCAAAAATTCAGGTTTTCTGCTTATTCCCCGCGGCGTTACTTCATCTAAAGAGGATAAGTTTACCACCTCTAAAACCAACTTACTAACTATATTTTTAAAACATTTCAACGACTGTTAACCGACTGGATTTAACGTCGTCTACCAAAATCACTTAAGCCGGGTCCACACTTGCAAATATTTTTGCCGAACGCGTTCGCCGTAAATATTTTCGCCGCAAAGTAGGTAGTGTGGACGTGTGCGGCGCGCAAAAAGGACGTAAGAATTTTTGTCACATTCAACGCACACGATCCGACCCCTTGTCGATTTTTTGACGAACATCAAAGATATTTGCGCCGCATGGTGTTCTAGTGTGGAGGCTTTTCAACATTTCAGCATTCATTATTAAATTTAGTACCTGAATTTGGTAGTATTTACCTACACACGAAGTTTTCTATTTTTTTTTATCCATTTGTTATTTGTGGTTTTTATTATTTATCTTTTTGAACAAACTGATCATGTCTAAGTTAATGAGAAAAAAGTGGGATGCTTTTATTGTTTTGTGCCATTTATTAAAGCAAAAGAAAACAAAAAAAATAAGGCGTTACTGGATAAAAGATTAGTATAAACACAGAAAGCATGAAAATGAAGATCGCTTGTTGAGTATTTTAGGTATAGATGAAACTAACGTTCATTTCAAAAACTGTATATATTTTAAAAGTATTTTTCTCATTATTCCAGAAGTTTGCAAAACCTTAGCTGAAAGTTTAAAGGATTAGATTAAGGTGAGTAAAAGTCTATATTACTTATTTATAAAACAAATATTTTATTAATTTTCTTATCGTAATATAAAAGTATATTACATTATTATATATAATACTGACTCGTATTGACATTTTAAAAGGTACCTTAAAAAAATAATTATGTTTTTTTGAACATCAGGTATTTGTTTACAACGGTCAATGTATTTTGTGAGACGTCAGTGGGCGTAGAAGACGATGGCAAGGGTGGACCAAAAATAATTTAATAGTTCTCATAGGGACCATTAGAATGGTCACCAGGAGGAAGATAAGTAACTGACGAACCTGAACTCGAAATACTAGTAGAACCAGAATTTATTGAGAGGCGTTGATGAATTGAAATTTCATTAGTAGCAGATTGAGAAGTATGCATGCTCATTTTAGCTTCAAAAATGAAATTGTGTATCAAAATGAACTTAGTGAATCAAACTGATTTAGCTTCTCTGCGAGATATTTTGCGTACTTGGTTGTTGCACCTTCTGGTTCCACTGGTTGCTGTAACATTTTAAACGCCATCTCAATTCGGGGATCTTCTGGAGTATTAACTTCTTTACGCATATATTTCTGCGAGTTTTTTGTCTATTATTTGTGCTTTTTGATGGTTGTACAAAATCGTCATTTTTCTTGGAAATAGGATTTGTACTACGTGAAAAATCTAAAGTCTCACCATCTCTACTGGAATAGCGAAGTCTTTTTCCGATTGTGTCTCGATTTCCTAAAATCAAATTAAAAAATAAGCCAAAATAAATATGTAGTACTACGTTAAAACTACATTATTACAATCAGTATGTATGTATTTATTTCTATACATATATTTTTTTAAAATAGTGGTGTTTTTTCAGATGCCCGCAAGCGCTGACGACTGGTAAAAAGTAGCTTAAGACTTTGAAGAGCTGTGGCAAACTCCAAACTGTTTAGGTGCTCCTAATGGTAAACATGTGAGACTATAAGTACCATTCAACAGTGGTAGTGAATTTATTAACTATAAGGGTTTTTTAGCACAGTAATGTTTGCTCTTGTAGATGCCAATTACAATTTTTTGTTTGATGCTTTTTAATACGAATTTTTACGCTTCTACCTGTTTTTTCTATGTATGCATGATCACAAGAGCAAGAAATGCTATAAACACCGCCAGAATAAAAACTAATAACGTCCTTCACCAAATTTAAGAATTGGCCCAATTTAGAAAGAGTAGAAAACCGAGTAACAATGTTGTGTTTAGACAACATTTTTCTTATACGGTCCTTGGTACTTTTGAGATAGAGTAGATAAGTGATAGACACTGGTTGACACATAGATTCCGCTGTTACTCTTGGTTTTGCAGACGTAAATTTTGTAATAGAATGTTTAATACTTATTCTATTGTAATTATTTGCGCTTACACTTTGGTTAAATGACTTAACTCTTTTTGAAAATTTTGAGGTGCACATAAAGAAGCAGCTCTGTACATTAAAAAATTCACTACTGGTAGTTTCTGAGAAGGGCGATATTCCATTTAAATATCTGTTTGGGTAATTTTTTGATAAAGCGAATGTGATAATGAACCATCTTCATTTCGATTAACTAAATTGACCGAGAATAGTAAAAAGACCATGTTGCCAAATGACAAAAGTCATCGACGTATCTGTACCAGGACTTGGGTTTTAGATAAAATGCCGATTAACGCACGTTATTAAAAAAACAATCGACATCAAAAATTAATTATAATGTCAGCCGGTTGCAGACAAAAATTATGCAACTTCTGAACAAAATCCTAGAATTGAGTAGAAATGAATCTTCCCTGCTTAAAGTTAAAATAAACTTGTAAGATATTTAGAGATTTTATAAGTAGGTGAGTTTATACTGCTGACAATAGGCCGAAGAGGAATATTAGACTTATGAATTTTAGGTAATCCGTAAAATCGAGAAGTTTTAGTATCTTTAGGTATTAAAAGTTTTTTATCGGCTTTATTAATTGAAGACTCGTTGTTTGGAAAATGCTCTTTCAATAGAAAAAAAAAAAGATCTTTGGTAATTGTTTTATACGACGCGTCTGTAATAAGATTGTATATTTTTTTATGATAATCTGATCGATTCAAAATAACATTGGCGTTTTCTTTGTTATCTTTAAAAACGACTATAGATTTACCTTGTTTAAAAGATTTTAATGCAAAAAATTCCGATTTGGGAATGTTACTATGGTGGATTCTTGAGTTACAAATAATTTTTGTAGCTTCAAAGCGGATTTCTTCCTTAAGAAGATTAGGAACTGCTTGGATAAAACCTTCTACAGGTAATACAATGTTTTCAATAGGAAGTTGTTTTGAAGCAAATACAAAGTTATAACTTTTTGACAAAATAACTGTTTCTGTAGAGAACAATGAGCGTGAAGATAAATTAATCACAGTCTCGGATTTTGGTTCTGCATCGACGACACGTTTTGAAAGCACTAGTTTGTAAAATTTTTAAAGATTATTACTTGTAACCATCTCTGACTCATTGGGCTTGTTCAAAAGAAATTTGATCAATGAGACTCCAATCAGAAGGTGAAAGAATCCTGACGAGTTCTAGATGAAAATCAAATAACGGTATACTAACAATATCAATTTCTCTTCTAATCGGATAAATTAACGAAAGTCCTGTGCAATTTAATATTTTTGAATCAGATTTATCTTTTACATACGTATTAATACTAAAATGTAATCGTCGTGTGTGCTGGCCGCAAAAGCAATATCTGGGCGTATTGAATTTGCCAAATAAATTAATCCTCCAACTAGCTTTCTGTAAGGCTTATTTTCCATTTCAGATTTCTCAACTTCTGTCGTCGGGCACATTTTTTTTGTAACGTCTGAATTTGATTCAATTTGCGTTGACACTGCTGTTGCGTAGTTTATATTCAATTGTTTTATTAAATCTCCCACCTGTTTCTTATGTGAAATGTGAATTTGTCTGGTTGATCTGTTTTTCGCTTCACATGTATTTTGAGAATATTGCTAATTGGGTCAAAGTGTACCACGTCAAATGTTGATTTAATCTTCGATTTGACTAGTTTCCAATTTTCTAATTTTATTGATGCCAAAATCATATTGTCAACGCAGATAATAATTATGATTCGAACATCGCCTTCGCCAATTACATACAAGTCGCTTTACGTCTGCCAATACTTTCTGTAATGTAGTAATCTATTTTCTTATTCACGACCTGACTATTTTAGTCCATACAGCGGTTTTAATAGTTTGCAAACTGTATTTTCTTGTCTAACTGGAATAAACGTTTCTGGTTGTTCTATGTAAGCTTCGTTGCGCAATTTTCCTTGTACATAAGCTAAAATCACGTCCATTTCATGTACGTGCATTTTGTCATTTACAGCTGCAGCGAGTAAGGTGCGCATCGTTTTATATCGGGCTATAGGTTTTAAACACTTCTTTGCAGTCAATACCAGGTTGCTGCGTATGTTCACGTGCTACAATTTTGGCTTTATACTTTACGATTTTGCCGTTTTTATCAATTTTTTTGAACACCCATTTGTTTGTTAAGATTTTTTTATGTTGTGCTCGTGATACAAGAGTTCATGTTTTGTTTTTCTGCAATGCGTTTTATGGCGATTAGTCATGCATATTTATTATCACCGTTTAATATTTTTGATACATATTCAGGATCTGGTTCTTTAGTACAGTATATTTTTGTAGGTCTTCCTCGTTTTCCCGTTTTCACAAATCTTGGATAATCTGGTTCTCTACGGATTTTATTCTCTTGTTCTTCGTATTGAGAATCACTTTTGTTAGGTGAAGTATTTTCAACTTCTATACAAATATCAATAACTTGTTCCAAAGTAAAGTTTTCTTTGCTGAAGGTGAAGTTTTCCTTGTTGCCGCTCAGATAAGGAGGTTCAAACTTTTCGATAAATTTCATATCACGTGCTGTCACATTTTGGTTGAAATTTTCTCCGTCTTTCTCTCTTGTGCAATGCAAATGTTTCACTGCCATTTGTTCTGCTGCTTCTTCAGGGTGAAATCTACGTAATGCCATAGATCGTTGTACACTAGTATAATTTTCATCTTCACCTTTCACAAATCGTTTATATTTTTTATGTACGAGAAACGAGGTGCGGTCGCCATATTTTTCTTTGTTGTATTAGTTCTCAACTCACAAAAAAATGCGAATTTGATACTCACTGAAGTCACTTGGGCTCATAACCTGACAGGAATTGAGTTATTAAAACGCAATATGTAAAATATATTAAGATAAATATACGAATACAGAAAATACGTGTAATTAATGTGGCTAACCTACGCGAACTACATTAAAAAAACTTTTTGCGCTTGTTCAAATCATTCGCTTATGAAAATAACTTTGAGCGCATGTCGATTACATATTACATATTTCTTTCCAATTAAATAAAATTGCATGTGTTCAAAGCACGTAAATTGTACTTACTATTTCTCTATATAGAGATGCATAGCTAAAAGTCAAGAATTAAGTAATACTTACACTTATAACTTGCAGTATAAACGCTGACAAATTTACATAAAATAAATATAAAATTTGACATATAATTTATTAATTATTATTTTAAGTATTACCTTCGGCTGGGTTACAAGTTTTTATGGCAATGACAGCTATTTGTTACTCATTAAACAATATAGTATTTTTAAGTAAAATAAAATCAATATAATATCAAAAAAATAACAGAAAAATAAAATAAATTAAAAAATGCTATTTAGGAAAATAATTATGAAAACTAACGACTTTATTTAAACAAGCATTTAGTTCTAAATTATAGGGTTCAATAATTTCTTTTATCTCCAAAAAAATTTAATTTAAAGCTTTTATTACAAATATAAAGAATTTTATAGTTAACTTTATAATTAAAAGAGTTGTTATATCGTATGATATAATTAGCAAAAAAAGATTTATTAGGTGAATTAATACTACCATTATTGTTTTTAATGTAATGTTCAGCTATTCTTGTTCAAATTTTACGACGGGTTTGTTCCATATAAAAAATTTAATTTGTAAACACCAGATTTATTCATATAATTAACTTTATTTTTAGCATTAACAAGCAAAGATTTATGATAGTTACATATTTATATAACGTTTAATATTTACAATTATAAACTTATATATGTATATGCATTTTTAATAAAATCTAAGACAGCAACTTTCATGATAAATTACTTTGGGAGAACTAACTGTAAACGAATACGTCTTGTTACCAGCTATAAAAACGTTTTGGATAGCTTGTAAATATTAATATAATAAATAAAATTTAAATTTTAATATGTGATGTGTTTTTAAAACCTTTAGTGTCAATAGCAGTTTTCTATAACAATAATTTAGATGTATTAACTTGCACTAAAACTTTAGATATACTTAGGAAATAATTCTCAAACATTCATCATCGCTATAATAATAAATTCTTAGGAAAATTTCAATGCTATAAAATAATTTATTGTTATTAAATAATTTTTCCATGGCACAATTTGATTAACAAAGAACGCATTTTGTATTGCTTTTTAAAAGCAAGCAAAGAAATAGATTGAAATGTTTTTTGAACTTTGGTAAGTTAATTAATTATAAATAAATTAAATAAAAAAGTTGTAAAACATAAAAATAAGTACAGTATTGATTTTTATTTTAGACAAATCTAACTATAAAATTATTTATACATCACTTAAGAAATTTTTGCAAAAAGATATAAATAGTTTATTACTAATATGAAAATCCAAAAAAGTAATTAAAAAAATTGACTTAAAACTACCGGTTTAACTTGCATATGTTTTGTTCTTACGTGTTTCACTTGTTTTAATTTAATTTTAAAAATTAAAACAAAACAACAAAATTTTTAGCAATGTTTATCACATTTTTGTAGTATGCTTAATCATTTATGTTATTTTTTAACAAAATTAGACATTTTTAAGTATGTTAAAAACGCAACCATAGCTTTTAATTTCGTCACTTTTCGAATCTTTTTTTTAATTGGAGTATTTGTAAAGATAATAAACATTGTAATAGATTTCTAAAGTCTAAAGTGTTAATACCTACTAATGCGCACTCGACTCAAATGAGGAAATGCAGAAACGGGTATAGTACAATATAATCTAACCTCAAATATTTATAAAAACAACTAAACATATTATCTAAAAACATATACCTTGGGTTGGGACTATTATGACGATTTTCATGACTAGCTAGCAAACCAGCCATCAAATGGCATAGGAATCGTTTAATTTTTTATCAGTAAATTATTTCAAACGTAATAAATTCTTATCTACTGTACATATGATCTTTTATCAACAAAATTCAACTATTTAAATAAAAGTTGTTAAATAAATTACTCATCAAGGTTATACAATAAAACATTCCTCCCACAAACATACAGAACCATTTGGGAATTGTGAAAAGTATCAACTAACACATTTTCGAACACTAACTGGATTTTCACAAAGGTAATAAATCAAATGAAGCAAGTTAAATTTATACAAAAAATAAAATGCTATGTAGCTAATACATGAACTAGTTTTGTTTTGTGATTATAAAACAGATATTTTTTACTAATAACTCACGCTTTTCACTTGTTATTTGTCAATTATAAATGCTTTAATAAAAAGTTCTGTAAAGTTTGTTCAATAACGGCTTTCTCAACAAAATAAAAATATTTTCTTTATTTTGCATAACTAATGACTATTTTGTGCAACTGGTTTTTTTCCTAAAAACTGTTACATAGTGCAACTTTGTGCAAAGTACTTGCTGTCAGATCAACGCATCGGTTTTAGTCAATGTTAAAATGCTCGGAATAATAATACATATGTCAAGTATTTTAAAATTTAAAAGTAGAAAGTGGGAAGATGCTGATCACTGTTACCAAGTATAATACATACATGGTTATTCATTTTATACGGTATATATTACGCCCAAAATAAGCGACTTTCAAAAAGTTTTACTTTTTGGATATATGGAGGTCTATTATGGTTACTTTTAAAAATTTTTTTCATATTATACAAGGTGTTGCAAAGGCTCTAAAAGTATCAAAGCTGTGTTTTTTAAATAAAACCTCCTCTCTATTATTACATTTTTGGATTCTCCGATCAAAATAAGTGTGTGTTTTAATAAAGCCTAAACTGTTTTTAAATAATTTGAATTTTGTCAAAATATAACCTAATTTCTACGTTTGAGATACTTACAAAGTATCTAAGTTATGAGAGCAAGATTTACGGTAAAGTTTAATAATACATCATATTTTATATTCCAACTTTACATCTTATACAGAGTGTTCAAAAATTAAATTCTTTCAATTAAGATATTTAAGTAGCTATAACTTGATTAATTTAAATAGAACGCCATATTTTTTAAATTACCAGAAAATGTACTTTTTAATTACCTATTGAGTAGTATTAAAATGTTCTATAGCTACTTTTCGTTTTTACACTATACAACAAACAATCGTTTTTTGCAGCATTTGATGTTTTTTCAATTAGTTCTAATGACTATAGTTGCCTATTGTGTTTAAGAATATCAGATAATTAATAATTATAAGAATAATAACTTATAATCTAACGAACTATAACAGTAATAATAGTAATAACATACTAATGATAAATAATAAATAAAATAGGTAGATTGGAAGAAATATATTTCACAATTAGTCCCTCAGATCTCTGAACTTAATTACATTCGAATTTTTCATGTGTATATATAAACAGAATTGTTTGCAATACGCCACCAACAACACCACACGATATGAAGACGTATAAGTGACGTTTTTAAAACTGTAACCTTGCAAATGTTGTCTAGAGTAAGCAATAGTTCTCAAAAAAGAATATGTAGGTGTCTGGAAATAGACAATCGACATTTTCCAACATTTGTTATAAACATTTTGCATTAGCTTTATATTATCATTCGTATGTTATTACGGTTATTACTGCTATAATCTGTTAGATTATAATTTACGGTAAGTTGTATATTATTTTCCTCCTTAATTGGACTATACACGATTTCTTTAAGGTTCTTCTATGAGGAGTGGCATCAAAACATTTAAAAAGTCTATATAAGGCGACGTTTGCTTTTGTTGTACAAATAACTTAGACCCCACTATTAAATACCAAAACCAAAACAAAACATACATATAAATACTAATACATATAAAGAGCTTGTTACATATACCGGCACATCACCTAGATTCTACGGGTTAATCAAAACTCACAAAGACGATTATCCACTAAGACCCATGGTATCTTGTATTGGAACACAATTCATTTTTATTTCAACACAACATAAAAAATTCTTATGAACTAATTGATAATGTTAAAAATATTATATTACCACATAACTACAAGATGGTCTCGTTTGATGTTTCGTCTCTGTTCACAAATATTAGCAAAGATCTCACTAGCAAACTAATAAATTCATATTGGAATGCTATACAAGCCTAGATCTTTAGACTTTTAACAATATAGTTAAGTTTTTATTCCAGACAAGCTACTTTACACATAAGAATAAAATTTATAATCAAAAATTCGGCACAGCTATAGGCAACCCTTATCACTCATTTTAGCAAACGTGGTAATAAACGATCTACTTAATTTTGTCCTAGAAACCCTTAATTACCAACCAGCATTCTTACTATGTTATGTTGATGACATTATAAGATGTATTCCTGATAGTGAAATTGACTATACTCTAAAAAATTTTAATAACTATAACGCCTACCTCAAATTTACGTTTGAATTAGAAAAAAATCGTTGTTTACTGGTACACTATCTTCAACTTCTATACAAATATGAATAACTTGTTCCAAAGTAAAGTTTTTTTTGCTAAGGGTGAAGTTTTCCTTGTTTAACATCACGTGCTTTATTAATTGATTTGTCCAAATACCTAACTAATGCGTATTTGTTACATTTTGGTTGAAATTTTTTCCGTCTTTCTCTCTTGTGCAATGCTAATATTTAACTGCCATTTGTTCTGAAGCTACGTGCGGTTTTTGGTTAAACCACGCTCCCTATGGGGTATTTATATTTAAACTTTTTGTCGCTCATTTATTTCTTAAAAAGGTTGCCGCGTTTATCATTTCTGCCCATAACAAGTCTGGTAAATGAGTTTTTGTCAACAGTTCGTCGTTCTTCACATTACGGTCATTTTGCCTAGCTTCTTCCTTGAGCAATTTCACTTTCAAAGTTTCAAGGTTCGGTATTTCATCACGTAATTCTATAGCTACGTTAAAGCTCTAAAATTCTGCCGGCAATGATTCTAATAACATAATTGATAACAATTCGTCAGGTACTTTAATTCCTGCTTCTTCAAGCCGTTCTGCCTTTTGCGTAAATTCCGTTAGGTACTGCGTCATCGACGTATTCGAGTTTCTTCCATCCGCAGTAGTACAACGCTTTTTCTTATTGGACTACTGGATTTAAAAATGGTTTTCAGTTTTTCTCAGGTTTCCGTGGATGTAATGGATTTCTTGGTATGATTTAATTGGCTGTATAAGGTGCTTAGGTTAACGAGGTGCGGTCGCCATCTTTTTCAACTCACAAAAAAATGCGAATTTGACACTTGCCGAAGTCACCTGGGTTCATAACCTGACAGGAATTGAGTTATTAAAACGCAATATGTAAAATATATTAAGATAAGTATACGAATACAGAAAGTACGTGTAATTAATGTGGCTAACCTACGCGGACTACATTAAAGAACCTCTTGCGCTTGCTCAAATCATTCGCTTATGAAAATAACTTTGAGCGCATGTCGATTACAAATTACATATTTCTCTCCAATTAAATAAAATTGCATGTGTTTAAAGCACGTAAATTGTACTTACTATTTTTTTAATATAGAGATGCATAGCTAAAAGTCAAGAATTAAATAATAGTTATACTTATAACTTGCAGTATAAACGCTAACAAATTTACATAAAATAAATCTAAAATTTGACATATAATTTATTAATTATCATTTTAAGTATTACCTTTGGCTGAGTTACAAGTTTTCATGGCAATGACAACTATTTTTTCCTCATTAAACCATATAGTATTTTTAAGTAAAATAAAATTAATATAATATCAAAAAAATAAAAGAAAAATAAAATAAATTAAAAAATGCTATTTAGGAAACGGAACATAATTATGAAAACTAACGACTTTATTTAAACAGGCATTTGGCTCTAAATTATAGTGTTCAATAATTTCTTTACCTACAAAAAAAAATTAATTTAAAGCTTATATTACAAATATAAAGAATTTTATAGTTAGCTTTATAATTAAAAGAGTTGTTATATTGTATGATATAATTAGCAAAAAAAGATTTATTAGGTGAATTAATACTACCATTATTGTTTTTAATGTAATGTTCAGCAATTCTTGTTAAAAATTTTACGACGGGTTTGTTCCATATAAAAAATTTGTAAACATCATATTTATTCATATAATTAACTTTATTTTTAGCATTAACAAGCAAAGATTTATGATAGTTACATATTTATATAATATTTAATATTTACAATTATAAACTTATATATGTATATGCATTTTTAATAAAGTCTAAGACAGCAACTTTCATGATAAATTACTTTGGGAGAACTAACTGTAAACGAATACGTCTTGTTACTAGCTATAAAAACGTTTTGGATAGCTTGTAAATATTAATATAATAAATAAAATTTAAATTTTAATATGTGATGTGTTTTTAAAACCTTTAGTGTCAATAGCAGTTTTCTATAACAATAATTTAGATTTGCACTAAACTTTAGACATACTTAGGAAATAATTCTCAAACATTCATCATCGCTATAATAATAAATTCTTTGGAAAATTTTCAATGCTGTAAAATAATTTATTGTTATTAAATAATTTTTCCATGGCACAATTTTATCAACAAAGAACGCATTTTGTTCTGCTTTTTTAAAGCAAGAAAAGAAATAGATTGAAATGTTTTTTGAACTTTGCCAAGCTAATTAATTATAAATATATTAAATAAAAAAGTTGTAAAACATAAAAATAAATACAGTATTAATTTATATTTTAGACAAATCTAACTATAAAATTATTTATACATCACTTCAGAATGTTTAAAAAAAATTACCACAGACAAGTCTAAAGATATAAATAGTTTATTACTAATCTGAAAATGCAAAAAAGTAATTTAAAAAATTGACTTCGAACTACCGGTTTAACTTGCATATGTTTTGTTCTTACGTAATTAATTTATTTTAACTGTGAAATTAAAATATAACAACAAAATTTTTAGCAATGTTTATCACATTTTTTTAGTATGCTTAATTATTTATCTTATTTTGAAAAAGTTACACATTTTTAAGTATGTTAAAAATGCAATGATAGTTTTTAATTTCGTCACATATCTAATCCTCTTTCTGATGGGAGTGTTTGTAAAAATTATTGCTTTATGTTGATGTAGATTTCTAAAGTCTAATGTGTTAATACCAACTAAAGCGCACTGGAGTTAAATGAGGAAATGTAGAAACGCGTATAGTACAACATAATATTAGCAATCTAAACTCAAATGTTCATAAAAACAACTAAACATATCTAAAAACATGTATGTACCTTGGGACTATTATGACGATTTTCATGACTAGCTAGCAAACCAGCCATTAAGTGGCATAGGAATCGTTTAATTTTTTATCAGTAAATTATTTCAAACGTAATAAACTCTTATCTACTGTACACATGATCTTTTATCAACAAAATTCAACTGTATACATAAAAGTTGCTAAATAAATTACTTATCAAGGTTATACAATAAAACATTCCTCCCACAAACATACAGAACCATTTGGGAATTGTGAAAAGTATCAATTAACACATTTTCGAACACTAACTGGATTTTCACAAAGGTAATAAATCACATGAAGCAATTTAAATTTATACAAAAAAAAAATACTATGTAGCTAATACATGAACTAGTTTTGTTTTGTGATTATCAAACAGATATTTTTCTACTTACTCGCGCTTTCCTCTTGTTATTTGTCAATTATAAATGTTTTAATAAAAAGTTCTGTAAAGTTTGTTCAAAAACGAGCTTGTCAACAGAATCAAAGTATTTTCTTTATTTTGCATATTTTGTGCAACTGTTTTGTTCCCAAAAAACTGTTACATAGTGCATTGTGCAATAAAAGTACTTGCTGCCAGATCAACGCATTAACTTTAGTGAATTTTAAAATGCTCAGAATAATAATACATTTGTCGAGTATTTTAAAATTTAAAAGTAGAAAGTGGGCATATATTGCGGCCAAAATAAGCGACTTTAAAAAAGTTTTACTTTTGGGATATATAGAGGTTTATTATGATTACTTTTTAAAATTATTTTCATATTATACAAGGTGTTGCAAAGTCTCTAAAAGTATCAAAGCTGTGTTTTTTAAATAAAACCCTCTATATTATTACATTTTTGGATTCTCCGATCAAAATAAGTGTGTGTTTTAATAAAGCTTAAACTTTAATTTAAAGTTTGTCAAAATATAACGTAAATTTCACGTTTGAGATACTTACAAAGTATCTAAGTTATGGGAACAAAATTTACAGTAAAGTGTGTAACTGTCGTTTAAAGTTGTTTGATTATTTTCGTGAAAAAACCCGGTATTTGAATTGACGTTATTCATTTCTTGTATTGTGGAATCGTTTTATGGATTTCAGATTGATTTTAAGAAATTATTTTACGTTTTTAAACGCAACTTCATATTTCAAAGTTGTGGATAAAATTTTGTATTAATTTATTTCAAAATTAGTAGCTGTTGACTTATTCGTAATCTGTGTTGACTTGACATTTTCTTTGTTCGATCAAAATTCCAGTGATAATTAATGTTTCCCTTTCGAAATATAATTGTAATTAAATATATATGTTTTAAGTACATTCTCGGTGCAGTCGTGCTTAGTTTTTTTGTGTTAGTTCGATTAAATGACGTGGGGCTGAAATCATTCTTTTAATTTATTATACAGTTTTATGATCAAAATCTAAACAAATAATCTTAATGACAGTTTATTTGACAGTTTACACAAAAGCATGACCCAACACTACTTTTGTGACGTAATTAAATCTGTTTGCATACGCTTTGCACTTCTTGGGGGTATGGTTTTCTTTCATGGAGTTTCAAACACATACATAAGTTGATATATATGAGTGATTTTGGTGCAGGAAGTTAAGTCCAGTCGGTTAACAGTTGTCGAAATGCTTTAAAAAGATAGTTATTTAGTTGGTTTTTAGGGTGGTAAACTGATCCCCTTTAGATGAAATAACGCCGCGGAAGGAATATGCAGAAAACTTAAATTTTTAGTGCAGTTAGTGGAGTTTTTTGTCTCCTAATTCGTAAAATCTACAGTTTTTAAAAGAATGTCACGCGCTTTTAGTTTTATTTTAAGTAATGTAGAACCGTGTTCGTCGCTTGGTACGACTCGGTTATATCTTTGCCTTGGTGGCGGATATTGAAAACCTTCCGACGGTACATAATCCTCTGAAGGGGACCTTTCAACGTTTCTTCCTGATTACATCTAGCAACCCAGGATCCAACTTCAAGTTTTTTCTTGGATTTATGACGACGACAATTTAAGGTATTTATTTTGTACCCATTACTTAAAGTTTGTGAATTTTATTTACGCGTTTAAGTGCTTTGTTTTTTTAAGGTAAAATAGTGTTGAAAATTAACGATTTTACCGATAATATAATTAATAAATGGTTATTGTCCGTATTTGTCAAAACTATGTGACAAAATGTCTTTGTTAAAAAATTTGTTTGTCGTTAACCGGTAAATTTACTATTAAAATTTTTATCCTGTTTTTAAAATAGATTAATATATTTCATTTTGTATTAATTGAAACTTATTTAATGCGAACACGACCGGGCTTAAAATTTTTATATTGTTTTTTTTTGTGATTTTACTTTAGTTTCATTTCTTTAAAAATTTTGTTTGTTTTGATACGATTATTCAATTTACTTTAATTTGTTCTTTTTTAACTTTCATGTTCACTTAATTTTTTTTTATTATTATGCGTTAATTTAAATAGCTTTTTTATGTTTGTTCTATTTTCTTGTTTTGAGTAATTTTTTTTGTTCAAATAAAGGTTAAATTGTTACTGTAAACAAACTTTTAATTCCGTCGGCCTTTACGTTATGTAAAATTTAAGTTCATTTCAGATTTTAGTGAGATACACTCTATTAAAGTAAGTTCAGTTCGAGTGTATCCTTCAGGAGCGGGCTTGTGGTTGACAAGAAGCAAAGTCCATATAGCTTTACTTCTTCCTGTCGCCCTTTGATTTGATTTTTTGATTTTGTTTTCATTCAAGTTTTCCAAGCAATCATGGAATTTTAGAATATAAACCTTCACTGAGCACCGGCAAAACTTTGTTTATGTTACTTTATTTCAGACAAGTGTCACTGTTTCATCTTTTGCATATAACAAGTGTAACAATAAATCATATTTTATATTCCCATTATAATAAACTTTACATCTTATACTGAATGTTCAAAAATGTTTTTTAAATCACCAGAAAAAGTACTTTTAATTATCTATCGAATAGTATTAAAATGTTCTATAGCTAAATCTTTTCGTTTTTATACTATACAACAAACAATCGTTTTTTGCACCATTTGATATTTTTTCAAGTTTTAATGACTCTGGTTGCCTATTGTGTTTAAGAATATCAGATAATTAATAATTATAAGAATAACAATTTATAATCTAACAAACTATAACAGTAATAATTGTAATAACATACTAATGTTAGATAATAAATAAAATAGGTAGATTGGAAGAAATAAATTTCACAATTGATCCCTCAGATCTCTGAACTTAATTACAACAGATTTATACATAAACAGAATTGTTTGCAATACACCACCGACAACACCACACGATATAAAAACGTATAAGAGACGCTTTTGAAACTGTAATCTCGCAAATGTTGCCCAGAGTAAGCAATAGTTCTCAAAAAAGAATATGTAAGTGTCCGGAAATAGACAATCAACATTTCAAACATTTGTTATAAACATTTTGCTTTAGTTTTATATTATCGTTCGTATGTTATTACGGTTATTACTGCTTTAATATGTTAGATTATAATTTACGGTAAGTTGTATATTATTTTCCTGCTTAATTGAACTAGACACGATTTTTTAAAGATTCTTCTATGAAGTGGGGCATCAAAACACTTAAAGTGTCTATATAAGGCGACGTTTGCTTATTAATCATGTATTAACAAAATTATTTCTAGCAATACATTATTGTTCAGATATTTTATTAGCATTTAATAGTGTTGTTTATATTTGTCGAGATGTAAACTATGGATGATTAATACGAATCATTCATACATATGGAGCATCACTATTTTTTGTATGCTTATATCTGCACATTGGTCGAGGAATATACTATGGGTCATTTATACAATCAATAACATAAACAATTGGAGTTTTATATTCTTTATAATTATAGGAACAGCATTCCTAGAATATGCCCTCTCCTGAGAACAAATATCTTTTTGAAAAGGATTTGCTGTAGATAATACTACCTTAACACGTTTTTTGCTTTACACTTCATTTTACCATTTGTAATTATAGCTTTAGCTATAATTCACGTATTATTTTTTCACCAAACTGAATGTTTTCATCCATTAGAAACAACCAATAATATTGATAAAGTCCAATTTCACCCATATTATACATAAAAAGATTTAGTCGGATTTTTATTTATTCTATCATCTTTACTTTATTTATTTTGACATTTCCATATTTAATAGGAGATCTTAATAACAGACATATAGATACTAATACATATAAAGAGCTTGTTACATATACCAGCACATCACCTAGATTATACGGGTTAATCAAAACTCACAAAGACGATCATCCACTAAGACCCATGGTATCTTGTATTGGAACATCCACATACATTTCATTTTTATTTCAACAGAACATAAAAAATTCTTATGAACTAATTGATAATGTTAAAAATATTATAATACCACCTAACTACAAGATGATCTTGTTTGATGTTTCGTCTCTGTTCACAAATATTAACAAAGATCTCACTATCAAACTAATAAATTTAAATTGGAATAATATAAAGTGCTATACCACTCTAGATCTTTCAACTTTTAACAATATAGTTAGTTTTTATTCCAGACAAACTTCTTGACATATAACAATAAAATCTATAATCAAAAATTCGGCACAGCTATGGGCAACCCTTATCACCCATTTTAGCAAACTTGGTAATGAACGATCTACTTAATTTTGTCCTAAAAACCTTAATTACCAACCAGCATTCTAATTATGTTATGTTGATGACATTAAAACGTGTATTCCTGAAAGTGAAATTGACTATACTCTAAAAATTTTCAATAACTATAACGCCTACCTTAAATTTACGTTTGAATTAGAAAAAAATCGTTGTTTACTATTTTTAGATGTTAAACTTATCAAAGATCCCAAAACAAACGGTTTATTCACGGAATGGGAAACCAAACCAATAGCGTCTAATAGAACTATTAATTATTTATCAAAACATCCTCAGCACCAGAAGATTAATATTATTAACTCAATGAAAAAAAAATTAAATTTAGTAGACCACAATTCCACAATAAAAACATAAACATTCTAAAAAAGATGCTCCGCAAAAACAACTACCCTAACAACATAATTAATCTAATACTATTTAACAATAACGTAATTAACACTATTCCACCACCACCAAACGCCTCTAATTCAAACTTAACTTACGCTTCTATCATCAACGTACCAGAACTTACTAATAAAATCATTCCAATTTTAAAAACCAGCATGCGATTAGCTACTTACAACAGAAATAACATCTACAACATGATGTACACAAACATCAAAGATAAAACTAACATATTTGACCGACAGTCTATAAGATCGACTGTTTAAACTGCAGTAAATGTTATAAAGAACAAACAAAACAAAAAAACAGTTAACTGATTAAAAAAAGACAAATATGATTGTGAAAAGAAAAAAAACTGAATTAGCGTTACTACTACACCACGTTGAAACTGGACACAATTTTGATTTTAATTTCAATTTTAGATGTTGAACCAAATTACAAAAAAAGATTAATAGCGGAAATGATTTTCATAACAAAACATAATAATAATGTAAATTTTAACAATGATATTCAAAACTTAAGTACTATTTATAAGAATCTTATCACCAAGATAAAGTAATGTAAGGTTTCCTCGGCTACGTACGTAGTGTTATCAATCAACCTTGAATTTGAAAAACTCACAGTATGTTCAAGTTTACGTTTATTACTGTTGTGTTGTATTTGTTTTTGTGTTTAATTAATTTATTTTCAATGTTAGTTTATTTGTATGGTTGTCTCCATAGTGCAGTCTGACACACACCACTTTTCTAGTCTATAAATGTAAATGTAATTCATTGTAGCATTAATTACTGATAACAATTGTTAATTTTACCTGCCATGTAATAACTACAATTTTTAATAAAACAAAGGCCTGTAGAAGTGTGCACTTATCTGCACGAAACGTCGCTTTATATAGATACTTAAAATGTTTTGATGCCTCTTCTCATAGAAGCACCTTAAAGAAATCGTATCAAATTGAAAAAATATGAATCATTATTCTTGCACTAGATTTATTAGAACTATATATGGTATATAAATTTTATCAAACTGAATCTTTAGAAAATAAACAGAAACATATAATGAATAATACAAGTTATATATATTATAAAAACAATTAATTCTTATAGTGTCAACGTGTCACAACACTAGTGCAAATCACTCGTTTATACATATAATTACACATTTAAAAATAATTATAAGCAAAAGCACTTTTACAGTATTATTTTCTAATGTACCAAAGTTGCTAAAACTAGAATACATTTCTTTCATTAACAAATTTCCTTTATCGCAAACATTCCTAATATTTACATTAAAATTTCCAATAAACATTTTTGTAATATTGGATTCCTTTCCAATTAATTTTTATTATGCATTTTCTATGCAATAGTTACTATAAAAAAATTTTTGTTTAAAACAATGGTATTGAAACCGCTACTCTTTCAAGTGAGATTTTTTTATCAACTTATTAGTTCTTAAAGCTTCATTCCTAAGACTCACTCATTAATTACAAATAATTTTTAAACATTTACAAATTTATCTTATTTGCTTTATAATTGAATTCTTAACAATTCAAATTTTAGAATTATAATTATCTTTGTTTAATTTACTACCTGCAAAAGCAAAATAATGTATATAATTTATACTTTATAAACTGATTATTTATGTTTTTCCGTCACTTTTTCTGCTTATGAAAAGTTTATTTTTATTTGATTTTAATAAATAATAAAATATATAGTGGTAAAAAAGCTGTAGTGCATAACTCGTAAAGAATGTGCAATTTTCACTTGAATAAATGCAGCTTCTTCTTCGGATCGGTTACAAACTTTTATATTTATAGACAATAACAACTATTTCTTACTCGTTATACAATATACTATCTTATCCTAAAGTTTCTGTTTGTATTAGTTCTACTGTAACATTATTCTAACTTAATGCTTTCAACGGTTATGTTGCAAAAAGACCAACTTTGTTTAAACAACATTTGCTTCATATACTATAAATAAATAGTTTTTAACTAATTTTATTTTGCTAAAATAGTTATAAAGTATAACAGGTATGAGTTACTACAAACAGAAAAAATTAGGAATGTTTGAAAAACGACATTACTGTTTGAGTAAGACTCAACTAAACACAAATTATAAAAATCTTGTAAAGCTGCAGTTTTTATTTTTTGTGTAAGAGTCGGTATTGATAATTTTTAATTTTACAAGTAAGTTAGTAGTAAGTAGTAGTTACGCAAAAATTGTCACAAATAGTTTTAATTTATTTGATAATGCTAATATATTTGCAACAATAGTGTGTCACAGTGTAAATTTGTATTTTAAATTGTTTGTAAAAACAGTGCTTGTCTTTGATAGTCATTTTCAATAATGTTAGAGTTTGTAATGCACCGCAAACACTAATCATATTTAAGTGGAAGTTAAGTTGAATAGATTTTTTCCGTCTACTCAAACAAAGCTTGTTTTTAAGTTTCATCTAAACATTTAGGCAAAAACACAAAAAGGCAAAAACCAATCTAATCATACTTTCGGTGAAACATTAATATAAATATCATTTAGTGAGACAGTTTTGAATTAAGTATGATTAAAGATAATCTCATTTGAGCGTGAAATGTAGCTTTGCAGAAAGCACTAAAAACATTTTTATATTAACGTCTCATCACTTCTTATGTTAGTTTTGTTTAGTTAAAAAAATTATTCCATTTAAACAAGTACTTTCTTAAAGTATTAGATTGAAAAGTTTAAACTAATCTAACCTCACTTATACACCTACCAACTCCCCCCTAAAATTATAAGTTGCACAAGGTTCAAATATAGCAAAATTAATAACTTTTGAAGTTGTTTTTTTATATTTTTAGTCATATTGGCACCGTTGTAAAATTATTGTTGTTTACAATTCTGAATATTTAATTCATAAATTTCTAGTTTGTTTAAAATTTTACTTGATATACCTACATTTTTTGTTTTTTTATGTGACTGAATAAAGTTAATAAAACGTTATTCAATGATTAACTTTGCTCTACAGTCATGATAAATGTATTTATCATCTTACCTATTTTCTCTTTTTTTTTAAATATCAGACTAAAACATTGTTTTTTTGATTTATATCATTTTTGGTTTTATTTCGAACGAATTTTAATTCTTATATTTTGAATAATGAGAAATAAAATAAAAAAGTAGCTGAAGTTCTTTCAAAATACATAGTATTTATTTAATTTTTTAAATTAATTATACTTATCTATTTTTTTAAAATAAACTGTAGCATATTCTATAACTATTAAGAAATGGTAGTTATTGCTAACGAGTATGGAAGCTTGCAGCCGAGCCACAGCCAAAGCTGAACTTTTTAGAAGTTGGCAATGCACATTCCTTACGAATTATATGTTATACTTTTTCTGTGACTATATATTTAATTATTTATCAAATTAAAATATAAATTAAATTTTTGACAAGAATAAATGTTTTGTAATACAATTACATTAGACCTGATTACCTTATTTATAAATTTTAAAACAAGAAAAAACAATGTGAAGATTGTGGGACAAAATTCTGGATTAGTCAATACTTAATGACAATTTAAAAATTATATGTCAAAACATTGTATTTATTTTATGTGAATTTGTCTGCGTTTATATTACGATTATAAGTGTTCATCAAGCTTTTCTCGAGAAAAGAGATCGAGGATTTTTCTCGTATCTGTTATAGTTACCAAGTTTCACTATCAACACATCCAATTTAGGACACTTTGTACATAAACAGTTAACATAGTATGTAACTTTTTAATAGTAAAGAATTTATTTATTTTAATTTTTATTATTGAAAATACTAAACTACAAAAGAAAATTATAATTTGCGACCTCTACCGGAGCATACCATAATTAAGTTACTATTATAGAACCGATACGAAACTAATACATTTCAAACTATGCAACTAAATACATTTAGAGATCATTTCACGACTAAAGAACCGTGAGGTACGCGTCGGATATATTCGGAATTTGACGATCATGCGAAATAAATTCTAACTAAAAACATCATCTGTAAACAGTGTACATTAACTGTAATAGTTTATCTTTAATTTAACTAAAAAATTAATTCATACAAGATGATGAATATAACATAAAAAAATAAAACACAAAAATGTAAAAGAGTTTGTAACAACTTGTGGAATAAATGTGGACACCTCAAACGCTGTATAAAAAGTGCAAACTTTTTGGTTAGCCAGTGTACTAACATTCGGAACAAAATTGGTTTTTGCGCAGCGGTTCTTTAGTCTTGAAATGAACTCTACCAAGTTTCACAGCCGTTATCAACTCGTTACTTACCGATTGAATAACGACTCAACTATGGCGCGTTTTAGCAACTGGGCATGAGTTGTTCTTAGGAGTCGAAATACCAATGTGTAAGTTTATATTTATGCTGTAATATTTAGCATATATTCTTTGCTTTTGTTGAATAAGTAAAATTTATTAGTACTATTAACCTCATTGTGTAAATTTGATAAACACACTATATCAATTTACCTGAGCACCATTTCGTACATGCTCAAATGACAATTTTTTGGTTATTCTATTGTAAAACCTTAACATTTTAGTTTGATTAGAATCATTATACTAAATAAAGAATCTAATAAATTATTTTTAAGCTATGGTGAGAGTCTACCGAAAAGTGATTGATAGAAAAGTCGATAAAAGTTTTGTCACAAGAAACAGTCTCAGAGCAATTGGGAATTCAGCTACCGGGACGTTAAAAATGATACTGTTCCAACTCAAACTAGAATTAATGTAAGGCCAATTGACTTATCGCTAGTTGCATGTGCTTCTCAGTCTTAGCAAAAAAAAATTATGGGGGTTTTTAATTAATAACAAGCAGTTCTTACTTAGAAGAGTTTAAAGCTAAGGCAGCAAAAAAGAAAGCTGAAGAGCGTCATGTTGCAAAACGAACAAAAAAGAATCTATCCTCAATGTGTTTTGACGCCAGTGATGATGAACCTTATGTAGATGGGTATGATTTAGGTCAGATAAACTGTGGTTGAAATGCATGAATTGCTTTTTGTGGGCATATAGTGAGTGTGCGGAACTATAGGTTAGAACAAAATTATTTATAAGTGAAGTTTGCCAGTAGGAAGTGTAGGTATGTCAATTTGTCTATAGCAACTTAAATAAAATGACACATCTAGCCTTTTTTTATTACTAAAAAATAATTATTATTAATAATGTTTTGGCAAATTTTTGTGCAATACTGGATATGCAACTCTTTATAGTAAAGTATTCTGTTACGAGAATTATATTTATACAAAAATAATCTAATTTAATGTATGAAAACTGCCGTCAAACAAGTCTGCTTCCGCAACATCCAAACATTTGCATAATTAAGGAACTAATAGAAAACAACATGAATATGAAAGTGCTTAGATCCAGAAGAAGTAGAGTAAAGTTAGTGATAAACACCATGGTGACAGATGGAATAGATATTGCAAACACTATACAGAAATTTTATAAAATTTGCAAACGGCAAGCGACCTAAAAGAGACTTAGTAAATTAAAAGATAGATCAGAAATACCAGGTCCGAGGAAATACTTAAAATATATATGATAGAGCTAAGAATATCTCTATAAACAAATAAAGACAGTATTACTACTGAAATGCTCAAAGCGGGAGAAAAAACTTTGGAAAAGGCAATGCTAAAACTGATGAATCGATGCGTTACCGAAAGAAACATACCTGAATCGTGACAAAACGCGAAGGTAGTCCTGATTTACAAAAACGGCGACAACACATTTCTAGAAAATTACCGAATTACTTACCAAGATACTGACCAATCGACTCATAACTAAGCTTAATTTCTATCAACCAATTGAACAAGCGGGCCACATACAACTAGTTCAAACACTTATCAAAAGATGTACTGAATACAACATCCCACACCAGATCGCATTGATTGACTACCATAAGGCTGTCGATTCTGTTGAAACTGCTGAAAGAGCGCGGATCAATTTACGATATATTAAGTTTATTAAGCATATCGATAAAAAAAACGACGTTGAAAACAAAAATTAATGAAAACCGATAAAATATCAGTAGAGAAGAGCGTGACAAAAAGACACGATCTTCGCGAAGCGTTGAGGGATATAAGTCGCGCAGGTTATACTCATCTTCTCAAGCGTGGTCTATATACAATTTTTTTCAGTACCAGAATTATTAAAACGTTTTTAACTGTTACTAAATCAATTTTACAATTTAAGATGTTAATTTCAAATTAAAAATCAAGTGAGTGATTGTGGCAGTAGTAGTCATTTGTTTAATAGAATTCATTTTGACATAATTTTTAATTGTGATTTACAATACAAAAATAAATTGATATAGAAACTTTTTTTTGCTAATTACTTAATTAGTTACTAAAATTCTATAAAAACATTATTACTTTATTATTATATTATATTTAAAATATATTTAATTCAGTTAAAATTCACATTTTGTTAAGCGCAAACTTTAAATAACTTACATTTTTAAAATCAAATTAATTTGTACAATTCACTATTAAAATTCTTAAAATAGCATTAAATAAAATCTATTGCTCCTGGTAAACAGTATTGTAAACTTTTTTTTTAAAACTGTTATAGAATTATCAGAAAATATAAATATGTTTATTGTTAACCAGTGATTAATGTGGTTTATTATTAACCAGTGGTTAATAACGAAACATTATTTAGCTGCGCTTAAAAAAGTGCATCTTCACAGCTTACTATTATACGTAATAATGAAAGCCTATACAACTATTAGTGCAAAAAAAGTTTGTAGATACTTCACCTGATAGTAAAAAAATGAAAAATGATAAGATAAAGATTAAAAAAAAACAAAAACAGTGTGTAACTACATTCAGATGTTAGTTAAATTAGTTCTATGAATTGCATTTATCAATAAAAATTTTAATACGTACTTTCTTTTATAATAAACAAGTAATTGTTACACTAAAAATCAATTGATACATTTGAAAAATGTTAAGAAGGTAGCATTTAAAATGTCTACTATTTTAATTGTTTTTATTAATAGTTTATTGCATAATAAACATGTAACAGACTAAAGATTAACGTAGTTTTAGTAAAACTAATATACTTTAAAAGTTATGGAGAGACAATAAAATTCCTACTTAGCAGCTTCGGTATTGTTACAAAGAATATTTTAAAATAGATACAAGTCGTCGAAAATATAAATTATTTTTTAATGAGAAAAGTAATCGTAGCAATGACAAAAATGTGGGGCATAGTTTTTTATTTATAAAATCCCGCACTATATAACGACTCATGTAAATACAAAAATTTAATTAGTTACCGAAATAAAAAGGATTAGACGTTTTCCATAAAACAAAAAACTATTTTTCTAGTTTTATTGCGGATAAAAAATCACTAAGCATATAAGTATATTCTTAGTATACAAAAAAATCGTATTAATAAATTACGAAATAATCATTCTGTTTGTCTAGAAAATTTGTACATTTTTCGTAAATTGTATTGACATAGCAACAAACAACGACTACTATTAAAAATTATTCTGCGGCTACACGATAAAAACTTTCGTCTTGTTCGTGAAACAGTAATACGTAACTACTGATAATATACAAAAACTAACAAGATAAGATAATATAGAGTATTTTAAGCTATACTATATTAGAAAACAAATTTCATTTTCTTTCATCCTTCAAAGATTAAACATATTTCACGTTTTATATAAATTAATTATTGTTAAATCCATCAGCGTGTTTTTGAACTTTAGTGATTACTCATTACTCATTTTTATCATATGTCATACGTTGTTTTTTATTTTAAAAAAGTGTATCATTAACTCTTACAATATCACCTAAAAATAACTAATTGTATAATTGAGAGTTTAAACTTTGGTAATAAATAAGTTAAAATTTAATCATTGGTAAATTGTAGGTAATTTGCACTAAAAAATAAAATTTAGGTGCGTCAATTTTTATACGAAATGAAGTAAAACTTTGTCGTTTGTGATAAATATTACTAAAAAATAACAAATAAAAATTTGTCGACTAATATAGTAATGTGACAATCATAGGTATAAATCAATGTAGGCCGTTTCATTCATGCAACCCACCATTTAACTAATTATATTCAATTGCTGACAAATGTTATAAGTGAACGATTTTAGTTTAAATATAAATATTACTCGATCAAACTACCTCGTCTATTATGCAGTCGCGCAATAAGTCAACAATCGACAGTGATAAAAATGAAATACAAAAACTTACGAAACCGATACTTCTTCGTCAATTGTAGTAATTTTTGCTACTCCTATTTATCTGATGTAGGCAGAGGAACCCGTAATTGCTTTAAAAATTGAATATGAACTTTTGTCAATTACGATTGAGCTTTGAAGTCTCAGATGCTCTACAGCTTTCAAAGCGTGCGACTTTCTTTTGTCTAACCCTTTACCTAACGCTCATTACCTGTACTTAACCGTAAACAACATTGTGTGGCACTGATTTATAAATGACTAACTCATTATGTAACCGATAACTTGAAGGACCGCTACGGTACCAGGTTATTCTCTGTTAAAACCTAATAAAAACTACCCGCTGTGCACCAGCTGTTATCTCGTATCTTAATTCAACCTATCGTGTAAACAATTCTCGTAACTTCAAAAACATCGTGTTGACCACCACATTTCAAATTGTTTGTTGCTATTCGCACCAACGAGACTCAAGTCACTGAATTATTTAATAAATCGCTCAAGCCAAGGTGGCTTAGGATTTGTTAAAACGTAGATTTGACACACTTACTGGTTTCTAAACCACATTATAAGCCGCAAACGTAGTTAAGTTGGCAAGTTAATTGATTTAATAGCGAAAGCTTCCACGGCCGGAATCTATGCTAAGATAAGAATGTCTTCCGAGTTTGGACCGTGTCATTGTTGTTGTAACCGAAGTTGCCAACGTTTCGCCCATTTTCGTAAGATGCTACATCAGGGCGTGAAATAAATCGCTTAACTCAAACAAGCAACCAATATCTAACTAAGAACTTCTCAAAAGTTAGGTTATCCACTTGTGAAACAAGCCATAATCTAAACTCTGAAAAAGTAAGAAAGAAAACGGTAACTTGAAAAAGCAAACGAAAATCTAACAAAGAACCATTACTGAGTTAGGTGACCAATATTAATGATTCCAAAACAACCGTTTCAAAGAATTCTATACGTTGATACGCGAACGGATTAAGCAAACTAGGCGAGAGTTAGACACCATTTCGAAACAACTCCTATAACTTTCATTTTAAGTTGGCCAACACTCTATCGCCGGATGATTGGAACACTACTTACCAGCAGTCTGATACCACTCTACGACTAACTACTAAAGGTCATCTCAAAAAGTTTCAATTATTAGAATCCAAGAATCGTAAAGTTTCATCCACTACTAACTCCTCAAAGACGGTTGTTAATTTATCTAGTTTGGCCCTCACCTCAGAACAAGAATCGGTGCTCTCTAAGAGTTTGAATTTTGCGGTTGCTCCCAAACATATTCCTAAAGAAGATATTTTATGTGCTGTTGAGTCTTCTATAAGACATCTTCCTCGCCATATCTCAGATCCCATTCGTATTAACACTGGCAAAATGCTTGAATCATCTAAAATTCCTAAATCTAACATTTCTAAGTCGGAAGAGTCAGCTTTAAAAAGTCTTCGTAAGAACTCTGATATTATTGTTCTTCCAGCCGACAAAGGCAACGCTACTGTAGTTTTGAACCAAATTGATTATGTTACGAAAATCAATTCTATTTTACCTGAGGAAACTTACGCTCTTCTAACTCACAACCCCACTTTGAGAATTGAACGTGAGGACAGCCAAATCATCAAATCTTTCAATCTACCTCTTGAAACTAAACCCTATCAGATTCTAAACCACCTCGTCTATATGGACTTCCCAAAATTCACAAACAAAGTATTCCTTTGCGACCTATCGTTACTATTATCCAATCTCCTACCTACAAGCTAGCCAGGTTCTTGTCCAACATTCCTTGCGAGTTTACAGGTAAAACCTCTTCTCACATCCTCAACTCTCAGCGTTTTATTCAACGTCTAGAAACTATAAAACTTGAACCCCAAGATCATCTTGTGACCTTTGATGTTACTTTTTACTAAAATTCCTATTAAGGATTCGCTTATTATCATCAAACAGATTCTGTCCCAACAAAGCAAGGACTTGAGTTTAGTTCCTCTTATTGATAAGTGTCTATCCTCTACTTACTTCCAATTTGATAACAAGTTTTACGAACAGGTTTCTGATGCTGCTATAGGTTCTCTTCTATCACCTGTTGTAGCTAACATTTTTATGGAATTCTTTGAAACGGTGCTTTGGAGTCATCAATATTAGAACCTAAAGTGTGGTTTAGGTATGTTGACGACACGTTTATTGTTTGGTCTCATGGTCATTTTGAATTGTCTAATCTTCTTGATCATCTTAATAATCAACACTTAGATATCAAATTTACTATGGAAATTGAAAGTAATAGTTCTCTTCCATTTCTTGACGTTCCTGTTACTCGTAAGCCCGACGGATTGCTGGGCCATTCTGTTTATCGCAAACCCACCCATACGGACAGATACCTTCATGCTTCGTCTTATTATCATTCTGCACAGAAACGTTCTGTTATTGAATCTTTGGTTCATCGTGCCTTTTCTATTTGCCAACCTGAAAATCTAGACTCGGAACTCCGTCATCTTATTAAAACCTTAGTGAACAATGGTTATGTAAAGCGAGATAGTTATTAATCGTCGTCTACATCCACGTATTCGATTACCTAAAGACATTTCTACTCCCGAATCCAACCCAAAATTGGCCTTATTACCCTACATTCACTAAGTTACAGATCAAATAGGGAATTAAACCCATATTCAACTCGACAGACAAAATCTCTTAGATTCTTCCTTCTTCCAAAGACAAATTTCTTACACTTTCATCTTAAGGTGTATACCAAATTCCTTGTTCATGTAGTTTAGTCTACATTGGTGAAACCGGTCGTTCCGTCATTACTCGCATTTCAGAACATGATCGCTGTATAAAGAAAAGGTATGTTTTCAAGTCTGCGGTTGCTGAACATCATTATAGTACAGGTCACAAGATAAATTTTGATAATTTTTCGTTAATTGCCAAATCTCCATTCTTTGTCAACAGGAAATTCCGAGAAAGCAAAGAAATCATCAAACACCCCAATAACTTCAATTGCAATCATGGTTTCAAGCTATCCCCTCTTTGGTTCTCGGTAATTTATCGAAAACACGCCGTTTATCAACAGTAACCCAATCCGAGTCGAGCTTAACCATCCGTGACGATCATTTCCTTTATATACGGAGTCACTTCTACGGAGTTTAAAATCTGGCTTGGTTCACAAGTTGATTACCTAACTCGGTAGTAGTTCTTTGTTAGATTTTCGTTTGCTTTTTCAAGTTATCGTTTTCTTTCTTACCTTTTCACAGTTTAGATTATGGCTTGTTTCACAAGTGGATAACCTAACTTTTGAGAAGTTCTTAGTTAGATATGGGTTGTTTGTTTGAGTTTTGCTATTTATTTCACGCCCTGATGAAGCCCCTTACGAAAGTGAGCGAGACGTTGGCAACTTCGGTTACAACAACAATGACACGGTCTAAGCCCGGAAAACATTCTTATCTTAGTAAAGTTAATTGATTCTTTGAGCCAGGATGGGTTAACACTGGTTTGGAGGTTCAACATCGCTACGAATTGATTTTGTTTCGGAACGTGTTTTTTTTTGATTAATAATTCAATTGCATAATTTACTTTTACATTACTCAGTTTAATGTAATCTTAAGTTTTCCATTAGAAACAATTTCAACACCCCGTATATTGCCGCTACGATAATTAAATTCCACCACGATTTTTGTGTAAACATTATCGTTGTAGATAAATACTAGTAATAAACAAGCTATTGTAACATAAACTTGCCTGCGTACCTAAGTTAACTCCTTACTAAAAACATTTATTTAGGAAATTACGTTCTGTTACAGTGTTTAAACGTTTTAAATCTGACATCTACTGACATGAGCTACGGTGGAAATGTTACAACAAAGGCTACAATTTACAGTTAGATTCGATGGCTTGTGTTACCTACTGAATTTGTCGCGTAAAAGCAAAACAAAGTTTTTTAAAAATTTACTACTAAAAAAAATTAAAACTATTTCTTACCTCCGTTACTTGCCTCTATTAAATATAAAAAACCTCAAATACAAACCATTTGTTTTTGTACATTTTAATTCGATCTACAAAAGTAAAGAATAATAACGCATTTTTATAGTAGAATTTAAGTTTCTACGGGCTACGTTTGTGTCTACTCCGACGTGCGACAAAAGCTCAACTTGTGAGAAATTGACTACACGTTATCCAAAATGAAAAACTATAACACTAGTATATTACGGTACGAGTGAAGAAACTACGAGTTTCACCCACGAATGTTTTCGCTCACGAATGAGTAAGCGAATTAATTTTTCAGTGCTGTATAGGATTTTGTTCAATCCTGATCTTAAAATATTAAACATTATAATTTATAATAATATCAAAATGTTTAGTTATATGAAGTATATGGTTTATGTAAATATAAATAATAAAATTCTCAAATGTCAAAATAGAAAATAATAAAATTGTAAAGATGGATCAAGTAAATGAAGTTGATATAACAGTTATTGTACCTGAAGATATTGTAAATGATGCGAATAACGCTATATTTCATTTTTTACCTAACAAATAAAAAGACAGATATTTGAAAGAGATGACAAAATCTCGGTCATGGATGAAATTAAGGAAGGTACGCGTTGTGACGGAGGAAGTAATGGTAGCGTATTTTAACGGGTTAATAGAGAAGTATTCGTCCTCTTCCATGTTGAGATCAACTTTATTTGTTTATGAAAAAGTAGATATTAGCAAGTAAGTTTGACAGTTGTATATTTTAAAGTTTTTTGTATGTAACATGTTATTTAATTTTAGATTTAAGACCATTTTTATGATTTTGAAAAGCAAATCTAAAGGGTGTCAACTTAAGAGGGCAAAGATGTTTGACCCAAAAGATGTGGAGCAATTTATAAATAAAGCACCCGATGAGAAATACTTGCTTATGAAGATGGTAATGGTAATGGGTGTTATGGCCGCTCTTCGCTGCCATGAGCTAGTCAATCTCAGAACATTTGACATTGATGGTAAAGGATCCATATTAGTTATTGGTGTACCAAAAACCAAAAATTACAAACCTCGCTCTTTTGTTGTTATTGGTGCTGAAAAAAGGGGCTTTAATGTTTTAGAAATCTATCGAAAATGTTCAGCGTTACGCCCTTCAGTTCTTGGTCAAGGAAGATTTTTTTATGTTATCGTTCTGGAAAATTTACAGTACAACCAGTTAGTATAAACACACTGTCAAATATACCCAAACTGGTGGCAAACTACCTAGAGTTGAAAGATGCAAATTTATATACTGGCCACTGCTTTTGACGTACTTCTGCAGCATTTTTGACGAACGTTTCCCCAGATATATTGACATTAAAACGCCATGGAGGTTGGCGTTCTTCATCCATAGCAGAAAGTTACGTGGAAGAGTCAGTGGCTAACAAAATTGACATACCTAGAAAAATATTTGTTGGCGACGAGGACGTAACTAAAAAAAATTGTATTGCTGAAGTTACTGAAAGTGTTGGAAAAGCGGATTAATTAGTAGGCAACACGTCTTGTGTAAATAATCCTGTTTTTAATAATTGTAATATTAATTTTTATATAAATAAGTGTTAGGTTATATCGATGGTTTAAAGCACACATATAGCATGTCCAGAATTGTTAGTTTCGAGATAAACACGTTTGAATGTTTGACAATGTAAGCCGTACACCCTAAGTTACAGATTTGAAATTTCATTCAAAGCTAACTATTTAATCGTAGGACATACAAAATTTGTACAATACAAAGTACATCCGACATTTGAAGCTATAACACAAATTTTCATAAAAGTGGACATACTATATGTGTGGTTTAAACCATCGATATCTCAAACTCTGATATATTTATATAATAATGGCCGACTACAGTCTTGCCAACCAGGGAGTTACAAAATACTTTTTAGTTGTTACAAGTATTGCCAATCTTATAGTAACTTAAATATTTTATTATAAAACATAACAATAAGTAAATAAATAATAATAAGTAAAGATTTGAAATTTCATTAAAAGCTAACTATTTAATGGTAGGACATACAAAATTTGTACAATACAAAGTATATCCGACATTTGAAGCTATAACACAAATTTTCATAAAAGTGGACATACTATATGTGTGGTTTAAACCATCGATATCTCAAACTCTGATATATTTACATAATAATGGCCGACTACAGTCTTGCTAACCAGGGAGTTACAAAATACTTTTTAGTTGTTACAAGTATTGCCAATCTTATAGTAACTTAAATATTTTATTATAAAACATAACAATAAGTAAATAAATAATAATAAGTATTATTTCAAAATATTGTTGGATATGTTTTGGTTTGGTAAATTTAAATATTTTTTGATAACTCTTATTCTTTCTATTTTATAAGGCTGTTTCAAATATCTGTTTATATAATAATATAAAATCACCGTAGTCAATTTGCGTTGTCGGTAATATTAAATTGAGTGGTCGGTAAAAAATCTTTATCCTACACTTTCACCCACCCGTTTCCATAGCAACATTTTAAGTGGACAAAACAAAGGGTTTCTAGCTGCGTATCTAAGGATGAAAAACCGTGTTTCAAGAGCGGGATTGAACAAATGTATTTTTTGTTTTAAAAACATTAATGACAATTATATGCATTGTGGCGAATAATTATAATAGCCGTCAATATCTGTCTACAATAGAATGCAAGACAGATAGCTTTTTTTAACAGCAAAATGACAAGTAAAAATTCACATAAAAGTAATTGCTTAAAGAATTTATTATTTTAGAACAAGTATACGACAGGTGATAAAGTCATTGAAAAAATCTTAAAATTTATTTAAAATTGAAAAAAGTTGATGTCAAATTTGACAGATTTAGTAATAAATGTAGTACCAACATTATATTTCTGGAGTTTTTAAAGATTTTGTTCGCCGTGCCGTGCTACCTCGCGTCGCTTTAACGTTTGTAAGGTAAATTAATGTTTGTAAAAATTTTGATATCTTTTTCTTTTTCTTTAAAACGTTTTTGTTTATGTATGTAGATAATAAGGGTATTGTTGGAGACCAGTTTTATACTACTTTTATCTATCATCGTAGGCAATAAGATAAGAAAAGTCTACATTTCTTTTTATATTTTTTATTTATATAGCGAATATAAGTCAACTTATTGTTATTGCCTTTCTCTTTATAACAGTTTATTTTTTTAAGTACGATAAAGAAAAACAAATTTTGTTTTATAATCATTTTATTAAAATTTATCTCAACTTACTAGCATATATTAAACATCTAGTAGACAGTAGGTGAACTATTGTTTGTGTCCGCCTACAAAATACGGTTCCGAACTATACTATCATTTACAAATAAGAATTCTGTTAGCACCAACTATTTTTTCTTATTTTGGACGTTTGTTTGTAACAAAGCCAAGAACTGACAAATTTAAAATATAGATTTTGATATAATCAATTTCTAAACTTGAAAACTTAATTGTTCTGTTATTATACACACAAAAAGTTTCATATTTCTAAAAAACACGTATTTTTGATTTAATACTTAATACAAAAATCAAAACAAATTTTTTCCACTACTAGTTGTATACACTTTTATTATTACGTATAATAGTAGTTTGTGAAGTTGCCACTGGTTAATAGTGAACATATACATTTTTTGATATTTCTATAACAGTTTTAAAGAGAAAAAGTTTATAAAATTGTTTACCAGGGACAAGAAATTTTATTTAATGCTATTTGAAGTATTAAAATCGTTTTTTAAACAAATTAATCTGATTTTAAAAATGTAAGTTTGCGCTTAACTAAATGTGCACGACTTTTATCCCTCGACGCTTCGCTTCTCGCGATGTAATCTGTCGCTTAGGTTATATCCATACACTTCTCAACCTTAGTATATAATATACTGTTTATTACTTTCTTATAAATAGTATTTAAATATTTAACCCATCAGTCACATGTCAGTTACCTATTGTTTACATTAAATTAAAAAGAAGTTCTGACGATTAATATATTAAAATTGGAATTTACTATGTTTTAAATACCCAGATCTCAGCTAAGTGAACAAAACAAAATTATGAGTATGTTTAACTCATTTCAAAAATCGGCAGTTGTTTAGTGTAGTAATTATGACAAAATTTAAAGATAAACTAATAATTGTTTGCGGCACATACCACTTGTCCAATAACGCTCATACATTAGTGATCTTACAATGCAATATTAATGCAAAATTTGTTGTGTTCTAATCTTTTAAGCAAAAGTGTATGTGTATTGAAACCTATTGTTTTGATTATGAACAATTAATGTCTTTAAATACAATTATAATAGTCAGTATTTATAAAATTTAAATATTTACATGCTTAATTTAAATAAGACACCAAATTATATTTATCAAATTTTAAACACAAATAACTACTACACAAATTCACTTGAAGAAAATAAAACTATCTGGTGCACAAGTAATTATTCAGTTATCAATTCAAATTGCAAATTTATTTAAAATTATTAACGACTATACTACTAAGCTACTGACCTAACTGACAACGTTCTGAACACACTTGGTACAACACTACCATTCTAAATCATAGAAACAAGTGCACACTAAATTTTAACGTTTGTCAATATTTCTCGAACACTCTGTAAAATTGGGCGAGCAGGTTGCCAGACCAGATTAGAAAACGAATTATAGAAACACCTATAAAATGATGAGCGAACAATATAATGGAAGTGGCTGAAAAAAAAACACGACAGAATAAAATGCAAAAAAATGAAAAAGTAAAATGGAAGTCGATATCCAAAAATGGATGACACAAAAAACTGAAAAAGAAATATGGCAAACACAAAAAAATTTAAATATTAATACACAAAATCCAGAAAACCCAAGAAATTTTTGACAAAACTACTAAATTTACAAGTCACAAAAAACAGAACTGCCAAATTTTATTACCTTTGAGGCAATGGTACTAAAAATATTAACAAAAAATTAAAACAATTTTTTAGTTTAGAATAATATAAGAAAGAATCAGTATTGGAAGCATTTCTTAACAAAAAATTTTAGAACTCAAAATATTGCAAGTTTTGGCGAATGTAACTGACAAATAATGTGTTATTAAATTATTAAACCCGACTTATTTACCGGTAGAGATTTTCTAAATATTAGGTTTAAATTTATGACACTACCTGTAGCATATTTTTTACCAACGCTAAAAACTACAATAGTAGATTTATGAATTTCTTCTACATGCGATAAAGTGATTTGGTTACATTTCGCATTAACATGTTTAAATTTATGATATTTTGTAGTTTGGAATTGCAATCTTCTTTAATAGGACGAATTCTACATACAAGCATGTATGCATACTCGCTTGGGTTAAAAAAAATCTGTTAAAAATAGGTTTCTGCTTTTCGTTTTTCTACAAGATAGTGTAAAAAGTTTTTTGAACTTAAAAACAAAAACGGTATCAAAAAATGTTGCAACTTAAAGAGTATTATTTTACATAGAACGAAACAAAAATTTGTTTTTAAACAAAAATATTAAAATGTAAATTATTCCGTAGGTTTTTGGCAAACTTTTTTTTATATAAAAACTTAAATATCTAAAAAACGCAAACAAATTAAATGAGAAAAAACATTTTATGTCATTGATGTTTCTAATTTTAAATTATTTTGATTAAGTTAACTTAAATCAAATTATTTAAAATAGCTTAGAATCGATAAATATTGGCGAAATATAAGTTTTATAACATTGAATTCTAAGGTAATAAATAGTTTTTATTTCCTTCAAGTTCAGTTATAAAAACTAGTGTTATATACACATTTTTGCCTATTAGAAAATCCTGCATCATCTCTATTAGCAAATTTAGTTATGCATGACCTTCTCGGATACGTAATCAACAGCTTCCTTTTACACTTCGTTTTATTATGTATACGTTAACAAGATCATAATTTGTGACCTTAAAGAAAACGCACCTTTTCACGTAAAATTTATTACACAATTAAAAATAAAAATAAAAATAAAAATTTAATTTTGCCTGACGAAGAACTTAGACCAAGTTCGAAAGCTCGCATTTATATTATTCTAAATAAATAATACATCATTTACCCTAAAAATATTTTAATAAAAAATTAAATTTTAAACATCGAAAAAATATAGACAGTAACACGTACCATTCTAAAATATTATTCATAACAAAGCTATTTAAACACCGTAAACATAACAGGAGAATAATCGGACACGTCTATAGCAGATAAAACACTAAAACTTAGCAAATTCTTAAAATAAACTTAAATAAAGAAAAATCCCTTCACGGAACTGCACCTTGCTGGTATGCGAATAGTCAGGATGTTAGGACTTTAACAACCCTACTTTTTGAAACATTTACCATACTTGTCAATAATGTTTTCTAAATGAGGAACACTGTTATTAATTACAATGGAACAGTCCCGCGCCGTACATAAGGGCAAAGTGGTGTGGTGCACTCAAAACTCAAAAGTAAAAAAAAGATAAGGCAACAAATAACATTGTCAAAACAAAATTTATAATGATAAAAAAACCAGTAAAGAACTGCTAGCTATTACATTGTTTTTTATTTGTTTACTTTTTACTCTTTGAGACGAGGAAACCGAATTACTTCTCGAAAATAATATATTTTCCAAATGAGAGTTCGCAATAATAGTATTTATTCGATCGAATACTATAAATTGTGTGAACTCAAACAAACTTGATTTTATTCATGTTTCATATCGAAAATGTTCTAAAATTGCTAGATCTTTCTAACCGTTTTAATAAAAATTAAACGATTGATTCTGAAATTCAAAATGCAATAAACAGAGAAACTAAATATTGGCAAGCTGTTATAGAAAGAATTTTCTACGTGATTCAGTTTTTAGGTTAGCAAAATTTAGCTTTTTGTGGAAGTAGTAATAAGTTGTTTGAGAAAAACAATGGTAACTTTATAAAATGCATAGAAATCATTTCCAAATTTGACCCGATTATGTCAGAACATACAAAACGCTCTCAAATAAAAGATTACAAAAACTATCTCGGGGAAAAATTACAAAATGAAGTAATAAACTTGATCGGTGAAAATATCAAATCCAACATTTTAGAGCCAACCAAAAAGGCAAAATATTATTCCATATTATTAGACTGCACTCCTAACTCTAGTCACCAAGAACAAATTTCAGTTTGTATAAGATTTGTTAATTTAAAGAGCACGGGAATTAGTATAGAAGAACATTTCTTATTATTATTTTGTCCTATCGATGATGTGTCAGGTGAAGGCTTGACAAAGTTTATTTTGTCGGCGTTAGAGAAAGAAGGCTTAAATATCACCGATTTGCGGGGTCAGGGTTACGACAATGAGACCAATATGCGTAGTAGGCATAAGAGTCTACAAAAAAAAAGTTTGGATCCGCGAGCCTTCTTTGTTCCTTGTTGCACTTATACCCTAAATTTAGTCGTCAATGATGCCGCAAAATCGAATACTTTGAGCATCAATTTTTTTTTCTTTAGTTCAAGAACTGTTTGTATTTTTTTTAGCTTCTACTAAACACTGGCCAATTCTGAAATCTAATTTATCTAATGTAACAAATTGAACTTTAAAACCTTTATCGGATACTCGATGGTCTAGTAGAATAGATTCAATATCTCTTTTAAGGTATCAACTTGGGGAGGTTTAAGATGCTTTGTTTGAAATAAGCGAAGAAAACTTTGAAAATAAAAAATTTGGCTGCATCATTGGTCAAAAAATTGCAAAATTTTGAGTTTATTTGCATTCTTATATTGTGGTATAATATTTTAAGTAGAGTTAACATTGTTAGTTAAATTATTCAAAAACTGAACTTTGATGTTGCTCAGTGTTGTAATCATTTAAATAATTTGAATAATTTTTTGAAAGCTTATCGCTCCGATAAAGGTTTTAATGATCTATTGATTGATGCTAAAGAAATAGCATCCAGCTTAGACATAGAACCTAAATTCAAAAAACAAAGAGGTCTAAGACTGCGAAAAATAAAAAAAAACATTTTGATTATGAATGTGACGATGAAGGGATCCACGACGAAACTTTAAAGTTCAAAGTTGATTGTTTTTTTAATGCTCTAGATGTTATCATAACATCAGTGGATGAGAGATTCCAATTACTTTCTTCTTACTCTAATATATTCCCGTTTTTATGGAATATTGATAATTTTAAAAATAATTCTGAAAACGAACAATTAGAATTATGACAAAAAAATGAAAATTTAATAAAGGACAAAACTCCTAATGAAGGAGACATAACTGCCGTGGAACTTGCAGTATTTACAAAACTTTGATGAAAAAGTTATAACGTCTTCAGAAGAAATTTTAAATTATATAACAATTAACAACTTAGTAGATTCTTTTTCTAATACCAGCATAATACTTCGTATTAGATTAATAATGCCAGTTTCTGTTGCTACCGCAGAACGATTACTGGATTACTGGAAATACTGTAATAAACCTGCTAATAAAAAAGAAATCAGAAGAATCAACTAACGAAAATAAAAAAGGAATTAGAATTGACATAGTAAAAAATATCAGTACAGAAAAAAAACACAGAACCAAAACTGGCCACGAATTTAAATAACAAACATAGTAGAATGGATTTATGTACCGGGTGTCCCAATAATAATGGCTCTCGCCTATATATCAAAAACCGTTTATATTACAGATGCAGGATAAAAATGATTTTTATGTTTGTATGTTTACCGCTAGAGAGCGTTATTGAATAAAAACAAATTGAAAAAGTCAAATATTACAAAATTAACCTAAGTAAGGGGTTTAACAAAAACAATCAACGCATTCTCCAAACAAATATGTGTATAGTTTATATTACAAGTTTTAGTCTATCTACTCAAATAAAGGGTAGATGAGAATGGAAACTTTGTTATTAAAAAACTCCCATAACTCCGGTTCTACTTAACCGATTTTTGCAGACTTAGTAAATTTTATTTTAAATCTAGTTTTCCTTAGAAAATATTAAATAGAAGTTTTGCTATTATTATTGCAAGGGGACAAACAGATCAAATAACGTCAGAAACATAGTATTTGACCACGGCATTTGGTTGCTACGTAAAAATGTCAAATTGACAAAATATTATATTACAAGAAGTTAAACTGCCTAATAAATTAAGATAATGCCTTAATTTTCCACGTAATCTAAACGATTGACGCAAAGAAATCAAGTACGACTTTACTAAGACTGCACTTAAACAAAGAACTTTTAAATCAACTTAAAATAAACAAACGGCAAAAATATATTTAATTACAACGATATCTTCAAAGGGAAACATAAATTACCACTGGAATTTTTATCAAACAAAAAAAAGCTCTATAAAGAGAATCGCAAAATCAGATGATTCATGGCGTAACAAAATACAAAACTTTATCAACCATTTTAAATTATAACTTTGAATTTAAAAACGTAAAATAACTTATTAAACTCAATCAAAAATCCATTAAAACAAATTCAAAATAGATGAAATTAATAACGTCAATTTAAATACCGGGTCGGTCACGAAAATAAACAACCAATCATTTATTTTAAATGATGGTTACAAAGCGTAAATAATCGTGATTACGATAGAACGTTGGATTATTGCAACTGGTTCCTAGATATGATATCGGACGACCTTCAATTGTTGTCACGTATTTTTTGGTCAGATGAAACTGTCACAATATGCACTGTTGGTCACAGAATAATCCACACTAGATGGAAGAGGTTCAACAGTGTCGATGGTTGGTAAATGTATCGTATGGTATCTTAGATGGTCGGATGATTGGACCCTTTATTTTTGAGACTTCTCTTAATGGGGAACGGTACCTAATTTTTTTAAAAGATGAATTGCTTTTTCTTCTAATAAGACATACCCCTAGCAATTCGTTGGTCCATGTTGTTCCAGCACGATGGTTATCCGGCGCATTACTCTAGAGATTTCTTTTTAGAAAATACATACTTTAATAGATGGATAGGACGCGGAAGTTATTTTTTTTTTACCAACTAGGTCACCAGACTTGACTGTCTTAGACTTTTATCTCTAGGGGCGGATTAAAGAACTTGTTTTTGCAATTAGACTCTCGACTACTCAAGACAATATGATTCAGAGAATACGAAATGCTATTCAGAGTATTTCAAGAACAGAAATTGCCCCAATTTTCCTTTAGTTTTCCTTATCACTAGTACATCAAGAAAGACTAGACTGCTGTTATGTTTTAACTTTATAGTAAATTTAATGCTGTTATGTGCAGAGTTTAAATGTTGAAAGAACTGATTTAGTTTATCGCTATTGGTATAAATATCGTCATTTACGCTTTTTCTTTCAGTGACATTTGCCACTCTGAAGATGCAAGCTGCAATGTCTTGCGAAACGTCAGTTTTTTTGGGTTCACGAACAACAATACGGCAAAGGCCAAGTTCTACTTCTTGTTTTGGCTCTCAAGAAGAGACTAGGACCAAGCCTAAGTCTGGGTGTTTTACTACGACGCGGTGTAAGCCGAAAGTTGCTTATAAGCATAAACATAACAACCGTGAAAGCTTAAGATTTTATAATGCGTTGATTGTTTTTGTGGCCCCTTACTTAGGTTAATTTTGTAAAATTTAGTTTTTAAAATTTTTTTTATTCAATTACGCCCTTTAGCGGTAGACATACAAACTTAAAAATAATTTCCAGGTTTTTCTCGAGGCTACTTATGTTATAATTTTGTTTTTTCTGTAGCTTAGTAGCGAAGTCTGTACCGTGATATAGAAGATGAAACGCCAGAACATACACTGTTTGTGTGTCTGAAATGAAATAAAGAAATGAGGTAATTAAAATCATATATGATAACAATGCAATTTTAAACATATATAAAATGTATTAAATAAATAACACGTTCATTAAAATATACAAAAACATTAAAATTTATTAATGTTAACGCTATAGAACATTTAAAGTTTCTATAAAAACTAAACAGTAATAGAAATAGATAAAGCACTGTAGCAATTTGATTCTAGAGAGCAATTATAAAGAACTACATGAACATATACAAAATACCAATAACCGTTACAATTTACATATTAAAAAACGAGAATCTAATGAAAACAATATGTTATGACTACATACGGGTACTATATATTAAAACAGTAAAAAACAAAAACCAGAAAAAACATAGACAAATAAACAAAGAAAATGCAAAAACCTTATAAAGTATCAATAGAACAGTTAACAAAACCGGAAGCTAAGCGTACGCCAACGTAAAAAAACCTTATTTTTTTATTCATAGTTTGGTTTTGTTGTTGTTTTCCCTGCAATTAATTGTATTGTAATTGTATATAAATTAAAAAATATAATATACATAAAGTGTTTGTTACCTGCGTTTGAATTTCGTTGTGAAAAAAACACCGTAAGTTTTTTTTTTGTGTGTTTCGATTGATTATTTTAGTATTAGCATCGAGAACGTTTTGTTTGTTGTTTGTGTGGTTTGAGTTTAATGGTATTTCAAGTTGTTTTCAATCATTATTGAAATTTTCTTTTAAATGCATACAGATCCGTAGTTTTGTTTTTGATTTAGTACTTTATTTAGTTATCTTCGTAGAATACCAATTCAATATAATTTACGACTTCCTTTGTGGAATGTAAGTTGATACATTTTTCTTGGTAATTACACTTTGATTAAGCCACCTGCAAAAATGCAAGTCTCAGCGTTCTTGTGTGAACCAAAGTCTACGTGCGAAAACGCATGCGACTAATTATAATTGCCGTCTTTGTTTTTCTCGTTTGTTCAATGTTCTTTCTTTTACGTAGATGTTACCGCGCAAGCGAAGAGAATTTGGTGGGAACACGAGTTGTTAAATATGAGAGTTTTTTTGGTTTGGGGGATGAATAATCATCAATCGATCGTTGGTGGCAATTTTAAATTACCGGTTACCGGTTGGTAAGGGTACGTTTCGTTATGCCCTACCGCGGAAGTTAAAAAGAAAATTGGTACCGTGAAAATGTAGTGTAGTGATGGAAAAGTTTGATTTTTATCTTCTTTTCAATGTTCGTAATTTACGGATTATGCAAATTTCACGGTTTCCATAATTATAACGCAAGTTTCAAGTTGGATATTCAATCGTTGGGGTTGTACTGTGTCCAATCTTCGCATTTGTGCGGATTATGTTAAGTGTTAACAAAGAAATTCTTCCGCCGGCATAGAAATTATTTGGAGTACCTTTTCGTTTGGCCATCCCGGACCACCTAACCATAAGTACGTTCCTGCAGTTACGACGAATTCAAGGTATTTATGTTGCACCATTTATTTAATCGAGAAGATATTATTTACGTTTACGCGATCAAGTGTTAAAGGCTTTGAATTTTCAATTAAAAATTACAAGTGTTTCAAGTTATCGTTAATGTAACTAATTAATGACCGTATTTTTACGGTACTGTTTTATCCCAAGTTTAAAATTTATTAAACGGGACCGAATTATCGATTCAAATTTTATATTTATATGTTAGTTTTATAAGTATTTTTCATTTTGTTTTTAAATTATATCGACACACACACACGGCCGTGATCATAGATGTTTTAAGATTGATTAATATCGTATTGTTTATTTCTTTAAAATTCTGTATTGTGTATTTTATAATTTTGTTTGTGTATTTTATTCCATTAACTGTAAATTTGTTTTGATCTAACGTGCATTCAAGTAATTTTTCTATTATTTTGCTACTGTTTTGTGTGATTAATTTTGTCAATCTCAATTCAATTATTTTATTTTATTCATTTTGCTTTATTTCGTTCAAATAAATGTTAAATTATTAAATTGTAAAGAGCTTTTAATTCCGTCGGCCTCCGCGTGTGTAACTTTATTAGTTTATTTTAGATTTTAGCAAATGCACCCTCTAAGGTAAGTCCATTGGGGGTGCATACTACAGAAGCGGACTTATGGTTGGCAAGGGCCATTAGTCCATTAAGCTTTACTCCTTCCTGGCGCCCTTTGATTTCGACATTATTATTTATCGATTTTGTGTTTTCGACAAGTCAATCCATTTCGATCACGAAACTTTTAAATAAAACCCACCCCGTCTCCATTGAGCTAGTGGTACAACCCCCGTTTATGTTACTACATTGCAGGCAGTGACTTTGTGTTAATTTTGGAATGTAACATAAATAATTTGGCGTCTCCAGCGTGTGGCCTTTTTCGAATTTTAGTTTGCCTGTTAAGTTTCGTGATTTTTGGAAGATTTTACCGTTTTGTAATTACATTTTAAAATGGGTTACAAATTGATTGTTGATCGTTTATCGCATAACGAATTACGTTATGAAATTTTGATTAGAGGTGGTGATGCATCTTTAGGTGTTGTCGTATTACGAGGTTTACTCAAGAATTTCCTTATTGAAGAAGCCACCGGAAAATTATCTCGTCCCGTGTATCCGTTCGATTTTAATGCAGATAAATTAGCGATTCGTGAAGGTATCGATGAGCTTAGAAAGTTAATAGATTCATTAAAATTACTCCGACTGCAAAAATTTCTTCTACCATTGAAACCAAAATTAAATATTTGTTAACCCGTATTGGCAATTCAATTCCTGTTCAAGGTGACGATTCACAAGTTAAAGATGAGTTTTTAAAGACTTAGTTGTTTTAATTTCGCAGTACGAACTTTTGGATAAACAAATTGTTGTTTCAAATCCGTCTACTTCCGCCGATGAAGTCATCGAACCTGTCGTTCAACCTTCTGTAGTTGATAACGCTTTACCGACGTCTTCTGCTGTTAGTCAAAATTTTATTAGTCATGTTAAAAGTGTTTCAGTTTCAAAATGGAACTTAAAGTTTTCTGGTGATGCAAAGTCAATTTCATTGAATGCATTCTTAGAACGAGTTGCCGAACTTCAATTATCGCGTAACGTTTCTAGCCATCAGTTATTTTTGGAGTGTACTGATCTTTTTACAGGTCATGCATTGATTTTTGTTAGATCTATTCGTAATTCAGTTAATTCTTGGGAAGATTTAGTTAAGTTTTTACGTGAACAATTTCAGCCTACCGATTATGACGAACGACTTATTGAAGTAATTAAGCGTCGCACTCAGGCTAATGATGAACCTATGGGTATTTACGTTGCAATTATTCGCAACATGTTTTCACGTCTCGATGAACCTTTTTCTGAAGAAAAGCAATTAAAGATTTTATTAAGAAATATTTCTCCCGTTTATCAAACTCAGCTTGGTTTATCGTCAGTTACTTCAATTGAAGAGTTAATTAAATTTGGTCGTATTATCAAGGACCGCATGCAAGCTATTGAAGCTTACACGCCTCCGTCTCGTAGAAAGCAGGACATGGAGCCTGATCTCGCTTATGTAACATCTCAAGTTAAGGACATTGTAGTTTCTCGTTCTTCGAATAACGTTAGTAGTGGTGAAAAATCTACACCGCCTGTTAGACAAAATTCACGATTACCGTCTTCTAGTATCGCACCTTCTTCACGAAGGTTAGCTATCGTTAATGCGCCTGCTTCTTCTAATCGAAGTAGTCCGCAATTGTGTTGGAATTGTAGGAAGCCTAACCATCGAGCTGCTTCTTGCAAAGAACCTAAGAAAGGTTTATTTTGTTATCGTTGTGGAAAGCCTAACGTTACGGTCCGCACTTGTTCTAAGTGTTCGGGAAACGAGTAAAGGACGTACTAAGAAGCCGTTTAGTGACGTCAGAGGTTAAAGTTAAATCGGCTGTCTATTTTAATAGTTTACATTCTTCGAAGAGAAAGAGTTTTGTTAAGAATAAAGTCGTGTTGGATTATGTTTTAGAGTCTGCTGAGTCTGACGAAAGACCTTTTGTCTACGTTAAAGTTTTTGGTCACGAAATTTTAAGTTTATTAGATAGTGGCGCTTCTCGCACTATTGTTGGTTCTAAGGGTTGGGAAATTTTTAGTCAATTAGGTTTGAAGTTAAATAAGTCAGTTAAAGTTAATTGTATTGTAGCTAATGGTAAATCAGTACAAAGTTTAGGTTCACTTCTCGTCCCAATCGAAATTAAAGGAAAAATTGTTGTTTTAGAAGTTTTAGTTGTTCCTGACGTTCCGCATAATTTGATTTTAGGCGTTGATTTTTGGAAACAAGCAGGTATCGTTCCTGATCTTAGAAAAGGTGAATGGCGTTTCGAAAATATGGACACCATTTCACAATTGGAAGATAAAGATTCAGTTATTAAGTCTCGTCTCGATCTTTCTTCAGAACAGCTCAATCAGTTAGACAGTTTAGTTAGTAATCACTTTTCTTCTACGAATGAAAATTTTGGATGCACCAACTTGATCGAACATCAGATCAAGACTACTTCCGAACCAATTAAGCAACGATATTACCGAGTTTCGCCGTTTATCCAGAAACAAATCGATCTGGAATTAGAGAAAATGTTGAAGTTAGGCGTTGTAGAAAAATCAAACAGCGCTTGGTCGAGCCCGATCTTATTGGTGAAGAAGAAGGACAACTCTTATCGTTTTTGCGTGGACTTTAGAAAAGTCAACAAAGTTACCGAAAAGGACGCTTATCCTTTACCTTACGTTTCGTCTATTTTAGATCGTCTTCGTGACGCTAAGTTTATTACCTCTCTCGACATTAAGTCCGCTTATTGGCAGATTCCTTTAAGCGAAGAGTCTAAGCAGTATACCGCTTTTACAGTTCCGAACCGTGGGTTATTCCAATTCACGCGTTTACCGTTTGGTTTAGCTAACGCACCAGCTTCTTGGCAGAGGTTGATTGATCGAGTTTTAGGTCCCGAATTAGAGCCTTACGTTTTTGTTTATTTAGATGACGTCATTATTTGCGCTCCTTCCTTCGAGAAACACATGGAAGTGTTAACTGAAGTTCTTCGTCGCCTTAGAGAGGCTAATTTGATGTTAAGTAAAGACAAATGTCATTTTTGTAAACCTGAACTTAAGTATCTTGGTTTTATCGTAAATTCTACTGGTTTGTCGGTTGACCCGGAAAAGGTCGATGCAATTTTGCGTATTCCAGTTCCCACTGGTGTCGCTGAAGTTAGAAGAATTATAGGCATGGCCTCGTGGTATCGCCGATTTGTACCAAATTTTTCGACAATTATCGCTCCATTGACGTCTCTGTTAAAGAAGAATTCCAGCTTTAATTGGACTAGTGATTGTGATGAAGCCTTTCAAATTATTAAGAATTGTTTAGTTTCCGCACCTATTTTGTCTTGCCCTGATTTCAATGTTCCGTTTACAGTTCAAACTGACGCTTCTGATTTTGGTCTCGGTTCAGTTCTTACACAGTTTATCGACGGTGAAAAACGTGTTATTTGTTACAATAGTAGGTCGCTCACAAAGTGTGAACGCAAGTATTCAACTACCGAAAAGGAGTGTTTGGCTGTCCTGTGGTCTATTGAAAAATTACGCCCCTATCTTGAAGGAACAACATTCACTGTAGTTACCGATCACGCATCATTAGTCTGGTTACACAATTTAAAGGAACCTACCGGTCGTCTAGCTCGATGGGCTGTTAGACTTCAGCAATTTGATTTTACGATCATTCATCGTAAAGGAAAGGATCATGTCGTACCTGACGCATTATCTCGTTCAGTACCAGCTATCGACAATATTACTACCGATTGTGACACTACCGAACCTAAGTCTTCGGACAAATGGTTATCGAAACTTATGGAACGTGTACGTTCAAAACCTAACGCTTTTCCACAGTGGAAAATTAGTAACGGAAAGCTATTTAAGCATGTTACCGTAGACTATCCCGATCTTCGTTCTGAGAATGACAATTGGAGAGAAGTTGTGCCTAAGTCTAAACGACTCGAAATATTGTCAAAGTTTCACGATGAGCCTACCGCTGGACACCTTGGTATTTTTAAGACTCTCGAACGAATAGTTCCGCTTTATTACTGGCCTAAGATGAAGGCTGACGTCATTCGTTACATCAATGGTTGTAAAGTTTGTATCACGCATAAGCCAGAACAGAAACGTCCTGCTGGCTTTATGACCCGTCATCCTGTTGTGGACAAACCTTGGCAGTTGATTTCTACCGATCTTGTTGGACCGTTACCGCGATCTAAGAGTGGTTATTCATATATTCTTGTAGTTGCCGATTATTTTTCGAAATTTGTTTTCTTTTCCCGTTACGTTCCGCTACTGCAGCAGCAGTTACTAAACGTCTTGAAGAAGATGTATTTTTAATGTTTGGAGTTCCTCAGTATCTTTTGTGTGATAACGGCACACAGTTTCGTAGTTCAGAATTTACAAAAATGGTTTCATCATATAAGTCTAAAATTATTTTTAACGCTAATTATCATCCGCAAGCGAATCCAACTGAAAGAGTCAACCGAGTCATGAAGACAATGCTATCGTCATATATCGAAGACAACCATCGACATTGGGATAAGTATCTTGCTAAAGTAGCATGTGCTATTCGTACCGCTGTACATGAAGTCACCGGCTTAACGCCGTTTTTCGCTAATTTTGGACGTGAAATCTGTCTCGACGGATCACGTCATGGAAAAACTACCGATTCCGACACTATCGACGATCTAGCTTTTGCTGATCGTACCTTTTTGGCCGAAAGAGGCCCAGCGTTTAGAGAAGTTTACGTCGACATTAAGAATCGCTTGAATGCCGCTTATGTCCGCGCTAAACATTATTACGATTTACGTCGTCGTCCAGCACCTTTTGAGGTGGGAGACACAGTGTGGCGAAAGAATTATGTCCTTTCTGATGCATCTCGATATTTCTCGGCCAAACTGGCACCTAAGTTTATCGGTCCGTTCTACGTGAAACGGAAAGTTTCGTATCAGACCTATGAGTTGTCTGATGACACGGGAGCATCTAAAGGCATATGGAACGCCAAGGATTTAAAGTTGAACCCGGCTGGGGATAAATAGTTTTAGGTTTTATCGTTTGAGTATTATTCTATCGTATTGTTTTTTATTTAGGTTAGTTAGTTTCGTTTTTGGGTTCCGTGTAGAGACGGACTAAGAATATTTCTCTACAGTGGGGACACCACTTGTCGTAAGAGGCGACTAAACAACGGTTCTTTTATTTCCATTTTTCTTTCTTCTGCTATCTTGTCTGTCCTTATCTTTTATTTCTGTAGTGTTTGCGGCTAGGTGCCATCGCTCGGTGAGGGCAGTAGTTGTGGGAAAAACGCAATGCGCGGATCTCGTGAAGCGCAGCGCGCCCTCTTCTATTGTGCAGCATCGAGTGATCTGTGTCGAACCCAAACATATGCTACCCTTCTTTTATCGTTTAGGTTTTCGTTCCGTTAGTTTCGTTAGGGGTTCTCGATGATTGCGAGATCGCGAGAACCATAGGCTTAGTTTTCGTTTTATCGTTATCTTTTCGCTTAGTTTTAGTTTTTGGTTTTCTTAGAGAGTGATTTAGGAAATCCCTCTTTAAGTAGGGGAGGTGTTACCTGCGTTTGAATTTCGTTGTGAAAAAAACACCGTAAGTTTTTTTTTGTGTGTTTCGATTGATTATTTTAGTATTAGCATCGAGAACGTTTTGTTTGTTGTTTGTGTGGTTTGAGTTTAATGGTATTTCAAGTTGTTTTCAATCATTATTGAAATTTTCTTTTAAATGCATACAGATCCGTAGTTTTGTTTTTGATTTAGTACTTTATTTAGTTATCTTCGTAGAATACCAATTCAATTTAATTTACGACTTCCTTTGTGGAATGTAAGTTGATACATTTTTCTTGGTAATTACACTTTGATTAAGCCACCTGCAAAAATGCAAGTCTCAGCGTTCTTGTGTGAACCAAAGTCTACGTGCGAAAACGCATGCGACTAATTATAATTGCCGTCTTTGTTTTTCTCGTTTGTTCAATGTTCTTTCTTTTACGTAGATGTTACCGCGCAAGCGAAGAGAATTTGGTGGGAACACGAGTTGTTAAATATGAGAGTTTTTTTGGTTTGGGGGATGAATAATCATCAATCGATCGTTGGTGGCAATTTTAAGTTACCGGTTACCGGTTGGTAAGGGTACGTTTCGTTATGCCCTACCGCGGAAGTTAAAAAGAAAATTGGTACCGTGAAAATGTAGTGTAGTGATGGAAAAGTTTGATTTTTATCTTCTTTTCAATGTTCGTAATTTACGGATTATGCAAATTTCACGGTTTCCATAATTATAACGAAAGTTTCAAGTTGGATATTCAATCGTTGGGGTTGTACTGTGTCCAATCTTCGCATTTGTGCGGATTATGTTAAGTGTTAACAAAGAAATTCTTCCGCCGGCATAGAAATTATTTGGAGTACCTTTTCGTTTGGCCATCCCGGACTACCTAACCATAAGTACGTTCCTGCAGTTACGACGAATTCAAGGTATTTATGTTGCACCATTTATTTAATCGAGAAGATATTATTTACGTTTACGCGATCAAGTGTTAAAGGCTTTGAATTTTCAATTAAAAATTACAAGTGTTTCGAAGTTATCGTTAATGTAACTAATTAATGACCGTATTTTACGGTACTGTTTTATCCCAAGTTTAAAATTTATTAAACGGGACCGAATTATCGATTCAAATTTTATATTTATATGTTAGTTTTATAAGTATTTTTCATTTTGTTTTTAAATTATATCGACACACACACACGGCCGTGATCATAGATGTTTTAAGATTGATTAATATCGTATTGTTTATTTCTTTAAAATTCTGTATTGTGTATTTTATAATTTTGTTTGTGTATTTTATTCCATTAACTGTAAATTTGTTTTGATCTAACGTGCATTCAAGTAATTTTTCTATTATTTTGCTACTGTTTTGTGTGATTAATTTTGTCAATCTCAATTCAATTATTTTATTTTATTCATTTTGCTTTATTTCGTTCAAATAAATGTTAAATTATTAAATTGTAAAGAGCTTTAATTCCGTCGGCCTCCGCGTGTGTAACTTTATTAGTTTATTTTAGATTTTAGCAAATGCACCCTCTAAGGTAAGTCCATTGGGGTGCATACTACAGAAAGCGGACTTATGGTTGGCAAGGGCCATTAGTCCATTAAGCTTTACTCCTTCCTGGCGCCCTTTGATTTCGACATTATTATTTATCGATTTTGTGTTTTCGACAAGTCAATCCATTTCGATCACGAAACTTTTAAATAAAACCCACCCCGTCTCCATTGAGCTAGTGGCACAACCCCCGTTTATGTTACTACATTGCAGGCAGTGACTTTGTGTTAATTTTGGAATGTAACATAAATAATTTGGCGTCTCCAGCGTGTGGCCTTTTTCGAATTTTAGTTTGCCTGTTAAGTTTCGTGATTTTTGGAAGATTTTACCGTTTTGTAATTACATTTTAAAATGGGTTACAAATTGATTGTTGATCGTTTATCGCATAACGAATTACGTTATGAAATTTTGATTAGAGGTGGTGATGCATCTTTAGGTGTTGTCGTATTACGAGGTTTACTCAAGAATTTCCTTATTGAAGAAGCCACCGGAAAATTATCTCGTCCCGTGTATCCGTTCGATTTTAATGCAGATAAATTAGCGATTCGTGAAGGTATCGATGAGCTTAGAAAGTTAATAGATTCATTAAAAATTACTCCGACTACAAAAATTTCTTCTACCATTGAAACCAAAATTAAATATTTGTTAAACCGTATTGGCAATTCAATTCCTGTTCAAGGTGACGATTCACAAGTTAAAGATGAGTTTTTAAAAGACTTAGTTGTTTTAATTTCGCAGTACGAACTTTTGGATAAACAAATTGTTGTTTCAAATCCGTCTACTTCCGCCGATGAAGTCATCGAACCTGTCGTTCAACCTTCTGTAGTTGATAACGCTTTACCGACGTCTTCTGCTGTTAGTCAAAATTTTATTAGTCATGTTAAAAGTGTTTCAGTTTCAAAATGGAACTTAAAGTTTTCTGGTGATGCAAAGTCAATTTCATTGAATGCATTCTTAGAACGAGTTGCCGAACTTCAATTATCGCGTAACGTTTCTAGCCATCAGTTATTTTTGGAGTGTACTGATCTTTTTACAGGTCATGCATTGATTTTTGTTAGATCTATTCGTAATTCAGTTAATTCTTGGGAAGATTTAGTTAAGTTTTTACGTGAACAATTTCAGCCTACCGATTATGACGAACGACTTATTGAAGTAATTAAGCGTCGCACTCAGGCTAATGATGAACCTATGGGTATTTACGTTGCAATTATTCGCAACATGTTTTCACGTCTCGATGAACCTTTTTCTGAAGAAAAGCAATTAAAGATTTTATTAAGAAATATTTCTCCCGTTTATCAAACTCAGCTTGGTTTATCGTCAGTTACTTCAATTGAAGAGTTAATTAAATTTGGTCGTATTATCGAGGACCGCATGCAAGCTATTGAAGCTTACACGCCTCCGTCTCGTAGAAAGCAGGACATGGAGGAAAGTAATCAAGCAAAAAGACTGTTGTCAGTAGTACGTATTTCGAAATTACTTATACAACTTAAGATGCTTTCACGTAACATTCTTATACCACATTATATTATAAACATAATATTTCTCGATATCAAATTATATAAACAATTTTAAAAGTTGTCTTCCTATATTTCTTGAATCTTGCTAAGTTTTGAGTTGTTTATTTCATTCTTTAAGAAACGTTCAGATTTTCATGGTTAGCAAAATTTGTTATTGTTTATTGCTTAGAAATCTTTGTGTTATATTATTTAATTTACATAAATGATTTATATACTACTATAAATTTTTTTAAACAAAAATAAGTAATACTTATAGTAAATTGATCTTAAAAACTAGTTTTCCTTCTAAAAATTATTGACACATCAGGTCAAGAACTAATGTTAGTGTTAGACAACGGTTTTTATGATTTTATGGCTGATTAACATAGACGGTGACAATGATTCTTAGAATTTTTCTCAATTTTTTTTTATTATCTCTGTCATGCAAATTATGTGGCAAAGGTTTTAACATTCACTTGAGCACGTCCTTTAAGGCATCAAATTTTATATAATAAATATTGGTATATTAAAACTGAAAAATTAATCTTTAATGTATGGCCAAACAATAGTTAAACAATTTTGTGAACAAAATGTACACAAATTTTTTGAAACGACTACAAAAAAAACCTTAATTTATAAAATAAACAAGATTTTACTTTTAATTTACTTAAACGTATTAAAATAAAATGTAAAAATAGTACTAATACAAACACGAATGCCTCAAAAATTAAAAATTTATTAACAGATGTTTTATTTAACCTTTTAACAGGCAGAATTATTTGGGTTTTTTATTTGAAATTTTTTTGATAACGAGTTGGTAAACCCTTATACCGGTGAACGATGAGCACAAAAAATGTCTTCAATGTTTACTGGTATAACTTCTAGCGGTCAACAAATTACAAATTCAATTTGCCGCCAAAATCTATTTACAAGAATTGCCCTCTACCATTAGAAAAAAGAATGATAATTTTTTCCGACAATAGGGAAGTCCCAAAAATTTTATAACTCTGTTTTACAACTCAAAAATGTAAAAATACTAAGTCACATTAGACCAACGAAAGAATTTTTGGAAAATATCACTTAACGGCTTCAAAATATCCATAAACAGTTTAAATATTTTACGTGCAAAGTAAAACGTTTTTAATTGGCTTGACGTCAGTAGCTCGCTAAAATATTTAATTTGTGTACTTGCATTAAGGAAGGCTCGTAAATAGTGGCATATATTTCACTTACTTATTCTTTTAGTATTGTTTCTAATCTGCAACATTGAAATGGTGTTTCAAAAAGCTGACAGATACAATTTTACCACGTATATTGATATATAAATGTTATATAAAACTTATTTATTTTACGTCCAGTTTTTCTGGTATTTCAACAGTTCGGTAAACTTAAACTTATAAGATAACTATAATATTTAGACAACCTTCTATTTTACAATCAACGCAAATTCTCTAAATATGCATTTGTATTTATTGAAGGATACAGTAACAACCCGACAAAGATTCAAGCACTAAAAAATGTGCGAAGGTGTCATAAAAACAGTCCATTTTACACATTTTTCTCAGAAACAACTAAATATTTTCTCGCACTTTTATTATCTTGTGTAATAGAATTAATTAAAAAAAACTGAATCATAAACTTTACATACATACAAGTGAAAACATTGAGAAAATTTTGTCTCAAAGATCAACTTCTATAGTCTACGTACCTACGGTTTACGATACGGGTTACAAATATTAATTTAATTGATTCGTGCAAAAAAGTCATTTTTGACAATACCCTCTTTATTGAAACACAAAATTGATACCATTGTTTATATGAACCGGGAACGACATTGAAGTCAAGGGCATGTACTATATAATCTACACTATTTTTAAAATAAAAGAGAAAATTATGGAGATTTGTCCGTAGGATACGTCCAGGTGAAAAAAAAGGTATTATATGTATAGTTTGTGGACGCGTTTGCCTGAATACAAAGTGCGACTAAAACCTATTCAGTCATAAGCAAAATTAATAAAAACAACAATACAATTAAAGATATTAAATGTCTCGGTCGGAGGAATCAGCTTCTACTTCAATCATTTGTTACGAAGAATACGAAGAAAGTGAAAAAACATCTTGTAGATGTTAGGAGGGTGAATGATTTCGCAGAAGAAGCGTTTAATCTAGATAAACCTTCAGTTTCGAATGAAGCACAGACTGAAGTTGCACGCTACTGACGTCACATTGGTAGTCTCCTTATTAGGTACGTTTTCTAGCCTCGCATTAATAACAAAATTGTTTTGCTTATAACTCTGTTAATAAAATTTTTTAAATTTTTCTGCAAATGACTTGTATTCTAGGAAGATTAATTTTATCGAATTATGAACAAAATGAAAAGTGTGAGACTTGCGTATTCAGTTGCTAGTTAAGAGCTGCTACAAGCAACTTCGACGCGAAGTCCCACTTATCTGTGTTAATCTTAAAATATTTGTAGATAGTTAAATAAAATAGTTATTAACAAAAAGAACTTTTAATAGCTTGCTATATTGGTGACCCGCCATAATTTATAAGTGAAAAAACTAAATATTTAACACGAATTTGTGCGCACGTAGCAATTTTTTTTAAACATGCAAGGTGCCATTGAAAACATAACTAACCATGAACCAAAGACTGTCAGAAATTAGCGAAACACGTCAAACTATATACCATTGTTTTGGTAAAAACGTAGTTTTTTAAGTGTTATACGAGCCGATAGTACAAAATGAAACACAGTCATTGCCGCATTAGAGACAGCAATACTACAACAAGTAACTGACATTGTAGAAACACCACCGAGCACAGAGAAGTACAAGACCCTAAAGAAACATTTACTTACAAGGTTTACAGATTCACAAAAAAAATAATTAAAAACGCTGTTTACGGATGTAGAGTTAGGTGTAGAAAAACTAGTTAAAGTGGCAGACAGAATTGCGGAAATTAACAATTACAGTGTTGCCGCCATTAGCAAACCCGTGCTCAAGTATCTTTGACTGACGCTACTGAAATGTCTAGAATTGCATTATTAGAGAAACATATTACCGAGTTATCTGAAAAAGTTGAAAAACTTTTAATCCAACATTGACGATCTAGATCTCGGCCGCGCCCATGGTCCCGTGAGCGTAGCGCTAACACGGAGTGTTTTTATTATCGCAGATTTGAAAAAGAACGCGAAGAAGTACCTTTTGCTGAGCAAAAATCTTAACATTACGTTGAAATAGAGAAACGAACCTTACCGTCATTAGTAGAGGCGTTAAGTGACAAAACTTGGTCACAAAACCCCCTATTTATACAAGAACGAAAGACAAGTATACGATTTCTAATTGATACCAAAACTGACGTGTTGGTAATACCGCTTACTTGCACCCAACTACAAAAAAAACAACGTTGCATTAAAGTTGTTTGCTGCGAACGAATCTACAATAAATATAAGACGAAAAGTTTATATGTGTAAATCTTGATTTACGTCGCGCATTCTAGTGGAGATTCTTAGAAGCCGATGTCGCTCGACCGATTATAGGTGCCGATTTTTTAACCGTAGATGGTTAGTGGTTCTCAAAAATCGACGATTAATTGACAACGTTACCCGTCAACAGTAATCACAACGGTAGAGGCATTTCATTATGTCGTGAACTGTGACCTTGAGTCGAAAATCAGAATTAATATACTAAAAGTCAAAAATTTGACAAGTCTATCTGAATTCCAAAAACGTTAGTCTATTTAAAAGGCACTCACATCAATAAAAATTAAAAATAATCAGATATTTATTTATTGACTAAAAATTTATTTATTTATAATAATACCTATGACTTATTAACAACAAATACAATGATAAAAGCAAAGATAGGTTAGAAAAAATGTACCGGCAAATGTTTGTAAACCAGATAATAGCAATATTTTGACATAACTACAGCGCCACAGTTCACGAGATCTTGAAAGACGTCTAGCAAAAACATCCATTTTTCAGAAACTGTTAGCGCAGGCGCAGTTTCCATCGGAGTCGCGGACATCAGTACTCATACTAAAAAGCATGAAGTCATTCATCACATTCTCACTAAAAAGCAGCCAGAAGCAAAGCACGCACGCAGATTGCCTCTAGAAAAAGCTAAAATCGCTAAAAAGATTGAATACATGCTAGAACAAGAGATTTGTAGACCATCGTGTAGTCTGTAAGCCAGTTTGTTACACTTAGTAGTTACAAAATCGGGTGAGTAGAGACCATGCGTAGGTTATCGCTGCTTTAATGCCGTTACCACATCAGATCAATAACGTATCGCGCATATTATAGACTTTTCTTATAAACTGAACGGTAGAACAATATTTTCAAAACTGGATGTGCGTGCCTATTATCAAATTCCGATCGTAGAAGAAGACACATAAAAAACCGTAGTGTACTAACTCCCTGCTTCTGCTTCGGATAGCTAGTAGAGAAAATTTAATAACTCAGCACCTCGACTTAATGTTCTAATAAAATGTAATTTACAACTTAAACTTATTTAATAAATTAAATCTAAAATTGCAGACTTCCGTTTTACAAAAAGAAAATCGCTTGGAGGTGTATATTTGTTTATTTATCCACTCAAGTTCAGTTTCATTAGTTCCGTTAACGGTGGTACGATCTCGCACTAAGTGGCAGGATCTAAAACAGAAAAGATGGCGTCTAATAACTGTTTAACGCGTAAATATCGAATTGGTGAATGAATGTAATTATGGGGCCAATTAAATAAAATACTCAAAGCCGTTGGATCAAGGTTGAATGCAATAAATTGCGATTACAGAAATAAACGCGCAAACAAATTATTTAAAAAATACTAAATTACTTTGAACACGTACCGGTAGCAAACTTGAAAAATCTCGTTGCGTATTCGTTTATGTTACTTGATTGTTTTAATGAGGGAGTTATTCTAAGTCATCAGGACTTTGCCGACGGACTTCAGTTAATCCTCAGGAGGTTGGAATGACTTCTTATCGTACTCCCGGGAAGAACACGCTTAACCGGACCAATACGTAGAGGTTTACGCCACCGCCAACAAATAAACGAAGGCACAAACAGGTATAAACAATAAAAACTTACTGAATTGCGAACGTGATGTAGATGAATGGTTTAGATGAGGGGATGCTAGTGAAATTGAATCGAATTGGTGTAGCAGCAGGTAAAACGTAGAAAATTAGAATAATCCAGGTACGAGCGGTTTTCAATGTTATTTGGGGTTTCAGGTATGTAAGCAATTATGGTGAAAAAATCTCGGAAAAAGTTTTACCGGTTCTCGGAAAACAGGTGCCGGAGACGGATCTCGGAAAACAGGTGTCGGAGACGGATCGCGAAAAACAGGTTCCAGAGACGCTGGTGCAACGGATTTTATAGCTGATTTTGTTTCGCTTGACTGCACCTAAAAAGCGAAACGCCGCGGGCTTCGTCTTGGAGTTGGTGGGGTGAACTATAAACGGGTAAAGTTCCTACGTACTAATTGCAGTAGCTATAACACCGTTCGAGTTGTTTGAATTTTATGACATTCGAACTAGGTAACGCCTCGCAAACATTTCAATAGTTTATAAATATGGTGATTTTTGATATTGTTACACTAAAGACATTTTAATAGCTTCCGTTGATCAAACGCAGCGTTTGAACACTTAATAACAATGTTTAAACAATTTGACGCCTACGAAATTGCAGTGAATTCAGCTAAATGTGTATTAAGTGTTTTAGGATACTTTATTTCCAAAGAAAGATCAACTCCGTTACCGTCCAAAGTACAAGTAATCACAGACATGAAAAAGCCAACTACGGCTTACCGAACAAAGAAAAAATTGAGCGCTTTTGGTTGTTGTATTCCGATACAAAAAATTCACTTTATTGCTTCTGTTGCAAAATTTTTAATGACAGAGATTTGAAATCTGTTCGCTTTAGTGATGGATCTGGTTACAATTACTAGCAGCATTTAAGAAAACATTTAAACATTCATGAAAAGAGTAAGTTACATATCGAAAATGTTCTAAAATTGCTAGATCTTTCTAACCCGTTTTAATAAAAATAAAATAATTGATTCTGAAATTCAAAATGTAATAAACCGAGGAACTAAATACTGGCAAGCTGTTATAGAAAGAACTTTCTACGTAATTCAGTTTTTAGACCAGCAAAATTTAGCTTTTCGTGCAAGTTGTTTGAGAAAAACAATGGTGACTTTTTAAAATGCATAGAAATGGTTTTCAAATTCGACCCGATTATGTCAGAACATACAAAACGCTCTCAAATAAATCCCAAAAACTATCTCGGGGATAAAATACAAAAAAAAGTAATCAACTTAATTGGAGAAAATATCAAATCCAAAATTTTAGAACTAACTAAAAAGGATAATATTATTCCATATTATTAGACTGCACTCCTGACTCTAGTCACCAAGAAAAAAATTCAGTTTGTATAAGATTTGTTAATTTAAAGAACACGGGAATTAGTATAGAAGAACATTTTTTATTATTTTGTCCTATAGATGATGTGTCGGGTGAAGGCGTGACAAAATTTCTTTTGTCGGCGTTAGAGAAAGAAGGCTTAAATATCAACGATTTGCGGGGTCAGGTTTATATTGCTCTGTTTGAAATTAGCGACTGTGGACATAAATGGCATTGAATTTCAGTAAAACTTACTATTATATAAAATCTGATACGTCATACTTACATACTTACCAAAGTCCTTAGCTTCGTTCATCCACGGTATGTCGGCACCTCTCAGGTTGACTCGACGTCCTGGTATGATTCCCCTACGGCGCGTGAAATGTACTGCAGTGCTCTTTGTCGGGTTTACCGTGATCTTCCAGTCGGCGTACGTGCTCGACAGGTGATCCATGGCGACCTGCAGAAGGTCTACGATCTGTTTGAGGGATCTCGAGCTTAACATTATCGCGGTGTCGTCGGTGTATAGCTACTACTCCGCTCGTGGTTGCTTTGGAATATCGGAAATGAAGATATCATACAACAGAAAACCCAGGACTGATCCTTGTGGGACCTCGGCTTGAATTCTTCTCGGGCCGGACTTTGAAGTGTTTACCTTCACTCTAAACGTGCGGTTGATGAGATATGAGCGGATGAGTTGCACTAACGGTTGCGAGATTTTGTTGTAGTACAGTTTTAGTAGAAGTTCTTGATGCCACACCTTGTCGTACGCCTTTTGAATGTCGAGACAAACTACAGCGGTGTGGATTTTTTTTTAAATCTCGTGTCGATCTTCTCGGCAACACGCAAGGCCTGCTGCGTCGTCGAGGGCGATTGTCGAAAACCAAACTGTTCCTTGGGAATCACCTCGTTGGCGTCGACTTCTCTCTGCAGTCTAATTGCATTTACTCGCTCCAACAGCTTGCCTAACGTCGACAGCAAGCTGATGGGACTGTAATTTTGCGGTATCGCGTGGTTCTTTCCGGGCTTCAGTAATAAGATTACGAGAGCCGTCTTCCACTGTGACGGAAATAGGCGGAGTCTGAAAGAGGCGTTAAAAATTGCGGCGAGAATGGCTACGCTTCTTGGTGGGAGGAGTCGGATCGCTCGGTTGCTGATGCCGTCTGGTCCGGGTAATTTCCTTTTCTTTAATCCGAAAATAATCCGTTTTACTTCTTCCGGCGTCGTGTGTTTGATTCGCGTGATTGGAGCCTCCGTTAATCGATTCCAAACTAGTCTATTGATGCGTTGGATCCATGCCGGTTCGATGTTTTCGTGCGTAGGACTGAACTGTTTTTCCAACGTGTCTGCGAACACCTCTGTCTTGTCGTCGTTCGAGTTTGCAATTCCGTTGGGTTCTCGCATTGTAGGGATCCTTGGCGCACCGGAATTTTTCAGCGCCTTTACCATCTTCCAGGCGCTGCCGTCCTCGGGGTTTAGCGACTTGAGCTTTGCTTTCCATGTACAGTTTCGGTGCTCGGCGATTTCAGTCTTTGTTTCGAGCTGCATACTGTTTAGAGTCTTGTGATTTTCGGGGTTCCTGGGGCGCTGCCATCTGCGACGTTGTCGATTTTTGGCGCGGATCATCTCTCTAATGCGTAGCGGTAGTTGTTTCAGGTTGGTGCTGTCTTTTGTAGCAGTTTTCAATGCGTCTTCCACGGCGCTTAGAATGGCTAGAGTCAAATCGCTTACGGCTTATTCCAATTGTGCTTCGCAAGCGATAATTGGAACCTTAGGCAGTAACCGCTCGATCTCTATCTGGTAAGCTGGCCATACGACGAAGTTGTACTCTTCGGGTTGAATGACAGTCGGTCCGCCAAGTTGTACCAACACAGGATTGTGATTCAAACTCAGTATTGCACAGTTTACATCTCGTGGTTTAGCCTGAAGTTCGGCATAACCACGATGTCCAGTACGTCCAGTCTGTGGTTTACTCGAGTGAGATAGTAAGTTGGCTCGATCGGTCCGTCTGCAATAAGGTTGTGACGTTGACTAACGTAATTAAACAAAGTCATTCGGTTTGGGTTTGTGCGTAGACTGTTCAAAGATGGATGTTTTGCATTGAGGTCTCCACCGATGATCGTTGCGATGTTTGTGTCAAAAATGGCGTCGAAATTCGCTTTCCGTAACGGGCTTCTTAGTGGATTGTAGGCCGCACAAAAAACGACTTCACCCGCCGAAGCAGTGCGAACGACGACTAGCGTCGCTTCGAGGCTTTTCAGCGGAGGCGTCGCTTTGTGGTAGTGGTCTAACGTTTTTTTGATGTAGATTGTGGTTCCACCACCTCTTCCGGTTGCTCGATCGGTATGCGGTAGCATCCTTTGCTCTGCTCCAGCATTTTCGACATTAGTTGCTTGTTCTCTTCAAACAGATCTTTAAAGGAGTCCATTTTTGTCGTATGTTGTACGCGGTTCGAGTCCATTTCGTTGCCGTTTGTGTTTTAGTAGTTTGTTGAAGTTTGAGGCGACGTTTAAACAGTCATCCGAACCTTCTATAATACCAAATACATAACGTTGTTGAAATTTAAAAGTTGTTGAATAATGCAAAGCTTAAAAAAGCATAGGTAGAATAAAACCTAAAACGTGAGAAAAATTCTTAATTGGATGCTTATGAAAACAAACCAAAAAAGTCGTTAAAAATTCAAGTAGGGCGTGATCACAATCACATTTGCTGGAACCGCTAGAATCGTTGAAACAGAAGTAAAAATTTAGAACGCAGTTTGACTGATAACAACGAGTGCAAGCAGTCAAATCGAAATAAGCAAAGAAAACTATGAAAATAACGTAATCATTGGCCAAAAAAATTGCAAAATTTTGAGTTCATTTGCATTTTTATATTGTGGTATAACAATTTCAGTAAAGTTAACATTGTTAAGGCCAGTTCCTTGAGTTTTAGTTTTAAGCGTGTATTTGTACAAAGCAGGTAATTTTTAAGGTAACAGTTGTAAAAAGGCAGTAGAGTATTAAACGTGCTATAAGCAACATCTCCATTTACCTATTCAAGTGCAACGACAAAGCAACGAAAATTACAGTCCACTAAAAGAAACCAGCAAATTACTCATCAACAAACATTGTTCGTAAAATTATTCAAAAACCGAACTTGCTCAGTGTTTTAATCATTTAAATAATTTGAATAATTTTTTGAAAGTTTATCGCTCTGATAAAGGCTTTAATGATCTATTGATTGATGCTAAAGAAATAGCATCCAGCTTAGACGTAGAACATAAATTCAAAAAACAAAGAGGTCTAAGACCGCAAAAAATAAAAAAAAACATTCTGATTATGAATGTGACGATAAACCAATCCACGACAAAACTGTAAAGTTCAAAGTTTTTTTTAATGCTTTAGATGTAATCACAACATCAGTAGATGAGAAATTCCAATTACTTTCTTCTTACTCTAATAATTTTGCGTTTCTATGGAATATTTATAAATTTAAAAATTATTCTGAAATCAAACAATTAGAATTATGTCAAAAAGTTGAAAATTTATTAAACGACAAAACTCGCAATGAAGGAGACATAGCTGCCGTGGAACTTGTTAGAGAATCGCAATATTTACAAAATGTTGATGAAAAAGTTATTACGTCTCCAAAAGAAACTTTAAATTATATAACAATTAACAACTTAGTGGAATATTTTCCTAATACGAGCATAATGCTTTGTATTTTATTAACAATGCCGGTTTTTGTTGCTACCGTAGAACGATCTTTTTCAAAACTCAAAATAATAAAAAAAATATTTAAGATCGACCATGAGACAAAACTGACTCAGTAATCTTGCTTACATTCCAATAGAAACGGACCAGCTAAAAGAATTAGACACCGAAGATGTAATTAATTCGCAAAAATTACAGCACGGAAAGCTCAATTCACTTAGCTAAAATATGAATAACAACACCTAATACTTGGACATTATTCTTTAAAAGGTGACATGTTGCATTATTAAAATAATATATTGTTTTGTTTTTATTTATCGATCAGATTCGTCCTGTGATATATAAACGAGTATTTGTAATGTTTTAAATATTTTTTTTAATTTCTTGTGCTTTTGTATCATATATTACATTTGAAACTAAAATACAAAAATTTTGAGTTGTAATACTGTTAGAATATAGTTTTGTTTTCTATAAGTTTATAATTATGTTATGTACCTTAATGAAAAAATACTTGTATGGCTTATGGCTTGTACTTGTATATAAAAATAAAAATAAATTTATGAAAATACTTTTTTAAATTATTTTTTAATAGTGGATAATGATACCTAACGTAACCCGTATATCGTATCTGTACCGCATATGAACGTAATACAAATTTGGGCGCTATTTTAAATTTGCACAAAGGCGCCAAAAGTGCTAGGCGCGGGCCTGCATGGAACCAGTCTTAGAGCAGGCTAGTGGCCAAACTTTGCAACCTCTTTTAACAGGTTTTAGACGCATGTATTACTTTAGGTTACTTCTGCAATTAGTGCAACCATAATTTTATCGATAACTACACGTAAAAAGCTTCCATTCTTTTCATTGTTGTGTTCAAAGTTTTTTGACATTGAACGTGGTATAATTTGGATCACGTATTATTAAAATTTAAGTCAATTAAAACTAGGTTTGTAACATCAACACGTTTTGCTTTACAAAATTAGACAAAACGTCATTTACTGATTAGAAAATAATTGACAACATTCAAAATTATCAAATATCAAAATGTTTTAAAAAATAATAATAATAGGTATTACTTTGATCTTTTATACCAACTAAAGTTTAAACAAAGTGGAAGATATTAATAGACATATTACATGTTTTTAAATACATTTAATTACTAAAAATAATATAATATAAATAATTACAAATTGTATTCTCTATAAGGTATTAGATAATACTGATTAGCAGTCAATGTAACAAAGGTTTGCGTTCATCATCAAAAATTAAACTAAAGTTAACGTCACGTCTATGGTATTCAAAACGAATACATGTTATTAAAAATAAAACTAAAGTCAAAATCACAGTTATAAAAATGTTTGTAAATATAAAACCAAAATTATACAGTAAATAAGAGTACAAATAAGTAAATACTATTCCAGAAAACTGAGATGTAGTTGATAAAAATCCTACTGCAAGGTTCTCTGAATGTGGATATATTAATTCTATTGCAGTTTCGTAGCCTATAGGTTGTATACTTGACCAGAAGAATCTAGTATTTTAATATAATTTTTTTGTAATGATTAACAATAAGATTTACTTACCCTAATAAGGCCGAAACTCCATAAATAATGTAAATGTTAGAACCTAACGCGAAAGTAAATAAAATCGATACTAATATAGAGCAAAATTGTATCACTAGCAGTTGCGTTCTAAAATTAAAGTTATTGCAAAATAACACAATATTAGATTTTGCGCACACTTACTTATACTGGTAATATTTGTCTAAGACCATTCCGCATAGTACCGTTCCTAGCATTCCTGATAATACTGTTATAAGACCGATTCTTCCAGTTTGTATCGATGCATCCTATAATTAAAAACAATTAAACAATGTAATATTAATTAGCTTAAATAAAGTTGTAGCGACAACCAAAAAATCACCATTTTATCAAAATTAAACAAAATTAATTAAATACACTTTGTCAAAACCGTGTTTAATTATTTAAGTTTGTTATTGTTGAGAAACAGAAAAACGGCACAACAAAATTGTAATTGTTAATGGAATACTTACGGTGTAATAACAGGACAGTATTTGATTTAACAACGCTAACACTGCTATGTTTATACCAAAACCAATACTGTTAGATATAACGTGAATCATAAAGGATTGGTGAGTCACAAATTGCTTAAGGATTTTACACAAATTTATTTTTGGTGTTTTATTGCATCTTTTTTCTACTTCAGAATTGGAAGGTGGCAACCATGGTTGTTCTTCAAAAACTAAAATTACGAAGAATAATGATTAAATAAACAAGAAACATTACACTTACATATTAACTGTGCCACAAAAAGTATCGTGGTAATAACAGCTATTACAAGCAACATTATAAATAAGTTCCTTCCAACAGTTGCGTCATTGCTATCGCTGGTAACTACCAGTGATGGAATTAAGAATCCAATAGCAACTCCAAGCTGCATAAAAAAGCATTTAAACAATTGCTAATAGTTAGCAAACAAAATGAAAACCTCTCCTCCAAAAATTCCTATACTACAAGCAGTCGATTTTTCTTTTGATCCGAACCAAGTAGCTGCTATAGCAGCTGATGTTGATACAACAAACATAGCGGAAGTTGCTATTATTGTTTGTCCTAATAAAACTACCCAAAACATATTTTGTGGTATAGAAAAAATTTTAACCCAAGCTCCAAGACAAGCTAACATTGTACTAGTTAGGACAGCATTACGCAACCCCTAGAAATAAAATATTAAATTTAAAAAACAGGTAAAAAATATGATTCAGATCAAGAACAAAAATTTTGTTAATAAATTTAAATAAAGGTAGCGTTAAGAAAGACTACTAAAATAGTATCAAACGGAATGTAGACAAAACGGATAAATAATTTCAATAACAAATAAAAAATCTTTTAGAAAGTATAGTGACACGTCTATCGGTTTAAATAACAGATAAAATTTTTTTAAACAAATATATTTTCTCAAACTTTGTAATAGTTTTAGTTAAACACTTGATAACGTAGCTCAATGAAATTAGTGATATTAAGTGATAAATTTGCATTTTGCTACTTGTGCTGTTTCTAAATTATTGATGAATTTAAAAGTGATTGTTTTTTTTTTATTTTTTATTAATAAGCATATTTTTAAGAACCAGGTATTCAAGAAATGTTTCTTTTTGTCAAACATAAGTTTGTTGTACATATATAGCAATACATCAAGTTAAACAGTTTGATGATTTAAGAAACTATTTGACTCGACTTGAAAATCAAACTTATTCCGAGTTACCTGCTTGACTTGATGTTTGACCATTAACTACTAGATTTGATTTTAAACAGTTTGAGGTTATCAAACTGTTTGAACCTCTTAAAGAAACGTTGCGTTTTTTTATCTGAAAGCAAACAATACTACGAAAATTTTTAATAACTTAATTCTGTTTCATTTTTCCACGAATAAATCAAATTTTTTGTATTAACTTCAAAAATAAAATACAGTGGTACTATTATTGCAACTCGTGTGAATTGTTTATTAAGCGTAATTGCTATTCTACGTTATATAATAAATATAATCACCATAAACTAACTTTTATTGGCCTCTTAGATAGAAGAGTTGTTTCTGAGTCAAAAAACAAAAACCAAAAATAGAAAAGAAAAAGGCCATTACCAAATTCTCTATATTAGAACCGTATCCTGATAGTAAAAAGAAGCGATTGAATGGTCAGCGAAAAAAATGTACTTTGTGCAAACTAAAACTAACTTTTTTAAAAATGCCAAATTGCGGTACGACATCTTTAAAACGACACTCACAATCGAAACATCCTAAAGTATTTAGTACAGTTTTTGGCAACAATGACGTAGAAGAAACAAACTCTGCTCTTGCATGTTCTACCAGTACTGCCAATATTTCAAGTACAATTTTAAATTAAGTTAAACAAAAGGTAAGTTATTGGATATAAGATATAAATAAGATAGAATGAAAATCTTTAGTTTCTTAAACAACTTTATTTCCACAAAAATTTCTTTGCTTTTTTTTAGGATGTTTTTGCGTATTTTGACCAAGAAAAATTTGAAAGCATAGTTGTGGAGTATGTACTAAGAAAGCATCTTTCTTTTAAATTTTTTGATGACAAAATGACTAAAAAACTATACAATTTTTTAAATCCACAAGTCATAATTTCGAATAAAAACAGAATGAATTATTTGATTATTTGAGACAGCACAGATTGCACTAAAAAATCTTTTAACTAAACTGGATGCAAAAATTTCCTACACAATAGATGATTGGTCATCTTTTAACATGAAAGGCTATTATGGAATTATTGAGCATTTTATTGATAACCATTAGAAACTTCATTCCATCTTATTAGAATTTGTTCCAGCGCAAGGCCAACATACCAGACGTGCCATTGCTAAATTATTTTTTGGAAACATACAGTTTAACTTATACTATGTAGGGCATAACAACCGATAATATGAATATTAATTTTACGTTTCTGAAGGAGTTAAACAAAACGAACATACAGATTAACAGAAATGAATTGGTTGTTAATAGAAAAAGTTTGCCAGTATTTGAAGATATTTAAAACTCTTTCTATTGCCACATTTGGTTTTAAGTGGATTGCTGCTTTATTTTGCCGCTTTAGAGCTTTTTTTGCTGATTACGCAACTATATTAACAAACGGATATTGATGTTTGCGATGTTGGCAGCACAAAAAATAAATTATATTATAACAAAAACTAATTTAGTACACCTAAGTAAAATATAAGAGTTAGATTAGTTTTTTTTATTTACTAGTTTTGGTTAATATAATAAATTAATTAAAATTTTACTGATTATTAAATATACTTACAAATTTATCTAAAAAGTAACTTCCTGGTATTGCCATTGGAATATATAATAAAGAGTAAACTAAAGAAGTCCAGTTAACAGCTTCATAAGACACATTGTAATATTTACTGATAATATCAGCAATCACAGAATATTGGATCCATTGCATGTTGATTAAAGCGCTGCTCAATACGGATAACATTAACATTGTCCATCTTTTGGGATACGTCTTTATAACGGCAGCATTGATTATTATTACTCTATTGTTGATTCCTAAAAAAATTAAATGTTAAAATTACAAAGTTAACGTTTTACAAAACGTATGTTTGATGTTATTTGTAATAAGTAAGTGGTATCGTAACAATAAAAACAAAAAAAACTGAAATCAATATCTTTTAACGTATTACAAAGTACTGTTGACCTTTGTATCTTCTGATATGGAACTATGGTAAATAATAATTTTTATTTCAGAATTGTTATATGTACCATAAAAAACACAATAGCTTATACGATTTAAACTGGACAAAAGTATTATTTTTGTAAATAAAATAGAACATTACACAATACAATTTCTAATAGTTAAAAAAAAAAAAGTTGGATTACCAAGACAATAACAAAGAAAACACGCACATCTTTAATGGTAGTGTATTAATCACCAAAATGAACAATTTGTAAACTTTATAAATCAAATGTAATCGTTTTTTATTTAACAAGTTACTGTGTTTTTTTCCAAAGAAGACATTTTTAAACCTGAGTGAAACGGGGGTTTTAAAAGTCTTCGAGGGAAAAAACGCCAAATTTAGACAAGAGCGAGTTGAATACAATATTTTATTGCTAGAGCAAAGACTACGAGGTCCACAAAGTCTCAAAATTTCTCTAAAATAGTTTATGTTGACAAGTCAACTGTCAAAGAGCGTTTACAATAGCGAAAAATTATAATTTATGACAGTTAGGAACAGTTAAAAAAATTAAAATATTTTAATTGTATATGATATTTATACCAAATAAAAAAAAATACTGACACAGATTTTTAAAAGAAAAACATAATACTAACACACATTTTAACAAAAAAACCGGAAATAAAAATATTTTTTTAATTTGTTGCAACAATTTTAGGAAGTAGCAAATCTATAGTTTTTACACAATTATTGCCCTCGTGCAATTAGTCGTGTGATCACTTTTGACCAGTGGCGGCTTCTCTATTAGGTCATTTGGTCAATAACCCTCCAAAAAAAGTTATTTTATTCACTTTGCAATTACAAAAAAAAATTGCGTTTAAATCAAATTATCAGTGTTTTAATTTTATGCGTTTAAATAATTGTCAATTTAAACGCAACAGATACGTAAGCTTGTAAATTTGCCCGAGGCTGACACGTACGCTTGGCCCAGAGAGGTGCCCGTATGTATACTATCTTGAAATCAAAATGTAAGTGATAGTTATGGTAGTCAAGAGTGAGACACATATAATACAATTTTATGCGAGTTGAAAAAGAAGATAAGTATATG